>JAWNOX010000137.1:5502500-5960000 GCA_035045555.1 Drosophila fulvimacula | reverse complement strand
TGAGCGCACAGCACATGTGACGCAGTGCAAACAGAAATCTTGGCAAAGGCGAACCGAAAAAAAGGTGAAACGTGTATTAAATAATTCCTTTGTCGAGCACATTTTAATCGTGCCGCAGCAAAAGCAAACAAAGCAACGCTTCGGGCAGCGGCCCGCTGGGCAGAGCAAATAAGCCCAACCTCAATGCTGCTGCTGACCGCCACGTTGTCAGCGGCTCACTAAAAAGTATAAAACCAACAACAAAAAGAGCCCAAAAAAAACAAAAAATAAAAATAGAAAACTTTAACTCAAGAGTGCTGCAGTCGAGACCGCTCGACTAGCAGATACCCTGAACCCTGTGCATAGCCGATATTGCAGGCATTAGCACACGCTCTGCGATAGGGCTGCTATTTGCCTATATTATTGGAAATTAAAAGTTTAACAATATTGCTTATATATAAATATATATATATATATAAATATATATATATATATATATATATATATATATATATATATATATATATATATATATATATATAAGCATAAGTCTCTAGTATTTGAAATACGTGTTTTGCAAATTTGTGGCGAAGGCGAGGGGGGCGTGGCATTTAATACACCCATCTGTAAAATAAATTTGAAGTCTGTCGCTTTAACGTTACACATAAACCAAAGTTAATTTATCGAAATTTATCGAAAATATGGGAACGGGATGAGTTATCGAGAAGAGAACAAACTCGTACTGCGTATGGTATTCACGTATACTCGTGCCAAAATTTCAGATCTATAGCTTTTGTGCTAGACAGACGGACATGGCTATGTCGACTCAACGGATGGAGCTAATTAAGAATATACTTTATGGGGTTTGCCACGCCTCCTTCTGCCTGTTCCATACATTTTCAGAAAAACATTACACCCGGATTTTCCCACTTTGAAGCGTATGAAAACTGCGAACCTTGTAAAAATTCACAATTGCGGACAGCAGTTGCTGCTGTTATTGCTGTTGTTGTTGTTGTTGTTGTTGTTGTGTCCACATACGTGAATCCTTCGTCGCGACAGCACGAGTTTTGGTCTATGGCGGCGCATGACAACTAAGCGGAACTGGGCGCAGACCCTGGCTAAGCCCAGGCAAATGGATGAGCGCGGTGCAACGGTTTGACAAGCGCGTGAAGAAAAATTTCTGCATGTGTGCGCCAAAGGGAACCAAAATAATACAAACACAAAACCATTTCACACACAGGCACAAACGTTAAAATTGTGAAAACAAATAAAACGGGCAGATTACTCCTTTTGCTCTCGTTGGCTCTCTTCCTCTCACTCTCACACCCTCTACCACTCTGTGTGCTTTATAACTGCTACGTGTGTTGTGTGCTTGTTGCGGCTTTGCAGGCATCAGCAATGGCTGAGGCAACGCCATCTTTTTATTTATTTATTGTTTTTGTCTGTGTTGCTGCATTGGTGTTATTAGTGGCCATTGTTGTTCTTGCTGCTGCTGCTGCTGCTGCCGCTGCCGCTGCCTGTGTCGTAATAAAGTACAGTACACGTTGAGGACATTTCAATGGCGTCAGCTGGCATAACTCAAAATATTTTGAATATATGTCTATTTATGTATGCGCACATGCAGCCTGCCTCGCATGTGATCGGACAAAGGATTTTTCTACCTCTACATATATATATATATAAAATATAAAAAAAAAAATATATATATATATATATTTTTTTATTTATTTATTTTTTTTATATGCTTTCTTGTATGTGACACAATTAAGGCCAACAGAATGGATGAGCCTAGAAAAACGGTCCACAAGCCGAGTTTCCAAAAATATTGATTCCAAATCGAATTTTTGAAGTAATTAATTAATTAACATTTAGGAGTTTTTATGAATTTAAAAAAAAAATTTTTACATGTTAGAACATAGGTTCATTAATTGAACTTCGCGCTTTATTTTGGAATTTTTCTGTTTTTCTTACATTATAAATTGTTGTGTTTAACACAAAATGCATAGACATATGTGATTAAATATAAAAAATTATACCAACATGCATAAGATTCAAAATAAGCTACAAAAAGGTAAAGACCTTTAAATCAATATATATACAAATAAATAAATAAATATATATATATATACATATATATGTATATATATATATATAGCCTAAGCCGTCCTGAGCTACAGAAATATTTGAAGTTTAAATATTAATAGTTTAGAACTTAAGTGGTTAGTGAGACCTTCTACTCTTCAGTTGCGCATTTATTTTCATACATTTGCTAAAAGTAATAAATAATAAGTTTAAGTTAAGCATGGCAAATTCTGATTATCAATGGGCATAAATGCATAGCATACAATGACATGTTATTAAGAGTTTGTGTTTTGTGTTCAAGCTGTTGTTGTGGTTGCTGTTGATGTTGTTGTTTTTTCACACAAGTTTCTAAGCAGATGCAACAATTAATGCTAACATCAAAGCATTTGCGTCCTGGGGAATCTTTGCATAGCAAATGAAATGAAATTTAAGTGATATAAAACCAAATAAAACAGTTGGAGACCCAACGACTGCTGGGCTAGGGTCGGAGCAGCGACACCTGAGCATGAACAGCAGCAGCCACCGCAACAAAAGCGCAGCCACAACAAGAGGACAACAATAACAACAACAACAACAATGGCCACAATACCAGCTTTAACACAATGGCCAACACGTTTGCTGGCTTCTCATTTAAGATTCAGTTTGGTTTCATGGGAGAATTAAATCTTGACATGTCAGTTGAGCGAGCCACAGCCGCAGCCACAGACGCAGACACAGCCTGACACGAACAACATAATTTCATGGCAATTTATGCGCCCTGGCTTGGCGTAGAGTGTGGGCCAGTGTGACCAGCTTAAAGTCGCAAAATTTAAATGTGGCCAAAAACAACCCTCAGCCTGCACCCACTCAACCACTCAACCACTCGCTCATTTAGCCCCCTTTTGCCTCCTGCTAATGTTAAGTGGTCGATGTTAGTTTGTTGTCTAATGCATATTTTATGCGACAACCTGTGATTTGTTGCTGTTGTTTGGTTGTTTGTTCGTTTGTTGCTTCGGCTGCTGGACAAATGAATTTTGGTATTTTGTCTGCGGTTAGCCGGAGCCAATGTCAATTGCCGATTTGCCAGCCTTGGGATATTTGCCAAACTGTTGCATTCGATACGAAGCGCTCGAACCACAAGTCAAAGAATTTCTAATTTTTTATTTATTATTCTGAGCTGGGGTGGGCTGGGCTGGCACTGTAAGCCACCTATTCGATATACTCTTGGAATTTTAATAAATCATTTCGCATGAAATGCTTAACTCGCGGCATGGCCTCAAATGTTATCCAATCAAATGAATGAATCAATGAATGCCCGCCTGCCTGCCTGCCTGAGTGAGTGAGTGAGTGCCTCAAACATGCTCGAATGCCGCAGCACAGAACGGAATTAGGGCCTCTTAGCTGCTTGGCTGCGCTGCCAGCAGCTCATTCGCAAATAAATAATTTTCAAAATGCTCTCGCGCAGTAAATCAAAAATGCCAGCGTATTGGCAAAATACGCGCCATATAAGGGGGGCGTTCAGGGGTGACGTTTCAGACAGCATCAAGCATGAAGCAGCAAGCATCAAATATGCAAATTGTAAATTGTAAATTTTTGCCTCTTTTTCTTATTTCTTATTGTTGCTGTTGTTGGCCTCTCATTGTGCGTGCTGGCAAAAATGCGTCGTTTTATTGGACACATGAAGCGGTGCCTTTGGTGAATGGCGTCTGATTATCAGGTCGCAAACTGTAGCACTTATAACAGCCCATAAATCAGCCAACTCACGAGCCAACAAATCTTGTACAAACTCATGACGATGACGAGAAAATGTGAGACGTGAACACGGAGACGTTATTCATATACTATTGCAGCGCATTCTTCAAATCTCTTTCGCAACAGTTAGGAAAAACTGGATAAGAGTACTTAGGCATTAGGAATTCAGCAGTTAAATTGATGAATGGCAACAATTATTATTGCTGTTACTGTTTGTAGCAATTAATAATTATCAATCACAAAACATTGAATGTTTGTTATATAATTGCTTATATTTTAAACGAAAAAGATGAATATCAAGAAAATCATAATAAATATTCCTCTGTCTATAGTCTTTTAATGCGGTTTATTAATCGGTCAACCGCTGTTAGACTCTGCTGTTAGACTCTGCCGTTAAACTCTGCTTTTAGACTCTTCTGTTAGATTCTGCTCTGAGACTCTGATATTAAACTCTGCTCTTGTTTGAGTCTGCTGTTAGACTCTGCTGTTAGACTCTGCTGTTCGACTCTGCTGTTAGACTCTGCTGTTACACTCTGCTGTTAGACTCTTCTGTTAGATTCTGCTCTGAGACTCTGATATTAAACTCTGCTGTTGTTTGAGTCTGCTGTTAGACTCTGCTGTTCGACTCTGCTGTTAGACTCTGCTGTTACACTCTGCTGTTAGACTCTTCTGTTAGACTCTGCTGTTAGACTCTTTTATTAGACTCTGCTGTTACACTCTGCTGTTAGACTCAGCTGTTACTCTCTGTTGTTAGACTCTGCTATTAAATTAACAGTATTATATGAGGAATTCGACATATGTACATATGTAGTTACATGTATTTGATAGAGCATGGCGCGGAGAGGAAGCAAAAAGAGTACAGAGGGACTTCATACGTGAAGCAACTATTTCGGCTGAGCACTGACTTTGAGTTCCCATATTTTTGTCGATCGAGTAAGTAGCGTAAAGAGAGTACGGAGAGTGGAGAGAGGAACTCGAGTAAATGCGAAGGTGAGTGGGGCACGCAAAACCACAAGTGGTATGTGCTAAAGAAGTTAGTTCTGCATTTACCACCACATCTGCTCTATGGTTGGTGCGTGCGAAACGATCATAATTTAATTAATAATTTAATATTTTTATTTTGCTCGCTTTTGCGCTTGAGGAGGTTATTAAAGTGTTGCGTAACCGCAGCGTTAACCCCAAGTGTAAGATGGCGTGTGTTGCGCTGGCTGCACATTGCTTAATTTACAATTTGCGCATTAACTTTGTCACATAATTCTAATTAGCGCTTTTAATTTGTTTATGAGACACTTTGCACCGTTACCCAAAATTATTGCTGGCTAAAATTGCGGTGGGAACAGCTTAAATATCAGTAGAGCGCTGGCCACTGCCAAGTGCCGGCCATTACCGTGCCAGTGGAGCCAGCAACGGAGGCGGCCACTATTTTTACGAGTCAGCTGCCAGGAAAGTCGCCCGGCCAGGGGTGCTGGCTGCCATGACAAAGTCATTAAATGCGACGCAAATTAGATTTATTGTGCGCCACTGCACCTGCCAGGTGCTGGTGCTGTAGCTGTAGCTGGTGCCGTTTCTGCTCTGCGCGCATCCTCATGCCTGCAACTCAGCTGGCCACTGCGGTCACCCGCCTGACCTGCCGGGGACATCGTTAAGGGTTTTTGCTACAACGCCCGCCCTCGCCCCTGGCACACCGCTGCCCCGCCCGGCTTAACAATAAATTTACATTAGACTGTTACATATTTGCACTGTTTGCTGTGCGAGTTTCGAAATCAGCCTCCGACTGTGGCAGCGGGCGGCGAGCTGGTGGGTCACCTGGAAATTAGGACAGCTTTTTAACGTGGCGCAAATGCGCGCACACACATGCAAGAGGTAGCAGCGCGGTACGCACTCACCGTTAACGAGCAAAATGATATGCAAATAAGGATAAATCCGTCACTCGTTGACACTGCTGCGCTGCTGCTGCTGCTGCTTCTGCTGCTTCTGCTTCTGTCAGGAAGCCAACCAACCTCAATGTCACACGCATTACCATTGCTTCGCTTTGCTTCTCTGTCAACATTAGCCCAAAAGCTAAAATGGAAAACTCAAATTTCCTGGGAAACAGCTGCAATCCTTTATATCCTTTGTTTATACATTACAGCAAATGAATTGGAATCTTAATAAAAAGTCAGCATAACTCAAATATTTTAATAATTAAATCAGATTTCAAGAAATCCTAATTTAATTAATTCGGTTCTCAATTCAACTTTGATTCTGCCAAAATAGACAACAATAAAGAAAAATATTTGACAGAAATTAAATCTCAATTTGAAGCAGCAATATTTAATTCTATTTATATATATATATATATATATATATATATATATATATATATATATATATATATATATATATATATATATATATATATATAATATATATGTAGATTTCTATTTATTTATATTCCTTTAGAAAAATCAATTAAAGTGCAGAAATTTGGCCTTTGCTGCTGCATTCCTTGACATGCATTTGCATTGAGTGGATGGCTTGGGCTAGGTTTGGCTGCTTAGTTTCATAACTCACGTCATTTAATTTAAGCAAATATCACGACTTGAACAAAAGCCATTGGATGCAACTGCTGTGTGGTGGAAGGCTCTGTTGTTAGAGTTAGAGGGATAGCAGACCCCTAATGAAACAAGAAACAGCAGGCAGAGCAGCAAACAAAGGCAAACACACACACACACACACACACACGGATCAAGTGTAGAACGTGCAAAGCGAGACAAATGGCTGAAAGCGTCTGCTCATGCCTGCTACTGCGCTGAGTCGCCTTTCCATTTCGGTGGGCAGGTGTCAGGCGCTGGCTCTGGGCTCTGTGCTCAGGGTTCTGGGCGCTGAAGTTTTCGCATAAACAAAAGCAAATATTGCGCACTTGTGCAATTTATATTGCAAAACAATTGTCATTAGAAAATGCCGCACGAACAAAAACGGCGCAGACAAAAGGAGCCCAGCGCCCAGGCCGAAACTCACCAAGGACTCGGGCACAACTGCAACTGTCACATGTGAGCCAAGGAGCAGCAGCAGCACCACCAGCAGCACCAGCAGCAGCAGCAGCATTTTATGGCACAGCTTAAGTGCTTCAAAAATTCCACGTAATGCACTCAAAGCAACGTCTGCCCAGTCCTCGGCTAACCCCTAGAGAGCTGCCCCTCGCCCAAAACAGACGGCAAATAAGAAAACGTGCGAGCTGCGGCGCAAATTAAAGTTGCTGGCTGGGCAGGAAGTCGGATTCTGTGCTGTTCGGGGTCCTGTTCTGTGCTGACTCCTCAGCTGCTGACAGAGCAATGTGTTTCAAACAAGTCGCTGCATTCTGTGTGCCTTTTGCCCCCTTCAGCCCCTTCAGCCCCAGCCCCTCTTTTCATACGCTGTCATTCGTCGCCGCTTTTTCATCTTTGTGCGCCGTGCGGCATTTTCCTTATTTAGGTTTTTAGTGTGTGCGATTTCCACACACACACACACACATACACACACACACTCACTCTGTCTCTCGCTCCTTCTCTTCTCATACACTTTTTGTTCATTAGTGGATAATGAACAATTGCAGCATTATGACAGCAGCAGCAGCAGCAGTTGGCTCATTGCTGCAGTTGGCCAGTTTTTTGCTCACCTCTAGCTATCTAGTTGCAAGCATTTTTATTAAAATTCCTTGCTGGAACCATTAATTTTCCTGCTTGTGCAACTTGCTGTTTGTTTTTTCTTTTTTCTTGTATTCTTTGGCTTAGCGATGTTTTGCTCGTTCGCCTGCCGGGCTGGTGTTTAGTGCAGTTAATTCTTGGCACTTTGGCCGCTGGGAAACAGCCTCTGGCGTTGCGTTGCCATTCGCTATTGCTTAAATATACACTTTGGGCGAATGCAATGATATTCTTTACAGCAATAATATATTTTTATTTATAGTAGTTGAACTTTGTCTACTTCAGCTGAAAAGCAAAAAAAAAAAAAAAATTATTAATTATAAAATGAATAATATATAAAATATAAGACAATCTTGAATAAAACTTCAATTATTTATTTATGGAATACAAACAATACTTACAAATTTTAAAAGTACAGCTCTTTGACTTTTTCGTTTTAGAAAAAAAGTTTGCATGCAATGGAAATTTATTTTATAATATGAAAAATGTATTTAAAAAAATAACTATAATAAATAAATTTATTTTATGTAATAACAATTTATTTAATATAATAAAAACTTATTTAAAAATATTATTTAAAAAATAATAATAATTCATGTAAAATAAATATAGAATCAAATATAAATATTTTCTATGACTGAATAAATTTAAAATAAATATGTATTTAATAAGTTTGTGAAAACGTCTGCTATTCTCACTAAGACGCGCGACAATATTTATAATATGATCAATGTCATTTATGTATTAATATGTATTTTATGTACATTTGCAAAAGTGCATTGATCATCAGGGTGAATAATTTGAAAAGCAATGAAGCCTATATCAAACATGCTTTTTGCTTCTTTGCTATACCCGAAGTATACATTGGAGCCCTCGTATCAGCCCCAGCCCTTATTATTATTATCTTATTACTTATTTTATTATATTATATTTATCCTGATTATCCTCATATATATTATTATATTAAATATTTGACTATTACACTATTTATACTATATATTACATATAAATCATATCATTGAAATAAGATAAATTTATTAAACAAATGTCGATTTCCAGAGGGTACATAATTTAGAGTTTGTTTACAGTTATTATTCTGTTTGCAGGGCTGACAACCCCTAATTGTTTGATGGGAACACGATTAAACACATGCATAACAGTCGCATGCAGATTTGCATCTATTTTCGCTTTGTTGAATCAAAGTTTTGTTGGCACATTAAACAACCTCTGCCAGCGGCAATTAATTTGGCTTAGTTGAGTTTAGTGCACTTCCGTTGCACACGGCGGCCATTTTGTCGCAGCGCCGGATGAACAACAGGCAACCAGGCAAACGGGCAATGCAGACCAGCAGACAGCAGACGGCATGGACAGCATGGACAGCACATGCAGCTGCAAATTCATGAGTGCTCAAATGCAGCTTTAGTTTTTATTACCATTAAAAGCGGATGCTGTGTCCCGACGCCCCAAAAACAAAATGTCGCACATAACTCAAATACAAAAACACAAATGCCTAAGCTCGATATACATGGCTAAGTATATACATGTGTGTGTGTGAGTGTGTGTTCGAGATAGTCGGCTAACACAACAGGATCTGGTTGCTGCGCATTGTATAGCTGTTGGCTGGCTGCATTGATATGACACCCATTGTGTGCCTGCGATGCTTTTTGCTGTCCGCACCTGAAATGAAACCCGCCCCGAGTTAACTGCTGGGCGTGGCAGCAATGACAACGACTGTTTGAGAGGCAAAACTGAAATCAACTAACAACATTAACAGAGCAGCGTAATTTTGGCGACAGCGCGTTGGCTTAACCTGCAGATTGGGATCGGCATAGGGGCTTTGGGGCTTGGGCTGCAGGCATTGGCACTGCCAATGAGGTGCGCTGCTGGCCAATGCATATGCATGAGGCTGGCTAAAACAGACAAAACGGGGCAGGAGCGTGACTCTATTGAGGTTGTAGTCACTTGGCAGCACTGCGGCTGGTTAGGCGAGGCTGGGGCTGCGGCGAAGATTGGGCCTTTGGCGCTTCAACGGCGTCACATATGCTCCTAACGATAATAGTTTTCTGCGTAATTTGTTCGCAATTTCAGAGCGGAGCCGCGTGGATATCGCGCTGCCGAACTTCGCTCCACGCGTGTGTATAATTTAGTGGCGCTGGCTAGGCATGGAGCAGGTTCAGTTCGGAGCTAGTGCTGGAGCGCCCTTTGCACGCTGACACTTTTCGCTTTGACTCGTTAAAATTCATTTTAATTTGGAGTTGTAGTTGTAGCGAAGGCAATGCCGCTGGCCAAGCCAAGTGACAGACAGCGCCACAAAAACAGAGATACCCAAAAAGAGAGAGAGAGAGGGAGGGAGAGAGAGACAAAGCGTGGGCGAGCGAACAGGATGGCGCACGTGTCTCTGAAGCCGCATCCTGCGTAGCTTTATAAACAATTTTGAATTTTGCGGTTGCGCGAAAATTAATGGACGCCTCGCTTTTGTGCGGTTTTTGGTTGCGCTGCCAGACGACCGAGCAGCACATGGCACATGGTTGCGGGGAGTGGCAATGGCAACGTGGAAACTGAAGCGACTGGGGCAACGCGTGCCACATCGTTTGCTTTTAGCGCTGGTGACGATGGCGGCTAGATTTTAACATTTTGTCATTAGTGTTTGCATTCTAGCAACGAGATTGTTGTTTGTCGTTGCGGTTGCGGCAAGACATTGCAGCTTTCGCTGCCAGAAGATGCCTGCAGCAACATACGCTTATTTATGGCCAGCGCCCGCATCCAGCAATCAATTAAAGCCGCAACAGCCAGGCTAAGCCAAGCAAAGAGCAACAACAACAATAAGCCCGTCAAGTGCTATGCAAGGCACAACAAACACAGAGACTTTAGAAAAAAGTTTGTTGCAAGTTGCCAATGATTGTCAGGCAGTCGCATGTGTGTGTTATGAATAAGCGAAGAAACTTTTGCCTTGACTCTGGCATAGCCCTTGCCACTGCCACTGCTACAGCCATCTCCAGCTCCAGCTCTGCCTCTGTTATCATTGCAATGCAACTTCGGCAGGCAGCGAGCTAAGAAGCTGGAGCCAGCGAGCGAGCGCGGTTAATAAAACAGACAAACACTCAAACTTTTGCTATAAAAATATCTGGCTGGATAAGCGTGAGCGGGCGAGGGCTGTGTTTTTTTAAAGTTGGCTGCGTTGTTTGCTTGCTAAACAAGTGCTATTAAAAGAGCATAAAGGTGAAAGGTGGGCGTGCCCAAGAGCACTCACAGCGTTCAGCGTTCAGTCGTAAAGGGTCTCCATTTGCAGCTGTACTACAGCGAAAAGGCCCCGACCCAATCTATATGCAGTTCACAATGCCAGCGCTTGCTGCATGCCTTCGATACCCTCCACTCCAGGTGAGCAAAGGGATACGCAATGCTTAAGATAATATTTAAATATTTATTCAGGCTATGCATCTTCGATATGGAGAGAGTCAAATAACAATTTAATCTAATCCACCTCTAAACAGGATATTTGCTCCCTGTGCATACCCTGTTTATTATTTTATTTTATTATTTTTAAAATATAAGTGGGAAAACTTGATTTAAATAAATAAATATGATTAATAAATTTATTTAAAATAATTTTAAAAAAAAATTTTAAATAATAATATATTGTTTTTATTTTTATTTTTATTTTCAACTAAATATTATTTAAAATGGATTAATCATAATTGTTTTTAAAATAAATATTATTTAAAATAATAAATATTTATATAAAACAAATATTATTAAGCCCATCTCGAAAACAGGGTATTTGCTATCTTTGCATACCTTGAATTGTTGCATTGTTTTTTAGTGTTATTTTTGCTTTCTTTTTTATTTTATTTAATATATAAAGAAACTTAGGTGCACTTTTGTAGTTAGCCTCTTGGCAAGCTTTTTTATGAAGGAGAGCCGCACAGGCAAAAACAAAAATAATCAAATACAAGCAAAACTTGCAACGCACTCAAATTTTATAAGTTTTTTAATGCGCTTCATATTTTTGCATTGCCGAATAATAATAAAAAATATTAGCTACTAAAAAAGCTGTGATGTCAGCGCAAGTCGGAAACTTCATTAATAAACAACTGCAAAGTCTTTATCAACTTGAGTGGAATATAGAGAGACAAGAGGTAATGGAGATTGAGTGGGACTGAAGCCTGTGATATATTGCATTAAATATTTATTTAAAAATTATAAAGCATAGCTTACACATGTATAATATCAATAGCATGAGTTGGGCCTGCTCATGCCATTTGGTCGGCATATACTGATTAGCTCTACATAGGCATGTAGTCGGATCTACGAAGAGCATAATGCTTTTAGCTTATAGAATTTAAACTCTTAAACTGTTTCTAGACTCTTCTAAGAGTGTTGTCAGACTGTTCTCAGACTGTTCTTCTTAGACTGTTCTCAGCTTCTTCTTAGGCTGTTCTCTGACTCTTCTTAGACTAGTCTAAGGCTCGCCTCAGACTCTGTAGGTACACTCTTTCACATGAGAACAAGCAGACTTTTAAGAACATATATATATATTAAGTCATTTGCATGAATTATGTAAGTATATTAGTTTATTTTATACTTATATTAAATATATAGTAATACGGATTTTTAAAAATAAATAAATAATAATTTTAAAATAATACTAATAATAATAATAGTCATTTTCAAGAGTGGTTTTTGTAGTCGGATTTGTAAGAGCGGAAATGCTGTTCTCCCTGTGCCCGAGCGCATCCACTAGTCGAACGATATTTAGTTTCTCCTTATGCTCAAACTACGCGCCTCTTACCTTAGCATGGTTAAGCCAATGATCTGGACACGCTCTCATTTGAATGTATTATATATATTATCATCATTATGAGTAATAAGAGTGGCATTTGCATTTTGAATTTCTATGAGTGGGAATCAGAGCGTCTGGGAGAGCAGTTATCGTTCTTCATGTGCTCACTTGCTGTGCGCTTACTGCAGCTGGGCAAATGACTAAATAAAGCCAGTATTAAATTGAAACCCAAAGCAAGCAGAGGTGCCTTGTGCCAGTTGCAAATTAAACATATATCATAAGATTATTATTTTATTATATTTATATATATATTATATTATTTTCTATCGACTTTTGCTTAGCTCATATTTCATGCTTATTCCATCAGCTGTATTTTCTTAATCGGTTTTCAAATTAGATTAATTACATTCATGTAATATTTTTAAATAATAAAAATTAAATTTAGTATCAGATGTAATTTGAATGCATTTGCCAACTGCACCAATTCGTACCATTCGTATGGCCGTGCCAATTGGCGTATGAGTAACGAATGGTTTGAATGGCTGATGTATTGCATTTTCGTGGCTAGCAGCTGCCTATTTGGTTAATTTGGAGCTTTTGGGTGTACTTTTTGCAGGCTGTGGCTGTGCATAATAGGTCGAATGACAAAAGCGACTGCGGCGATCCCAAAGTGCAAAATGCAGTAAAATATTGAAATTGTACAGTTTCCCGTTGTGCAATGATGCGTAATGGCAGTCAAGTTTTTGCCGCTGACATCGAGTGACGCTACAAGCGAGTTGAAAGGTGCACTCAAACACACACACCCAGGACACATGCACACTGGCATGTAGACGTGTATGCGCAGTGAGATTTTGATTTTACGTGACCAGCATGTGGCAGTTGCATTTGGTGTTCTTGCTGCCACAGCAGCTGCAGCGCTCGCTGGCAAAGCGAGTCAAGTGGAAACGCGACATGTGCAAATGCAGACAGACACATTCAGTTGTATTTATGAAATGTATATGTATAAATATATATGTACACCATATGATAGGTCTCACTCTTAAAGTGCTCTCGCGTCCGATTACAAAGTTTTGTGGAATGTGGAACAAACATGAAACCGTTTAAAATTAGGCAAATTTGATAGTGAATGAGCTGATTCGTTAGTGTCCTTGTATATCCTGGAATTGGAAAAGGGTTGGTAAGATACAAGTTTGTTTAAAATAAAACTATCCAAATATTTAAAATTGAGTGTCATGAGTATTTGAGTATTTCGCCTCTGAACTCAGTTTGAATTGTCTACTTTTTTTATTTTTTATTTTTAATCCTGAGATATACGATATAAGGTTTGCATGTAAAATCAGGGTATCTACATGTCCTTAAGTATGCAAAGCTATAAGGTATGGTCAGGCATATGAAAACACACACAGTTCCGCCGGGGTTCAGGGTATCTACAAGTCGGGCACTCCCGTCTAGAAGTTTCTCAGTTGTTCCTTATCGTTTTTTAATACACGCTTCAATCAACGCACAATAATTGCTGTTAAGGATTTACTCACCTCTGCCCCATTGGCATCACGCTTTAATTGGTATTCGATGAATGTAAAAAAAATGCAATTATTTTTTTTTTATTTATTTATTTATTTATTTATTTTTTGATTAACATTTTCCATTTTATTTGATTATTTTTCCTGCTTTTCCGCATTTCACTATGCATATTTTAACTTGTTTGCCTCCACACCTTGCGTGCAACTGTGTGTGTGTATGTGTGGCTGTGTTTGTGTGAGTGTGAGTGTTAGTGTTAGTGTGAATGCGAGCTATACTCGGGGGGAGCTATGTTCGATTTGATTGGATTGGATAGGCTTTGAAAGGCTCTTAACATAATTATACCATTCTGCTTTCACGCTGTTCATAATTATTCGTGTGTTTTACGCTCTTTCTATTTGACCTGCTGCTAATTCCAATGCAATTACATGTCTGTGTGTGTGTGTGTTTGTGTCTGTGTATGTGTGTATGTGTGTGTGGCTTTTGTCATTTTCAACATATTTCTGTCGATTTATGCAGCTTTTTTTAATCTCTGGCATTTTGTTGTTTTATACATTTAAATTTATATTTTTATTTATTTCTGTTTGGATGAATGTTCACGTGTGCTATTTGCCTCTAACAAACACATATACATTGATAGACGTTCTTTAATTATATGCATTCTTTTTTCAGTTTCTTTTTTTTACCATATATAGATTTAAATATTTATATGTACATACACAACATTGAATCATTTATTGTTTTAAATTTTTGTTTTGTTTTGTTTTTTATGTATCTGCATTTCGCTTAAACCATATATGCGTATATATGTATACGTGTACATAATTAAATATAATTATGCAAAACACATAGCCATATCTCGTATTATAGGTAATAGTATAAAGATTCTTGCACCACACTCATCTCTTTGATAAATTTTTTTATTTTTATAATTTTGCTGTAGCCCTCTATATTCAGACACTTATTAACACACATATGTTTAAAGATATAATCAATTTGTTTTTGTTTTTCTATCGAGATCTCTTCGTAAATCTTCTTTTATACTTCTCTTCTATTATAGTTTCCTTTTGGTTTATTTAAAATTATGCATAGCTTTTTCTTTTTAAGCAGACAGTTTTGTTGTTTACTCAAATAACATTTAGTATATATATATATATATAGATAAATATATATATGTATATATATAAATATATGTAGATATATCCATATATATTTATATTCATATTTGTACACATATATATGCATCTATATATTTATACATATGTATATAAGTATATATAGATTTTTTTGTTGTATATATATAATATGTAAAGTTAAATTTTGCATACAACGCTGCACAGTTTTTGCCATTGGCTCTCAAAAAAACCGTTTTGCCAAGTTTTAAAAAATAAATCAGTTTACTTTGTCAATAGCATCGTTTACTCTCATCGCATTAAATCACAACTTAGAGAAATTAGACGCACTTCCTTTTGGACTCTCCATAATTCCCTCCAAAATTATCCAAAGTGGGCTAATTTTTGTATTTTAATTTTGTTTTTGTTTCGTTTCTCCATTCTTGTAAAAAATAGTTTACAATTTTGATGATTTTCGATTTTGTTTTTTCGCTTTAGCCTTTTACTTTCTTGTTTTTTGTTTTTTGCTTTTGATTTTTTTTTTGTTTATTTGTTTTTTGTTTGTAAATACCATAGATAATTGTGTTTCGTTAACATTTAACATATAGTATATATAATATATAGTTACAATTATAATCTTAACTAAACATTGACTAAACTTTGAAATTTGCTTTTACTACACGTCGCAGCTGACGTCAAGGTTCGCGCTGTCTATATATATATATATATGTATATATATATATATATATATATATAAATTAATTTTTTTTTAATATATTTTTATTTAATTTTCATTTTGTTTTTTTTTTTCTGTTCACGTTTTCATTCTCATTTACTTTCTCTAAATAATTCACTATTCTCTGTCTCAATCAGCTTAATTTTTTTTCTTTTCTTACTTTTAAAATTGTATTTTGTATTTTTTTCACATTTACATTACACAAATACATGAAGAGATTTCTATATAAGTTACACCTCGATTAATTATGGCCACGCATCAAGTGCTGCTCTTCTAAGTAGTTGTAGGTTCTCATGGGTACATCTAAATGTGTTTTTATAATTTTTGTATTTTTTCTTAGAATTTTCTTTTGGTTTCTGTTGCTTTATCACTATGTTTTTACCTATGTGCACATTTACTACATTTTTCCTTTTGACTCGTGTTTACATTTAGCTATTTCGAAGGTATTTCTGTGTATTTCATTTAGTTCTTTTTTTCATATATATATTTTTTGACGATCGAATTAAAATTTAAAGTTTTATTATGGGGGGTCGTTTTTTTTTTCTTTTTTGGTTCTTTTGCTCAATTTTTAAACTTAATAAATTTTTGGAGTTAACTTATTGAAGTAAGTGGGACCGAACTCATTCACCGCATCTATTAAACCGGATCTTAGATTAGGCACATCTAATAAATAATAACTCGTATCGAGTATCTAATGTTTCATGGTGGTGTCAAAGGCAACACCTCAGAATCAATGCTCAAATATATTAGCCAAGAAGCGAATCAGCTCAATAGAATGAATCGCGATAGAACCTTATCTCGAAATCTGCTGGCTACTAACACCAATGCGAGTAGAATTGAAAGGATTATGTGCACTCTCTGCACTGCCAACATACAGAAAACCTTTTATCTCAGTATCGGCTCCACTCTAACTGGGCTGGCCGATTGCTGTTATATATGTTGCTAATGGGCAACCGACTATAACTAGAAGGTCCTTAGAGCTGCCATCGGCGCCCTGTGACTGCAAGAATATAGACACAAATAACACACACACATATACATATATATTTAAATATTGAATTATTGAAATGATTTTTTTGTTTTCTTGATTGAATTAGTTGAACATTTAATGGATATTTAGCTATTGCGCATTCGGCTTTATTGCTGTTGCTGCTGTTGTTGCGGTTGCTGTTGCTCGTTAAACTTAAACTACATTTGCCTTCAAAGAATTGGATTTTGAAATTGATGGCATTTTTTTCTGATTTTATTTATTTATTTATTTTTTTTTCATACTAGATATATTTTATATTTGAATTTATATCTGATGTGGTAATCTTCGATCGGTTTATTAATATTTTTTTTTTTGTTTTTCAACAGGATCCTCTGTACTGTTCTGGCTAAGTTCGCTAATCTATGGACCCAGGCTGTGAAATTAAATTTGTCATTTTGCTGTCATTCGAATCTTAATCTTTGTACAGTTCGGGCATGCCATAGACTTCATTTACTTGGTTTACGGGTGGCTCATTGCTGGGTAGCGGCTGGGGAATCGTCTGGGGCATCGTCTGGGTCATCGGCTGGGGAATCGGCTGGGAAATCGGCTGAGGCATCGGCTGGGGAATCGGCTGGGAAATCGGCTGGGAAATCGGCTGGAGCATCGGCTGGGGCACCCACTGCGGCTGCGCGTAGTGCAACTGTGGCGCGTACTGGACCGTCGGCTGTTGTTGAAGATATTGTTGCTGTGGCTGCAATTCGTATGTCTGCTGCTGCTGGTGGAGTTGCTGCACTTGGTGGTGCTGTGGTTGCTGTTGTAGCTGAAAACGTGGCTCCTTCACGTAATCGCCGCACGGTGGCTGCTCCTGCGGCTGCTGCAGCTGTTGTTGTTGCTGCTGCTGTGTAGGATACATGGCCACCGCTCATGGCAGCTACACTAGCAAACTGGGTGCCAGCCACTCGTCTTCTGCCAGCTGAAAGTGCCACAAGCTAAGTAACAAACATCAGCAGTGTGGGCCTGTTGCACTCACCTGTGGACTGACCTGGAACTGCTGCATGGGATAGGCAACAACGCCAGTTGCCTGGGGCAGCGCCTGGCCCACGCTCTGAGTAATCTGCGGCGCTGCAGCGGCCGCTGCGGTGGTCAGCTGCGGCTGCGGCTGCACGCTCTGCCAAGTGCCTGGCAGCTGAACTCCCATGCTGCTTGATTGGGAATGAGAGTGGCGTTTGCCCACGTTCGGCTCATGTTTATTATTTTTATTAATAAGACTTGCTTACCCCATGTAGCTGGCCTGCTGGTAGCCCGCAAATTGACCGTAGGTGAAGCCCTGCATGCCCTGCAGGAACTGGCCTGGCTGCAGGGCGGTGGCCGGCGCTGCAGTGGGATATGTGGGTGCCGGTGGATACCAGTAGCCGGCCACTTGCTGCCCGTAGGCGGCGGCTGCTGCGGCTGCGGCGGCCGCTGAGCCAAACGGAAAGCCTTGCGCCAGTGCCTGCCCAGCCATGGCCGACATGTGATTTGGATCGCCGCTCTCCTTGCCCCACGCGCACTTCACCGGCTGCTGGTTGATCTCCGTGTTATTGACGGCCACGATGGCGTGAGTGGCGGCTTCTTTTGTCGAGAATCTAAGAGTGTGAGATGGGCCAAAGTTAGAGAAAGTTAATTGGCTGCAGATTGACCTGCTTAAATTTCCATTTAACCTGCAGCACAAGCAGCAACAGCAGGAGCAACAACTTCGACAACGAGTTGTGCTTTGCCAGAACAAAGCGTAAAAGTGGTACAAGCGTCTGTGGAATTGTTCTTCTGCTTGTTGTACTTGTAGTGGCTGCTAGTCGAGAGTCGAATTGTTGTTGCCGTGGATGTGGCTGGTGTTGCTGCGGCTGGGCTCGAGTTTGAGTATAACTGGTGCAGCGGCCAGAGCAGCGGCTACGGCAGAGACCACTTGTAGTCCCCAAGCTCATTATGTTACAAAGCGCCAAACAATGCCAATGCGGCTCATTCGCTCTCCTTTTCTCTTTTTGCCTCTCGCTCGCTGTACATGCCACAGAAATGAGTTTTGGACAGCGCACAAAAGGCGCACATGAACCTGGCCAGCTGCGACTGCAATGCACCTCGCCCCCTCGGCTGCTGTGTTTGTCGGGGCGCTGTTAAGCCCCAGCACCACTGGCGCACCATTAAAACCCTATCAGCATTCGCCGCAGCAGCCGAGATGCATTCCCTCGACTCGCGTCGCTCGATTTGGACTACTTTGCCTGTAGCGAGGGGGAGGGGAAGAGGCTCGATTTTTTTTCTTTTTTATTTTTTTTCGTGTGCATCGAAGTTGCTACTGTTATTGCGTTTCATTGTTTAGTTGCCTCAAAATTTAGCTTGATTTATTAACAGTGCAGCAGGCAGAACGCGAGAAATAAAGAGAGAGAGAGAGAGAGAGAGTGTGTGCTCTAGGCTTTGTCGAACTAGTCGTAGAAAATGAAATCTAAATGTTTCTAAACAATGCGTAAGTGCGGTGCAATCTTTCGCTGCTCGCTATTTTTGCGTGTGGCCACAGATATCTCGTCTGCTGTGCTCGTCGTATACGCAACGTAGACAAGCGCGCGTTGCGTATACGCAGTGGTTGACTGGTTTACTTACCGCACAAATGCGTAGCCTTTGTCCTTGAATACGCGTATCTCTTGTATGGTGCCATATGGCGAGAATGTCTTCTGCAATATCTCCTCGTTGAGGAAGCCGGATAGGGCGCCGTTGATGCCGCCACAATAGACGGTGCAGTTGGTGGGGCTGCTCTGGTTGTACACCTCGTCAAAGGTCAATGGCTTCAAATTGACTGTGAATACGAGCAGAGGTGTGTAGCTCGATGCTAGGTTATTCGAATTGCATTTAGATACTTACTGTCTGCCTTGGTGGCCGGTGGTTTTCGAGTTGCCCAATTTGTGCGTATTGAACGCGAGCCTAGCCACTGGCCGTTCATGGAGTTGATGGCGGTTTCCGCTTCCTGCAAAGTGCCAAATTTAATGGAAAGCAATTAGCTAAGAGCTGAGCGCTATTTGCGAGAGTTTGTCTAGCCGCTTAAGCCGCTTACAGTCGGAGCAGCCAGCAGGCTCCAAGTAAAACATCAACAAACAGCTCAGAAAGTGTTGAAGAAAAAACAATTGCGTTCGTTCCAAAAGTTGCTCCTTGCCGGCAGCGAGCGACATTGTTGCTTGGCGACCATTCGAGTCGGGCTGCTTCTCGCTAATCCCCACCACTCGACAAGCCCACCCCACCCTTCTGGCCTTCTACGGGCTCGGCATGCACAAATTATAATTTCAATTTGGCCAAAAAGGTATTTCGTGCGTATCAAACGTGATTCATACGAAAATGATTGCAGCCAGCTGCAACTCTCGCATGCTGCTGCCTCGTTGTGTGTGTTGGGCGCTACACAGCAATTTTCGTTGCTGCACACCGAAAGACCCACTCACAATCGAGCAACATTGCCATTATGAAGTTTGTTGGCATTTGGCGGTGCACGTTCCGTGTGGCTGTGGAGCAACACGGACGGGCGGCTGGTTCTCTTAAGCTTTTTCTACTTTTAACTTTCTCAGGTACGTGCCACGCTCGAAATCAGGCACAGAAAGATATTGAAAGTGTTGCCCTGCGCTATGCTCTGTAAAATCTCTATGTGACAACCACAGTCACAACCTCAACCGTCGGGATGGCCGGGAGAACTAGAAAAATAAGTGAGCTGACTATGAGTTCGTAATAAATGGAAATTAATCTATATCTGGAGATATATATTAAAATTAAGGATATAGAGCATACTCTAAGATGTTGTTTGGCGAGATAAAGATCTCATCCAAATAGCCTGGCCAGGCGAATAGATACTGCAGCTCAAAGCTCTGCTAATCAATACGCTCCAGAGCTGCTCGATTCAGTCTTGATATAATGTATAAATTATAATGTAAGTTAATTATAATAAATAATTTAATGTAAACTTTGGTTGAAAATCGCTTTCTTCCCCCAAGATATGTATTCTATATTATTTTCTTTAATATCTCTAAGATGATGAAATGATGTATAAATATAAGTTTATATATTTATATTTAACTAACTGCTGTTTGCAGAAAAAATTTTTATATATATACATGTATATAAATAAAGTAAATCAATAAATAAAAAAAATAAATAAATAGTGTATATTTTACATAGATATATATATATATAATATATACATATATAAAAACAATTTTTTTTTTATATTTTTATAGTTGAGTGCTTAACATTTATATATTTAATTATATTTGCAGCCACATTTGATATTCCTTTTCAAGAGTATAGCGTAGTCTGGCTATGGGTAATTGCTTTTTGGTATTTTTGCTTTAATTTAACCACTTGAACAGAAGTCAACAATTGAGTGGCTGCCCCCAGCGATAAACCAAGCAACTGTCGCGCAACTTTGTCCATAATTTAAACTGAGTGAGTGTGTGTGTGTGAGAGAGAGAGAGAGAGAGAGAGAGAGATGGTGTGTGTGCTCGGGTCTTGGCTTGGTTAAGTCACGCAGTTTGCGTGCGTGCGCATTTTTATGCATTGCCAGTTGCATTTTTCATATTTGCATAAACTATAAATTTTACATTTTTTAACCGATACGCATCGTTGATTGCGACACTGCAGCAGCAAGGGCCAGGACAACCAGGACAGCCAGCCAGGACAAGCAGGCCCAGCAGGGACGGCAAACAATGCGACGGCCCACAGCACCGCCTCGACCCCGTTCAGCAGAAGCTATTTAAATATTTTACATTTATTTATCAGCCGTGGCACTGAAGCGACTGCAACTTTAAACAGCCACATGCAATATTTAATTTACTGCCAGCAGCCAGTCGCCGAGTCCTTGTTGTGGCTCCCCATTTGACCAGGCTTCATTTGACAGGCGGTCTTCAAGTGCAGTCGCTGTAACAAATGTAGTTTGCAGCTATTTTTTTCTTTTTTTTGATTGTTGTTTCTGTTTCTGTTTCTGATTCTGTTTCTTTGGCTTTGCCAATTGTGATTGCAATTCCATGTGTCAACGGAAATTGTCTTAACAAACGGTCAGCTTAGCTGGTAGCTCGAACTTTGGCAGCAGCCAGCTGATGGCCACGGCTAATGCAATGCCACTGACAGAGCGAACTTTGGCCAAAAGTTGCCAAATACCGGTTGTTGTTGTTATTGTTGTTGCTTGAACAGCCAGGCAAAAACTTTATCAATCATTTTGGTGGTAAATTGCTCAGAAAACATTTGGTGAACATGAACTGTGCAGCCGGAGTGAAGTGCATCTCCTCGAGACTTGTTCAAGACTCGGCCAGCATCATATTTATGAGTCAGCCATGAGCGTAAATACGCTCTTGAATGCCCCATTGCCTGTCATAAGTTTGCATTCTCGGTGCACAGTTCAAGGACCTTTAAATAATTTGCCAATTCATCTAGCTCGAGTGTCCGTTGACACCCGATCGCCCGGCCTCAACTTGCTAAAACTATTTATGAAACTCCCATTTAGAGTTCAGGCACACAGCCCAAACACAACGCAGACACGAACGAGCACAAGCAAAGCAGCTTCACAAAAGTGTGTAAAACTAATTGCAAAGTTTCTGGCCAAAAAACATGGAGCAAACGGAATAAACAAAATATGTTGGTTCTATCAGCACAATTCCTGACAATGTCTTTTCGGATCATTGGCACTGCCATGGCCATTGCCATTGGAGTTTTTGGCAACATTTGTGGTATGGCTGAGATGTCGAGCTATTGCCATTGCCATTGCCATTGCCATTGCTGTGGCATCCGTTGTGGGCGGACAAAATTAATTAATTGTGTATGGAAAATTTGCAGCTAATAGCTAGCAAAACTTCAGACATGTTTGGCTGCTTGCGGTTGTGATAACTAACACAAGCGTAGCCCAAAACAATAACTGGAACGGAGAGCTTGACTAGGCCTTTCGCCTACGAAATACCACGTAAACTTTACGTCAGCAGGGATCATATTGGTATGTACTTCAAAGATATTATGATAACCATAATAACCAAATGCACAAGTATGCCCAATTAGAGAAATATATACATATATTTAACCTATAAAAAGGAATTACCCAATGAAAGTATTCAAATTGAGTGTATTGAGGCTGCTGTAATTTAATTAAATTTTATTCAAGGCCTGGCTTCGTTTGGCGGCTACTCGAAACGTGTGCTTAACTTAAGGAATTGCACAAATGCCAAAATTCAGTTGCTGGGAAACAAGTTTGTTTAATAGAGACGACAACTTCCGCTTAAGCAGAAGATAATTAATTTCCACGAAAGATGGCGGCAAAAGTTTCTGGCTCGCTGGACGTCCAAATTTAAAGAAAATTTTCTGTAAATTCAATTTGATGTTCAACTTGTTGTAAGTCATTTTGGTGGAACTTTTGCCGTGCGCCTTTGTAAATATTGATTACTTGATAAGCGTTGAGAATCCTTTAATGCCCCCGCATGGCCTTAAAAAGGGAAATGAAACTGCCAAGCGGCCAGGATGGCATCCTGGCAATAGTATTGGGATGTAGCAGGGTGTAGCCAGTGGTGGGGGGTGGAGCTTTAGCCGACGCGTCGGTAGAAGTCAGAAAAAGTTTTTGTTTCTGTTCAGCTTAAGAAACAGAACCGAAAAGGCGAAATACCTTCATTAAGCGAATGAAGAAAGCAAAGTAAGTTGAAGAATTTTTAAGTGGTTTAAAAGGGTTTTGTCATACTTTTCATCTGGATACTACCAACATCTTATTCCAGCCCAACCCCAACCCCAGCTCCAGCTCCAGCTCCAGCTCCAGCCTAACTGCCGCAAATGGGTGGGCTGACATTTTGTGTACACAACGCAAGACATTTTAAATGTTTATTAAAACAATAAGGAAATGGTTTGTGCCCGGCTCAAGCGAAAAGCAAAACAAAAAAGGCTAAACAGGAAAAGGAAAAAACTGTAGTGAGCGAAAAGGTGAAAAAAGGCAAAGCCAAACATACAAAAGGGGGATAATCCTCACACAAATACTCTCGAAGAAAATGTGAATGTGCTGCCTTTTTCAACTTGCTGCCGTTTTGTCTTTCAAATAAGGTAACCAGACGCAGCAGCATTTAGTGTTGGTCAACCCGCCCATTCAGCTCTCCGGCCGCACATCATCAGGCTAAAAGGATTCAGAAGACGGGCTCTAAGCCAGTTTTGTGATGTTCTTCGGTCAGATTCATTAACGTGGCTATTTAGATAAGCGCCCGACCTGCCAAAGCATCCCCAGCGTCTTTAAGGCCAGCCATTATATGCCATTCGGATCTTTAAAGTTGCCACGTCAAAAGCCACAACGTTTCGGCCAACGACCATGCGTCTGGCAAACTCATGATTTCTGGCCATCTCTGATGATTTCTTGATATTTATAGAATAACTCAAGTGGCAAATCGTTTACACACTTGAAACGCTGTCCCATTTGTCGCATTTTAAAGCATCAAACATATATCGATGTGTAAGCCCGAGAGGGAGAGAGTCCAGCTCGCCCCCACCCAGACCCAATCGATGGCTAAAAAACTGTTTTCATTTCGTTTTGACCAAAAACGTTTTCGATTTTTGACCATCGCCTGGTCGGTCACACATCACAACATTTTTCAGGGTGTGGGAGTGGGCGTGGCCGTGGACGTGGACGTCGGCCCGAAAATCAGTATTTTACGCAAGAGCGCATTTTTGTCAAGACATAATTCCATGGGATTTATTTGTGTATGCCATTTTTTCCTTTTCATTTTTGCTTTTCTTTTTTTTCATTTCGATTCTGTTTCCCATCATTCCGGCCATCCACTCCCCTCTCAATTGTTTTTTATAGTCGCCTTGTGTGCCCATGTGTTCAGCATGTCCAATGGGTCAGCTTATGCGTGTGTTGCCAGTTTTTGGACCTAAAGTCGCTAGTTTCTGAATTATTATGGAAAGCATAAAATGAATGTTCGGGCCATTTATATTTATAACCAAGTTCTGTTCGCTTCAACGAATTTATTACACACAACTTTTTTGTTCGCTATTTGGCATTTTGTATGAAATTAGCTTCAAATCAAAAATCGAAAACGAGCTTTAAAGGCGAACTTAAAAATACGGATATTATAATACATTTTCGCTCTAATTTTTATCGCGAACATTAAGAAATTTACTTCGTGGAGTGCAAGGTATTCATACAGAAAATAATAAGCTCAATTGATGGAAAGAAGTAAAGCTGCAATCGCAGACGAATCACCGTGTCGCAGGCATTGCCAACAAGGGACTTTGCAGCAGTAGTAGTAAGGAGATTGCCGTTACATCATGTTCGCAGCACACATTTTGACAGTAAGAAAAAAACAAAAGAAAGAAGAAGTACAGTCGCTAAAAGTCGATCGCATTTTGCAACGCGCAGCGCTGCGTACTATTGTCGCCTCAGAGAGTTGCTGAGGTACCTGCAACTCTAATGCGATTACAGGCAATCTCTCAACTTGAGCCGACGCTGTGTATTGTTTGCAATCAGTTTGGAGTCAGTGGCCACTTAAGATGCCAACAGACAGCAGCAGCCGCAGCTAGAGTCGCTCAGCTGTTGTTGAATTGTTGCTCATACGTCGCGTGAGCCGCGTTCACGCTTCGTCGCAATGGCGTGCAATAATATGTTAATGTTATGTGTGATAATAACTGATGCCGCCAACGATGCCAGCCATTAGCATTTTGAAGCAGCTTCAGCTGCTTTATGTCCCTGCTTCAGCGTCATGTTTACACTTGCGTTTCCCATGTTTTTTTTTGTTGTGATTTATGATGCTAATGACACGCAGCCAGGAGACGTCAGAGCGGGCTTCTAGGGCCTCTCCTGTCTTCTGCCTTGATGGTTATTAAATTAGGGCAATTTGTGTACATCGTCAGCGGTGGTTGGTGTTTATTTAAAGCATGTTGCCAAACAATTTGCGCTCAATATTTGCGGGCTCCTTCAGTTACGCATTATGCAAAGCTCCGGGATTGGCGAGATGTTTATGCGCAGCCGGAAGTGCAAAATGAAGAAAATGTTTCTTCCTTTTCCGTTTGTAGTTGCAATCGAAATGCACACACACATACATACGGAGCGTATGTCCGCGTACGGAGTTAGCTTTGCGAGTGTGTGTGCGTGTGCAGTAAGCCATTCGAAAAATAACTTTTCAATTTCCGCAAAACCACAGAAAATATATAAACTTTGCACAAAAATTTAATAAAACTTTTCGCATAAATAAAATTTGCATTAAATCAGCTGCAAGCGACGGCAGCCATGGCTTGGGCATCGGCTTAGAGCGGCGCATATGAGCGTCTATGTGTGTGCGGTCGCGCTAGTGTTTGTGTGCAGAACTCATGTCGAGAAACTTAATTTGAAATATTTGAGTTTGGTATTTGGAGCGCGTTTGTTTTTCTTTCATTTGCCTTGCCTTGACTGCCGCATCGAAACTAATCGAGAAAGTTCGAAAATTTGTCGCCAGTCCCCCCGAGCATTGATGCAACAGAGAAGAGAAAACAGAAAACAGAAAAAGTTAACTAGTTAGTGGCAGCGATGCGTTTGACACATCGCAGCCGCATTTTGAAAGCGCACCGAGCACCAAATTGCGTACACGCCGCAGCCGCAGCCGCAGCCCGCTGCCCGCAGCACTTACGTCTGCTGGAATAGAACAACAGCAACCACACTGGTAATATGGCTTAGCCTGCGGCTTACGCAGACTGACTGACAGCCAGCCACTGGCTATGTGGCCGTGGCAAAGTCTAAGTGTCATGGATTATGCTATGTGTATATTTGCAATAGTTCGTTCGCAATCCGCCCCCTCTCGTTGACTTCCCTCTCACTTTTGCTTAATCTGCCTGCTCTTTGTCAAAATATTGATATTGGCATTAAAATTTAATTAACATTTCGTAACGTATGATGCGTAATTAACTTGGTGAGCCCTTGGCTTTAACGTCACTCGCATGGTCGACTTGAGCATTGATTTGACTTTAGCTTTGATTTCAATTTTGATTTTGATTTTGATTTTGGTTTTGATTTTGGTTTTCCTAACGCCTGTCTGTCTCTCATTGCGGATGTCAGTTCGTTGCTTGCTAAGCTTGCGCATCTTTTCTGCTTGGCTGCCTGCCACACAGTGCGTACAGCTGAGCTTTGCTTTGCTTTGATCCCAGCCTCAACCTCCCCGCTCGGGCGTCAACTTTCGGCTTTGTCGAATTTTCTACCTATTAAGCACATGAAATTCAATCACAACAAATACACACACATACACACATAAAGACATGAGTTATTTGTACCCTTATCACTTATGGTTTAAATATGAAGTGAATACGCTTTCAGGCAGCTTTTTCTTTTGCAGAACAAGCGTGAGACTTGTTGCATCTGTAGCAAAGATTTTTGGGGGAAATATTGCCTATGCGTGACTCGAACTGCACACTTTTCCCTCTAATTCTCAGTGCCCCACTTTCGTTTCTTTTGCTTATATAAAATATGGATATGCATTATTTATACTGCTTTAAATGCTGCTACATCTGTAAGCCGGATATCTTAAAGGTTGATGTACTATATTTATACTCGGGCAACTAGAAATTAAACCTAAATGCAAATAGATCAAGCCGAAGGCCTTGACAGCCAGCGCTTTGGTTGATAAGTTAGCATTAAATTTTAATTAATAAATAAATAAAGAAATAAAGAAATAAATAAATAAATAAATAAATAAATAACTAAACAAATAAATAAATAAGTAAACAAATAAATAAACAAATAAATAAATAAGTAAACAAATAAATAAACAAATAAATAAATAAATAAATAAACAAATAAATAAATAAATAAATAAACAAATAAATAAATAACAAATAAATAAATAAATAAATAAATAAATAACTAAACAAATAAATAAATAAATAACTAAAAAAAACAAATAAATAAATAAATAATTTATAAGTAAATAAATAAATAAAAAAATAATTAAATCCAAATGGTTTTAATATATTTTTCAATTCAATTAACAATTTTTATATGGCAAATATATTGATTCCTATTCAGTAATATTTTTAATATGCTTGCTTAAGCGATTTGCATAATAAATTTGAAACTTAATCTTCTCCAAATTGTTTAAAGCAGAAGAATCTACTAAAGCGTTTTGCTGACTGTATCTGGCTTTGATGTCTTTTGATGTTCATGTCACAAGACAGCTTAGCTAGCTGATGGAGTCTGAGAACTTACCGATTTTTTGACATAGCTGACAAATCCATAGCCCTTTGATTTCAGCGTCTGCGGATCGCGTACAACACGGCAGTCTCTGCAAACGACAGATAAATAGGGATTAAAATAACATTCAAGCTGCATTAAATTGATAAATTCCATATTAAATTCTTAGAGCAAATAGCGAAAAGTGACCTAGAAAGAAACTGGTTGGCCGCAATGGGGAGTACAAGCTGAAAGTCAAGTGTCGCTTGCCAACAAATCCAATAGAATTGCATGTGCGAGTAAAAGGTGTTGGGAATTGGATTTGCGCAGGGCCGAGTGCAGATAGAAGGCGGCAGAATTAGAAAGGCAGCTTCTTAAGTACCTTAGCATGCGGCTTATGCGCTGGGCGTGGCGTCGTTAGCCGTTAGTTAAAAGGATTTCTGCTGCAAAATGCCACAGAGAGTGTTAGACCACGTGTCGGATGTTGGGTTCACTGAAGAGCAGCAAGAAGAGGGCTTTAAATATGTCTGCCCGTCTCGCTTAAGCCACGAAGAAATATTTTGCGCTACCCACTGATGAGTGTATGGTGTGTGTGTGCGTGTGTGTGTGTGTGTGATGGCCTGTGTGTGTGGGTTCGGGTGTGTAATACTTGGCTCAACCGCAACACTAACACGAACAAACATCGACTGAAGAAAGGCTAGAGAATGGGCGGGCAACCCGCATGTCGACCGCGGCATTTAAAAAAGGCCAACTTGATTGTAAATCACGATAAAAGTCAATTTTTAATATGAGTTTTAGCTTAGCCCATGCCCCTACTTCTTCGGTCCATGTAAAGCGGAAAAAATCGAAAAATAAAATAAAATAAAAATGTAAGAGTAAAAAAAGAGAGAATGTATTTTAATGGCCTTTGGCTCGGCTTTAGCTTCAGTTTCAGCTTTCAAGCTTCAAGGCTGCAATTTATGGCGCTGACCAACAGCGAAATTGCACTGGTGCAGGCCAATGGACCGCTAGCCAAGCCCTGTAATCGATACGCACATAAATATTGGGGAAAAGCATATTTAATTAAACTTTAATATTTATTAGCTACCAAAGGAATTCGACTGCAATTGCTCGGGGCCATGAAATTGGGCTAGGGAATGCCGATTGGACATGGGCTTGGGTTGTGGGTTTTGGGTTTGGCCGGAACTGGTCTGGTCTGGTCTTGTCTGGTTACCTCTATCTCGCTCTCTGCGGCCTGGCTGACACGCAAACAAACATGATATGAAAATACGCTTACACACACACCAACATGCAAATACACATAAACACACACTGACTCAAACACGCTCATAAGTCCTGCACCAGTGCATACAAATAATGAAATAATGCAGCCGTCCTTTTGCCTGGCTTTGATTGTGCTAACAAATTAAATATATGCAAGACAGAGAGAGGTATATATATTTATATTTATATATATATAATATATATATGTGTTCTGCTAGTACAAGTTGCATTGCATGTTTGCCGAGGCTCCCAACAAACTTATCATATTTCACAATCGATAAGCATCAGTTTATATTTTCCTAACATTTTTGTTTGAACATTTTGAACAGCAGCAACAACAGCAATATAAACATATATAAATACACTTATATACTAAGCAAATAAATGCGTAAATTTCGATAAGCACTCGCCTGAGTATCGTGTTGCAATAATATGCTCGAGCATTTAACCTAAGGTTAACATCACCTTTGGCATTGGTCGAGAAATAAATCCAAATGTGGAGTCAGGTGCTGCATACATATATATATATATATATATATATATATATATATATATATACATACGTGTGTAATAAATATATTTGCAAATGAAACATATGATATACATACAGCTGGGCTGCCACTTCGCTTCAATGGCTCTCAAACTGTTGCCATAGTTGTTATCATGCACGAAAAACTCAACTCAAAAATTTGACTACGTCTCCGAGAGCGGCAACAACTGTGGCAATTTATCCGCTGGCGTTTACTTATGCAGCAGTCAAGTGGAGCGGGGCATATTCAATACACACACAGTGTGAAGGGCGTCGAGGGCGTGTGCATACCCGTGCACTCTGTTTGCACTAAGAATTGAGCAGTGCTGTTGGGTGGTAACACACACACCAGGCTAACCTGCATGTCTTATTGAAAGGATAAATTTATGTGCATAAGCAGGACTCATCTATGTGTGTGTGTGTGTGTGAGTTCGGAGTGTATGCAGCTCAGGCCAATCAATATCTTTTTTACAAATATTGGCAAAAGTTTTGCGTTTGCTTTTACTTTGGCTTTGGCTTTGGGTCGGGCTTTGGCTTCGGCTTGGGCTCTGCTTTTGGCTGCTGCTTGAAAATAAATTTCCAAAAAATATTTTCGTATCTTAAGTGCATAAAACTATAAACGTTAAACAAAATATTTCGCACACATAAACACACACGCACACACATGCCCAAATGCGGTTATTTATACTACATATTTTGGCTTTATTCCCAAGCCTTTGGCCCATGCTTCGTGCAGCTTTTGGCCCGCACTCTCATGGGGGCAACTACTCATGCCACAGTCTGAGGCTCGGTCTCTTCAGTGTATCTGTGGGGCGCGTTGAGCGCATTAGCTGGGAGGTTGTCGCTATTTTGGCTCTTACAATTGGTTTATGCTAACAATGCCCCCAAGTCTCAGCGAGCGTCTGTGTGGGTTTATCTATTGTGCGGCATGTGCGGTGGAAATTCTTTTGTGTTTGAATTAAAATGGCATAGTTGATTTATAGAGAAATTGTAGATCGTGATGATGCAGATGCAGATGCTGCATTTGCCGTTCGCTTGGCTCGAGTAAATAAGCTGAAAACTTATGCATGAGACTTTTACGGCGAAGGACAACGAAAGTGAAAAAGCCACCGAGGTGCCGTAAAATATCACACGAGCGCAGCGAACGCCTGATTGCATAAACAATAAATTGCCAATGCCCAGCACTGCACACTCCTATCGCCAGAGTCAATATTTACTTTGAGAAAGCTAAGCTATCATTAGGAATTGTGAACGGCTCGAGATTGAAGTATAAATACGAAACATATCAATGGCCAGCTCGAGTCGACTAAAGCAGCAATTTGCAATTTCCTGGCCACTTGAAGCACCTTATCGATACTTCATCGCACTCACATAGCGGCACTTTCTATATATTTTGTAGCTCGTGTGTGATATTATGCAACAGAGCGTGAGGCTCTATGGCCACTGCATGTAAACACAAATTACTCAGCAGTGCAAACAAATGGGAGTCGATAATATCGCACATTCGGTTTGAGGAATGTCGAGGAATAGCTGAAATCCATCACGGAGCCAATGAATTGCGGCTGTCCTTAAATTTCCTTTGACCATTTTTGTTATTGGCCTGGCCCAGACATGTATCAGCATTCAGCATTCAGCAATCAGCATGCAGCTTCGTCCACATCAGCATCCAACATCATCATCATGATTATTGTCGTTGGCAGGATGTTTGAAATTTTTCAAATATATGGAAAATATATATATATATATATATACATATTTTTTTCTTTTTTTTGTGGCATGTTTGCATATTGGCCCATTGACTGGGCAGCATTTTTGCCCTGCTATGAATTTTTTTGAAATATTTCAGCGAATTTTTATGCGATTTGCTCATCTCATTTCTCTCTCGTTCGCCTTTAACATTTTATTGGTTTGCCTAGCGGCAGGGACCGGTTGGTGGCTGGTGGCTGGTGGCTGGGCGAGTGGGCAGATTGGATTGGTTGCAGTTACATCGATCAGATTAAATACAGTTGTAAATTCAAATGAAATGCAAGCGCGCGCACTGCTTGAAGTGGTTTGGCTGGTGGGCTGCGTGGGCGTTTGCTTGGCCAAGTATTTAAAGTGGATTTGCTCGGGCATTTTATGAGTGGGGCTCAGCGGTCGTATTCTGTTATTTGCATTGACTTCATTTGCTGGCCAAAAGCTAACAGCGGTTCAATTTCATTTCGAGTCATAAATCGATGCGGCATGAGTTAAAGCTAAATCAAAAGTCTCCGAACTCGTGCAATGTGGGCGTGGATGTTGGGGGCGTGTCACGCGCTAGTTCGCCGACTGTGCAGCATTTATTTACACTAACATGGTAAATTCGCATTGAGACAATTTCATGCTCATCTGCATAAAATCAATTCCATTTTGGAGACAATTTGAAGATTGGAATACAAATTTCGAATTATCAACGTGGGACACGAACAGAAGTCGCATCTTCCATCTCTTTCTCCCACCGACCAAACAAATGGCCCAAGCAGCGATCGTAATCAGCATTGAACTGGCCAAAAAGGGCCAGCAAAAAAGGGAATGAGAAATCTGACAGAGGAGAGTGAGGGAGAGTGTATCGCTCTCCCCCTCTCACTAAGCAATGCTGTTACAACATTCCCGCTCACTCTTACGTCGGCTGCTGTTAGAGCGCCACGTTTTTCATTCCTTTCAAGTATTTACACCATTGACGCGCTGGACGGCATCGGCTTGGAGTTTTGGGGCCAGCGCCAGCGCCAACGTCATGCATACGTAATGCGGCCAGGGATGCCGGAGACTCAGCACTGGCAGCAGGAGCCGTAGAACAGTAGCAGATGCAGAGGCAGAGGCAGAGGCAGCTGCTTCGCTAATTCCAAAGCAGCCGTCTGTCTGTCTGTCTATCTATCTGTGTGTGTGTGTGTTGGAGCGCGCAGTGCAGCGGCAAATTATGTGGTGTGTGATTTGCCACAGACATTTTACCCAGCCTCCTGGCTAGCGTAGCAATTGCCCCAGCTCAGAGTCTAGTTGCAACTAGACTTACTTCTGCTTTTGTGCCCAGAGACGTAATTCGAAGACACAGCCGCGGCGCAGGCGATATTTCAGCACCAAAAAGTCGAAGAGCCAACGGCAAAGCCGCAAAAAAAAGGGAAGACAAAAAATCGTTCACGAATTTGCATGCAACTCGTTACGCCTGGCACTTGTGTGTTAAGCCCGGGTGGCGCCACCTCTATCCCACAAGCCCACCAGCCCACCAGCCCGCGAGCCCGCCGTCCATCGTCCAAAGCGCGCCTCACACTCTCGCACGCTTATAAAAAACCATATCGATTTTGCAGTAAATAAAACATTCAAAGATTGAAGTTACCGCTTTTGAGCTTAGCCGAATGGTGTGTGGCCTCTTTTTATGGAGTGCGCCGACAGTCGGCGGCGGCTTCTGGTGGCTGCTTGGCCTGCCTCGATGGCGCTTCCTTTTATGGCTTCCGTTTTAATTTTTTTTTTCACAGCAACAGCAGCAGCTGTTGGTGGGTTGGCTTTAGGGATTGATATGTGGGGAGCAGGGGCATAGCCAAATTGTAAATATTTTTGTCGGCCACGTAGCGGCACAGAAGAAAATATTGCATTTTTCGCTTGGCATAATAAACGATGTGCCAAAAAAAGCCACTAAAACCTCGAAAAAAGAAAACCAAAATACAAACAGTTTCGGCACACATACACACACATTAGGCAAGGCTTAACTTCATGGAGGATTGAAGTGAAGCGAAGTGGCAAAGGTCACTTTAATTGCTGCTTGCCATGAGGCAAACAAAATAAGCTGTAATTAAGGCTAATTAATTGTAAATAATGAAGTTTTCTTTACAAAAATTAAATATATAAAATTAAATATATTTTATATAGTATTAAATATATAAATACTTTTATGCATAAAATAATAAGTTGAAAATTATTTTTAAGTTTTATACAAAATTAATTAAATTTTGTATTCTTAGTGACTGTTGAGCGCAGCAAAGCCTGGTTTCAATAGAATTAAGAGTGCAACTCGTCAATTTATAATAAGTAAGAGATCGGCCACTTTTTTTTTTGCCGCTTTCATTGCTCTCCACCTTCGCATGCAGTTTTGATCTCACGGCGCAGCGGCTCGAAGATCGGTCGAGCAATGCGCGTCGGTTCTTCGCTCTCGTTTGAGGCAGATGCTCGTGCGCAGCAGTTCTTCAATTTACACACATACATTAAATCATACATATATAACGTACGTATAAGCATTTATAGAATACAATAAAGTGAATTTGTGAATACCGAAAAATATTCTTGTTATGTACTTTATAGTTAGGCTTAATGTTAAAAGTAAAATTGACAGAAATTTTTAATATATTTTATTTATATATATTAAAATTTTCTTGTATTACATTTTTAAAATTGTTTATTTAATTACATTTTTATTTTTTTTTATTTATTTTATTTATTTTAATTAATAAATTAAATTTGTAGCATATGTAACTAAACTTATATTAAAAGAAATCAAAATTGAATCCAGAAACTTGGGAAATAAAAATATCTCTGTTTTAATTAAGGTTAGTTTTAGATTAAATTAGAGCTTCACTTCAAAAACTGCAAAAAAGTTTCGTGACCTCCTATCGAATATGTGTTAATTCTGAATATTTGATTGATTTTAAATTTGCAACGTAAAATTGGTTTTCAAAAAGCACTTAAGACTCTTTGAATATTTCATACTTGAGTGCCCTAATGCTATTATAATAGTTGATCAATATTTTTTAATTGTCTAAATAACAATGACATAGTTTTTATATTTGTTTTCTTTATGAATTTCTGCAATTTTGACCCGGATTGACGCGCTTCCAATTATATTTCTAGTCAAATTGATTGCCTTAACAGTTTAAGTCAAACTGTTTACTTGACCTGTCCATTATAGTTCCATTATTGCTCTTCCAACTTATGCCTTATGCTTTTGCCTATAGTTTTTGCTTGTCATTTACATATAGCTTGGCTCCTGCAGAATACTATATTAGCTGAAACTTATATAGCCTGTGCCCACTGAAGCCAAAAGAACTTTCCGTATATCTGCAATTTATAACTGTCCGCTTGTGTGTGCTTTGCAAAAGCCATCAGCCAAAATCGCCCTAACCGGTCAACCAACTGTCACACATGGCCAAAACGACGCCGACGTTCACAAAAAAAAAAAAAAAAAAAAAAAAAAAACAAAAGAATTGGAAATCAAATTAAAATGGCGCCGCTGCCATTTTGCCGACAGAAATGTCTTTATATATGTGTGTGAGTTTGTATGCGTGTGTGTATGTGTGTGAGGCTGTGTGTTATGCAAAAGTTGCTCGATAAATTACGATTTGCCAGCGGCATTTGATTTGGCATGAATTATAGAAATCCCAGAGAGAGAGAGAGAGAGAGAGAGATAGATAGAGAGAGAGAGAGAGAGAGAGAGAGAGAGAGAGAGAGAGAGAGAGAGAGAGAGAGAGAGAGACAGAGACAGAGACAGAGAATTAAAGTTTAATTTTCTTGTTTTAGCAATTTATATTTCATATGTGCTTGCATTAAATGCTGTCTGCCTGTGGCTATACATTGAAATGAGTGCATTTAAGCTCAGTGGGAAGGCCGCTTGATGGAGGGGGTAAACGGGTTTTATTTATAACGCAACAGCTATATCCCCATTGTGGCAACTATAGTTTCCGCTGCTGCCGCCTTGCACTGGCCACGCCCGGACACACGTCAATAAAAGCGCTTCAAACTGTCCACATTGAAGCTACAAGCAGAGCTGGTGCAGTAGGAGTAGCCGTGGCAGAAGCAGGAGATGGAAGAAGCGAAGGGCAGGGAGAGGGGCGGCAGTGGTCGCGCCGAAGCTGATGCGATGTGTGGTTGGCGATAAGGCTACTTTAACGCTGTCCTGTCCCCGTTCTGTGCATGATACGAGAATACCACGTGGACCGGCCCCTTTCATGTTTTGGCCAATGGCAGCAGGGGGCTAAGGGGCAGGACGGATTCAGGGCTAGCCGAGAAGGCTGCAGCGTTGCATGGCGTTTCAAACATGCAAATTGCTTGCGGTTCGCTTCGGTTTTTCGCTTTCAATGAGTGCCCCGCTTACAGTTTACTCGACTTTTATTTTACGCCACACACATATCGAAGCCTTTGTGTGTGTGTGTGTGTGTGTGTTGGTTTGTTTTTATGTGCCAGTGCCAGTGCCAGAGCCAGCGCCAGTGCAAAATGCAGCTGCAAAAAATCCATTTAGATTAATTAGTTTTAAAGCGAAACAAGCGCCGGGATGGAGCAGCAGAAGGAGAGCGAGGTCGAATCGGTTCTTGTGGCTACTTTAATGGTCGTTGCGCTCAAATCTCTGCCTAGATGGACCCGAAAATAGCCTGAGCCGCAAGTTGCGTGCTCATAAAAATTTCAGGCCACAAATAAACACAGAGCGAGAGAGAGAGAGAGAGAGAGAGAGAGAGAGAGAGAGAGAGTGAGAAGCTCAGAAAATGAAATACATAATAAAAGTGAATTACTCGTTGTGTGTTTCTTTATGTGGGCGCAGCTCAAGTTGGGACTCAGTTTCTGCTCGACTACACTTTGGCAACTTTGTTGGCCAAATCTGAGCAGTTGGTAGTTACCAGCTGCCAGTTGCCAGTTGGCACCTGGCGACCCACTGCAAAATGGCGCTTAATGATGTCAGAGATGAGCGACCGCAGCTGCCGCATGCCTCTGTGTGTGTGTGTGTGTGTGAGTGTGTCAATGGTCGTTGCTCCGCTTGGCTGCAAGTTGTCGACCTGGCCATCTACATAACTAACTAAGCGTGCCGTGTTGCACTCTCTTTTCGGTGTTAAACTTGTCGTACACGAACTGCACACCACTTCGCAAATAAAAAACAAGATGAAACCGAAATAAAAAACGCAAGAAAAAAAATTGTGAAGTAAACTTTGCTCAAAAGTTTGTGTATTACCCGCCGACAGCAGACAAAGAAGTCGGTAGCTTGCACAGACGGGAGCTGGGACCTGGCGTAGACTAGCAACTTTATAAAGTCTGAAAATTCATCATCTTTTTAGCAGTTTATGCGGCAGTTATGTTGCCTACGCCGCGTTAGACAGCGGACAGTTTTGGAGGTTGGGTCACGTGTCCGTTGTTGCCGTCTTTCGGCTGCCAACTCTAACTGAAGATGTTAATACCCTATGTGTCTATTAATACCGATGAGATAAAATCAATGTCTCTAAAATTAAAAAAAAAAATAAATAAATAAATAAATAAAATAATTAATTACTAATAATAATTAAAAAAAATTAAAATAAATAAATATATAAATTCTCGATTTTTTTTATTAAAAAAAAATAAAAAAATATAAAAAATATATATAAAAAAAATAATTATAAGTTTAAATTGAATGATATACAATTATTTTATATAACATTTAAATTGGTATAACATATACTAAATTATATTAGTTTAATTATTAATATATTATATTTTATTTGTAGCTAATGGAATTTCAGTTAAGACTGAAAACTATCGCCACGATCTTTACCAGTCCAATATGCAGGGTATTTTATAGTCCACCTATCATTATTCATTTGCTATCCTTTTGGTTATTCCGCCGCCATTTGCTAGTTTGCTCTATTAAAAACTTGTAACAACTTGGCTCGTTATCCCTTTTTAAGCCTCACACACAACAGCCGAGCACAAAGGAGGCCGGCCCGGCAGATACGGCGTTTAATTTGATTTGCATGCAATATCATTGTCGGCGTCGTCGTCTATAGTTCTATTGATAGATGAGCGCTGGCTGCAATTAAAAATGTGGATGGCAACTGCAGCTTTGGCGGGGACAAATGTGTTTTAGGCATTTATTTTGCTGGTAAAAGTTTGATTGCTTCGAGGGCGAAGCGTCTGAAGTTGACTATGTTTCGGGGCTGGCGAGGGTCGTGTGAAATGGCAGTGAAAAAGTTTTGCCATTGGCTTCATTCTTTAAACTGCAAACTCTGTGTCCAGGGGCAGGCAAAAGAGGAAAAAAAAAAACATTTTACTGCATCATTAAGGATAAGCATCAAACTGGCTTTGAATTTTGTTTGTAGTCATTCTTCGTTGTGAGCGCAACTTCCTTGAGATAAGCAAGGCAGCGGCTACGACAAAGGCTGGCAATAAAATAAGGCTTTTTCCCTTAAACGGCAAAGTCGTTGCAAGTGCCACGAGAATAATGCTTAAATTTGTGGCAATCGAATGGAGCCGCAGATGCGCCCGCCTGATAACTATTTTTGCCCTGAATCGTGTCGGCCAACATGTGATGTGCTTTAATCAACTGCCCAACTAATTAGGAAATAATTTGCAGCGCTAACAACTCTGCCAAGCCTGAAGCCTTCAGCCATGGCATGTCGATTGCCGGACCTGGCAAATAAAAGTGCAGTGGCCACCAGTTGCCAGTTGCCAGTTGTGACCCTGCCCCACACACTGGCGCACTTTAGGTTTTACGCGGGTTCGCAGTGTGGCAAGGGCGCGATGTGAAATCCTGGCGAAATCCTTAGAAATGTTTTATTGGCCCAGGCTACGCTCGAATAAGCCAGCTTAACGGAAGCTATTGGATTTTATGCTCATGACTTTTGCAACGTCGAGTGGCGATCCAACGTCGGAGTCTGAGCTGAAGCTGAAGCAGTAGCTGTAACTGGAGCTGAAGCCGAAATCCAACTGCTGAGGAGGGCTCGAGCTGCATTCACTGTGGTACGAAGGTCTGACTGTCTGTCGGAGTTGCCGATTGTCGAATTGTTGGTCAGTCCGTTCATGCTTAAGCTCTGCGCATTGCAGCAGCTTTGGCGCATTCCTTTGCAGCTTTTCGTATTGTTTTACTGCCGGACACGATATACTCATAGCAGCGAGCACCTTTCGGCGCTGATTATCTGCACGAATCCGGCAAAAAATCGCCCCACAGCTGCTCGACTGGGCTTATTGTCTAATGAACGACTGCAAGTGTCAGGGGGCAGCAGTTTCAGCTCTCAGTTCTCAGCTTCATTCATTTACTGAACATACCGTTGCCTGTTGCCTGTTGGCTGTTGGCAGTTGGCTTAGCAGCTTCACATATCGAATGGTCTGTGGGGCTGTGTGGACTGTCATTCCAGCTGCCAGCTTTCCGTATTGGCCAAATATTTATGTAATGCTTCCAATCGCATAGCACACTTGCAATCTGGCTCGTTGTCAGAAATTTTTGGTATTTTGTACTCAACAGATTTTGTAGCGCATAAGGCTTCAGCTTCGAGTACAACTATGACTTCAGCAGCTGCTATGTACGCATCCTTTATTGCCACACACACACATACGCGGACACCCACACATGCACGGGAAACACAATGTGTTGGCTGTTAATCCCGCAACAGCAATGGCAACTTCCGCCCCACCAGCTCTCCGTTTGTGCCAGGTTAGAAATATTGAAAAATGTTTATTGAACAACGATATATGAAAGTGCCAACAGGCAGAAGCTAACGTTTGGCTAAAAAAGGAATTGATATGGGCCGTGTGTTGAAGGGAAAATAAACTGAGAGAAATCAAATTCCAAATTTTACAGGGTTGGCTGGCACACATGGCTGAAGTAGCTGAAGTGCGCCTCCCAGGCAAAAATGGGAGTAGAAATATTTAAGGTTTTCAACAGATGTTCCTTCCCTTATAATGATTTACATAATAAGCAAGCGAGATGTATTGTGACACCACTCCGCTCAGCCTTTCAGTTATTTTATTTATATAAGTACTGAGTGGGGTTTAGGTATTCGCGCCCCAGGCAAATTTATTTTACAGCCGCTGCTGCTGATGCCACTGTTGCTGTTCTTATCTTTGTCTGCAGAAAAACATCAATTATACGTTGAAAGCAAAAACAGTCAGGGCTCTGGTTGCAATTCTCGCACATACCCATAGCCAAGTCTCAATAGCCGGCTGAAGAGTCTGCGCTATGCTCTCCTCCTCCTGCTCCACTCCTGCTCCAGTTGCTGCTGTTGTTGTTTTTCAAAAACAACATGAGGATACATATACAAAATGTAACTTCCGTTTGAAATAATTGATGATACGCTACAGCAGCAGACACAACTTCCACACATATATATAAAATATATATACCCAGAGTGTATGCCACGATATTGATACGTAAGTGTTGTACAACTTGAAGTGTACCTATGCACACTTGATTCATGATATACGTAGATTTTCGAGGGGAGTATTTAAATTGTTAACCCCCAACTGCTGGTGTCTGATTGCCAGCAACTTTTATTATTTATCATCATTATCAAAGAAAAAAAAAGGTTTGATTTTTGGTTTGATTAACATTAATCTTAAGGTATTTTATAATAAGCCATAAGTTAGCTTATATAAATATAATATTAACTAAAAAATAGCAGCAATAGAATTTATTATTTTGTTGATTTACCACATTTTCTCCTAATTATAAAATATTTTTTTTTAAGCAAATTAAAGTTTGCCTTTGTATTCCATAATTATCTAAAATTATAGAACAAATAACAGGCCACTTTAATTTACTTTTTCTCTTGCCGGAAGCTGCCTCAGCAAGGCCTATAAATATTCCATGGGCACCAACTTGCAAAGCATTCACTTCCGTTGAGGAGCAGCTTCCTTGTACTTCCATTGTGAGCTGACTTTCAGGTAATTGAATGCTCCGCATGCCTAGACTCGTTTATCTCGAGTCTATCGTGCGAGCGTAAGCATAAACTTCATTATATGGTTATATTAAACGTCATCAATAAATGAAATATACATAACCTTCTCGAGGGACTGTGAGCTGCTGTCTGCTTGCCAGACATTCAGGGGGAGAGTAAGAGAGACAGAGAGAAAGAAAGAGAGCGAGAGAGAGAGAGAGAGAGTGAAACAAATACAGAAAAAGAATATCCTAAAATATCCATCATCTCAGACAAACAATGCGAAATCGGCTGGATGCTGCACGTTCCATGCGTGCGTTGGCGTTTGGGCTATTTGTCAAACTGACGATTGCCGGCAATCAGCGCCGAGAATTGACAAATATCTGCGTGTCTCCTACGCCTTGTGGCTGCTGTCAAAATTTGTCATAATTTTGTTATATAGTCGCCTAGTCCGCAATGTGATTGCTTCAATTCGAAAATATTTTCAGATCAGTTTATTTAGTTTTATATTTTTTATTTGCAATCATTTATGAACTGCGTGAATTTAATCCGAAAAAGCTGGAATTTATTTTGCAGCCAACAATAGAGAATGGATAATGGAAACTATATACAAAAAAACTTGTACCAATTTCGAATTTGGCCATAAAAAATTGAAAATGTCAAAAACAACGTAAATCGTTCTACCAATTGGGAATTCAATGTTGTTGTATGTCATACAAAACGTAGAAATAAACATTGAGTGTGCTTGTTGTGTATGTTAGCTTATGCCCCTGCCTCTGCCCCTGCCCCTGCCCCTGGCGCTGTGTGTGCGCGCGTGTGTGTGTTGGCTCGGTTTGGCCGTTGTCGGCATGTAGTTGACATCATTGATTGATTTAGCTGTCAATTGCATAATCACTCAAGCGTTATTGTTCAACTGCTCAGCCGACGCCTGCTGGTCCCGCCTCTGGCCACGACCCGCCCACTGGCTGCAGGCCATGTGATTCTATCTGCCGCTGACTCTGACTTGGCTGGGCTACAAGAGTGGGCGGCGGTTGGCTGGCCTGGCCCTAACGCACACATATGTACGTGGTCTGTGTCCACGTGTGTGTGGCAAATAAACCAGCTGCCGAGTGTCGGGCAATTGTCAGCAGACCGTTGTTGTTGTTGTTGTTGATGTTAATGTTGCTGTTGGTATTGTTGTTGTTGTTGTTGTTGTTGTAATAGTTGTAGTTTCAAACCGCAACAGTGTCAGCTGTCGGTGAGATTGTTACGCAGGCAGGCACAGGTCCAGACGTATGTGTGTCCTCCGATATGTGCCTCGCATATTGGTAGCAGCAATTGATGTGGCAACAAATTAACATGCCGCAAATGGAAGTAATGGCCAAGTGTTAATTGTTGTGTGAGTGCCGTCGACCTAACTCGCATATTCACACACATTTGACTGCTTGTGGGCGTGCCTGCCATAGCAATTTGATAATGGCGTCATCATCACAATTGATTCAATTAAAAAGCCGGGGGAGTGGACCACAGGCCGCAGCTTGCCAAAAGCTAAGTTCACGCTATAAAAATAATAAATTACCTTCGAGTTGATTGTTATTGTTGTCATTCCTTTACATCTTCCGATTCCTCTTACACACTTATACACACACACACACACACACTCACCCAAACCAATTTTTGCCCAATGGACAAGAAAATAGGGCTCGTAAAAAATGGATATGTCAACGTCCGGCATGTCAACAAGATAACAGGCAAGCGAGTTGACCGAAAGAACCTGCGGCAGTCAACAAGAAAAAATAAACAAGAAAAGAAAATAATAAATAAATAAAAGGAATAAAAAGAATAAATAAGGCCAAACAGAAGTTCAAATCAACCATTTACAAAAGTCAAAGCGAAAGTGCGGCTGAGTCATTCAGTCGCTTAACCCAAGTCATTAAAATGAAATCTATATTTATTAGCTAGTTTTAGTATGAGTAAAATTTATAGAATAATCTAAAATAATTACAATAGGGCTGCTCAATAACTATGAAATAAAATTAAAAATGTGCAAGATTCGACAAATTTAAATAAAGTCTATATATTTTATTAAATATATTTTATTAAATATAAATATATCTATATATTTATTAAATCATTATACTTATGATCATTTAAAAGAAATTTTAGCTTCTTTAAATATAAAAAAAATTTAAATAAACTTAAATTAAACTCATTTCTTCTCGCGCTCCAGTCTATCATAATCTTAGAGTATTAAATAAAATTAAATACAAATAATTTAAGCTAGCAGCACCAGAACTTCTTTATAGCTATAAATTAAAATTAAAAACTTTTCCTATCTGACTCAAGTCTATCCTAATCTTAGCGTATTGCATATAACCAAAGTAACATTAGAATAAATTCCATATATTTAATATGAGCATTTAAAATATATATTAGCTAATTTTACCATAAATTCATCAAATAAATTTATTATTAAATAATTTAAACTAACAGGGCTTCAGATTCATTTATTTTTAATTATTTTATTATTTATTTTTTTTATTTTAGTTTTCCTCTCTCACTCAAGTCTCTCCTAATCTCAGAGTCTTGCGCCTTGCAGTGATCTCACTTAGCAATTTGTCTGCAATTTCCACATTGGAAATAGCCCTTTGGGTGTTTAGCGTGTAGCGTGTCAACGCCGGCCATGCGCTAAGGTGAGCTCAATAAATCTTGAATCAAGTCAAAACTCTAAACAAGCGACACGAAGATAACTCATGGTCACTGCGGACATTCCCCAGTAAACGCAAGCAGCTTGACCCAAATTGCAGCGTCATTAAAGCGGCGGGCTCTCCGCTTTTATTTATTGGCTCGGAAGCGTTTAACAGAGTTTTTCTCGCTTTTAATAGCTTCGATAGGAGCGAGCTGCGCTGCCGTTTAGTGTTAAATGGTGTTGCGCATTCGCGACACTTTTGTGATTTTGTTTAGCTGATTTTCAGCTGCCAGATGCAGGCAAATAAATTCAAGTTTGAACCGCGCGCTAACAAGCGGTGGGTGTGCTTTCGCAGCTGGGAGCAGGAGCTGGGAATGGAAATGGCAATAGCAATGCATGTGGGTGCTGCAATTGCAGCCAATGAAAGCCTGTTGTCGTTGCTGGCCGGGGCGAGCGGGACGGGTCGGCATGTTGCTGCAATTGCACGTCAGCGACATGTTTGTGCACTTGACAATTCATTTCATTGTTTGTAGATTGCATTTGTCGCCCCAGCTACACCCTCGACACAGCGTTCATGCTGAAATTGTAAGCATCGGTGTATGTGTGTGTGTGTGTGAGTCTGCCTGTCCTGTTGCTGTTGCTGTTGTTGCGGGTTGCTCCAAAATTGCATTCACAGCACGCGACGAGCGCATTTCACTTGCGCCCGACGAGCACAAAACGCTGCAGTTTATTTCTTAGCAGCCCTTTGCTACCTTTTTCATGTTTTTCGCTTTTGTTATTTTTCCTGTTGTTTGCTTCTATTTTCTCCTCTTTTTTTTGGCATACGAAAATGCAATTTTCTTGGCACTTTTGCCGAAAACTTGGACTTCGTTATTCTCTTGCCTCTGTGTGTTTCAGAGGGTGTATTCGTGCGCTTGTTGGCTGCTCGAATTGCAGTATGCACGTGGTCAACAGGTTATCCAGTGGCCGCCCGTTAGTCCTGGCTGCGCCTTGGCTGTCCGCCTCTGCATTTGGTGTCAGCTTTTGGCAAGCCTCCACCTCTTGCTTTACCTTTACCTTTGCCAGTTGCCTGTTGCCGGCTGCATTTATTTCCGCTTTTGAACCTTTTTGGCATTTTGTTTTCTTTTCTCGTTGCCTTTTTGTGCATTTTTTGTTGCTGCACTTTGTGGTTTTCTCATTTATTTGGTGCCATTGCAACAGCAACAGCAACAGCAACAACAACAGCAGCAACAGTAAAACGTTTGTCCAACATATTGCCATTGCCTGCTCCAGGAGACCTTGTTGTTGTTCGCGCAGGAAATGACTTCAATTTGCTGTTAACAAGTTTAAAATTTCGAAATTGCTACGGAAATACACAACATGATTTCAACCTGGGCATTGGCGCACATAATTACTCAAGAGGTGTGTCCCGAACTGGAGCTCCTGCAGAGCTATATAAATACCTACGTGAATAGAGAAGAGCTCGGCTCGTGTCGTTGCCATAAACTCAAAGTTCTGATGATGACTTCATGCAGCTGCCACAAGGGACGAGAAGGCGTCAAGGTTCGCTACTTGGGGTAGAAAAACACAGATCATCCAGCTCACCAGTTACTTATATAACAAAGGGCAACTGTCTCCCTCTCCCTCTCCCTTTCCCTTTTTCCCTATCTCTTTCACTCCTTCGACTGCTATTAAACAGCTGTTGCTAGATGCCAATGAACTGCTGCTGTCACATGTCGCTGCCTTCCACTTGTTTTCAACTGGAAAATAAATTTCGCACCATTTTGCAAAATCTTTTGAGTTTCTGTGACACCGTTCACGTTTGCTCGGCTTATTCATATGCTGTGCGTCTGCACCCTGTCCATTTGCTAGATTTATAAATGTGAGTACGTATACGTGATATGCCTAAGCCGCACTCCTTTATCTCTCTCTCTCTCTCTCTTTCTGTCTGTCTGCCATAAATCAACAATTAATCAAACATCATATGGCCGCCAGCAGTTGCCAGCTGCCAACCTTCGAGACAGCGACACTTGCCTTAGGTATGCGCAACTCCAAATGCCCATATATCATGCTGGAAGATGTTTTACACTTTGAATGCGCAATGACACTTGAAATGCAAACACTTTTTTCTACTTTAAACTATTACTTCCACAATATATTACAAAAATTATTTAAAAAAAATTATTTCTATAAAAATACATCAGTTGGGCTCGATTTGAATGCAAATAAATTGTGGCAGACTTCTCGGACAAGGAATACAGACACCAGACAATTAAAAGGAAAAAGTATATTATTTGTTTCTCTTTGACCAAGAACAAAGAAACAACGGAAAGCAGAACAGAAGAAGGTGCAAATTTACAGATTCAGAATTTGCCAAATAACGAAATTATATTTTGTCTAAATACGGCATGTGAACGAAACTTTTTTATCTAATCAAAGGGCTGCGTTGCACCGTGAAATGAAATTTGTTAATTGCGTAGCAGGTCGCAGAGCCTGGCTTGCTTTTGCTATTAGGCGGAAAGTGTGAAGGGGGAAGGGGGAAGGGAGAAAAAGGCTTGGGAATCGGCTTTGGGTTCCAGCCCTGGCGCTTTGTAAATTGTCGACGCTTTTATTAAATTTGTTGTGGCTTTTCGCTTTGCTTTTTGTTTTGCCTAATTAATTTGAGCACTCGACACAAAAACACGCGCAAGCAAATTAACACACACGCAGACTTACCCAGATATATATACATATATATATATATATATATATATATATATATTCTGTTATTTTAATCATAAAAAAGCGTGGCCATGTGATAGAGAGACAAAAGCACATTATCTTTGCCGGGTCGCAGGCAAAGGCGGACAAATGAGTAAGTTGATTATGAGTGGACAAGGAGGTGGCCAGGGGAGTGGCGGTGCGACTGGCGCTGCTGCCGTGTCTATAATTACGTTCGTGCCCAGAGCTAAAGAGGGCCAGCACTTGCACAGTTGACTACTGGCATTAGGCATGCATAGCTATTTGGCCGCACATGTAGCCACGCCCCTACAGCCCCTTCGGGCTGGCACACACATCTAGGGCTGATTTCATTAGAACGCGTTTGCTTCAGGATTTTGTTGCGGCTTCTCAATTATAATTTCATCCTTGTGCCTGCCATGGTGAGCAGCAGCAAACAACAAAGAAATGAAATTACCTCAAAGCTGAAATTAGGTATGTGTGTGTGTGTACTGACTGAATAATTTGACGCAACTAATCGGTTCGTCATGGTTTTGACTAAGCACAAACATGTAACTGTCGTTGTAGCTGCCGCGCTTCTTGCCGCTGTCATTGTTGCCTTTGTTGTTACTGTTATGCATTTCAATATGCAAATTAATCTCAAATTACAACGCATCACAAACCGTCACTTTTCATTATTGAACTAACCTCAGTTGGCAGCTACATGCAACGTTCTCTCTCTCTCTCTCTCTCAAATTTAGTTATGACAAAGGCAGCTGACGTAAGCCTTCGATTTGAAATTATCCAAGGCCTAAGGCGTTACGTCTGCATAATTAGCTTGGCGAAATCATAATAAATATATGTAATAGGATATATTGATATAAACTTACTTAAATTTATAAAAAAAATTTCTTTTATATTATTTTTTTTATATCTTTTGTACTTTTCTTCGAGTCTTTAAAATTATGTTTATAATGAAATTCTCTCAAATAAAAAATTAATAATAATAATAAAAAAAGATTTGTATAATAAAAATAAATGTATAATATATAGATATTATTATTTGATTACGTGTTTCCTTTTTCAATTTTATTTAAAACTTATTTTTAAAATATTAGTTATTATTTCTAACAACTAGATCACACTCTGTTCTTATCGTTCAGTCTATAAAATTATATTAAATGTATAACAAAATTCTTTTAAATAAATGTTTGCTTCTGTTTGTGCCATATACAAAAAAAAAAAAATAATAATAATAATAATAATAATACAAAACTAGTGTGTATATATTAAAAATTGATTTTATTGCTAAATTTTATAAATATTTATTATTATTACACATTAAATATTATTTTATTATTTGTTTTCTTGTTTTGGGTCTTTGAAGATAAAATGAAATTTATTTTTAAAATATAAATTATCATTTTTAAGAACTACCTGACTATAGGATCATCTTCTCCATCTACATTCATCCAAGTATTTCAGACTTTTATATGACAAACTCACTCTAACAATGTCAAATTATAAAGTCATTATGTAAATGCTGCTGCCAAAACATATCAAATTGATATCAATATGGGCGGACGAGAGTTTAAATGTATTTTATTAAATGTATTGGTAGGTCCACGTGTATTGAAGTGTGTGGGTCAGGCTCGAGCAGGACAAAATCCACACAAATTCAATCAATCAAACAAGAGGCAATGCCAATGCCGTTACGTGCACGTAATGAAGTCCTGTCCAAATTTGCCTTTTCCTAAATTAGCACAAATGTTCTTTTTATGACTTTGACAGCGGCCAACGGCGATGGCAGCGGCAGCGGTCAGAGCAATCGTAATAGCAACAGCAATAGCAACGGCTAGCGCAATGGCAATGGCAACGGCAAGGATGCTTTCGCTCGGACTGTGGCTCTGGCCCTGCCGTTGTCTCTAATTTCTCATTAATTTGCAAGTGAAATCAGTGAGCACGTCTGTCGTCCCACATCCCCGCCCGTTACGGCGCAGCGACAACGAGCCAAGCGTACAGCGCACAAAACGTAACGACAAGCGAGACGAGACAATGGGGCGTATGAGTGCTACATGCAAAAGGACAGCTGCGAGCGGGGGCGCAGTCGTTGAATGTAGTCGAATGACTGCTCGCTAGGTGTTTGCGGTGGTTTTTCGAGTATTTCGCAAGCGACCGAATGGCAGTCAACGTGAGCGTTGTCAGCGCCAGTGCAAAGTCAATAGGAAAAGAAAGACGAAGGACAACGGGAAGAGGAAGAAAGAGGGGAGCCGGGACGCAGGTGCCTGCCACAGAGGGTCGCGACTGTGGCTGACGCTTGGACTTAATTGAAAGGCGTTTATTTGGCTTTAAAAACGTAAATCAAATTCATTTAAATCTGCCCCCCTGCGTCACCGTGCCACCTCCGTCGTAATCCTGCCGCCTCACCTTTGTGCTGCAATTACACGGCACTCGGCACTCGGCACTTCGTCAGTGCTTGACGGGGGGAGTCGCTGGGGGGCTGCTGCCGGGACTGGTTGGTGGCAGCTCATTTTATAGCTTGTATTTTAAATAAATGTTCGGGCGTCTGCGTCGCGCGTCATCTCCGCGTAGTTACCTGGCCGCAGCTGTGCAAATTCCAGCGCTTACGCCACTTTGGGCAAACAAAGAGAAGGCTCTTGACATTGGCCGTCGTTCGCTTTTGTTGGATTAGCTTTGATTAGATTTTTTTCCCCTATTTGCACCGCTGCCAGAATGGCTGGATGTCAGGCTGCCAGGACAACTGCGGGCGCCACAGAGTGACACTCAGTGGACGATGGCTCAGGACTCTATTGGTCCGTGATTATAGTACTTGCAAGGCGTCCTGTGCTGCTAATTTTTCGGCTTCAGCTCTCGATTCTCGAGTGCTTTAAAATAACATTTCCGTGCGGCAGCTGCACCTGCGCCTCGTCAGGTCGCCCATAGGCCCACTCAGCCAGCTATAAAGCGGGGCCACTCAATCTGTGTGACTCATTGTGTCAAATTATTTTGAGGATTTATGCGTTGGCAGCCATTTTTTATGCCTCGCCCCAAGCCCTGGCGCTTACTTTAATGGCACTCAATTTATTGCCAATAAATTTGTAGCCAAAAAGTTTAGAGCAAGGCCAGCAAAGCAGCAAAAATTTCAAACATTTTTATTTGCCCCAGTGATAAACTTGCAACATATGTGCGCGCCGGGCTGAGAGGCCCCGAGCCGCTTTTTGGCAGCCGCTCAACATTGCCAAGCTGCTGGCTGTGGCCAAGCCAAAACTGCACTTAAATTCAATTTGTGCCGCGCTGCCTGCCTATGACAGCCGCAATGCGAGACGACTGACACGAGCTGTAGCTGTAGCTGTAGCAACAGCAATAGTCCTGGCCGTAGCTCTAACTGGAGCTGGAGCTGGAGCTGGAGCTGAAGCTGCAGCTGAAGCATAAAGTGCCATTTTAAATGGCAGCCAAAAATTGTCGTCTTCATTGCAGCATAATTTTCGCTGCTGCCGCTGCCGTCGCTGCTTTGTTGGCGCGATAAAAAAGTTGCTCCAGCCAGAGCTGCCCTCTCCGCCTCTGGCATGCCTTTATTCGGGTTTTTCTGTTGATTTAATTTTAAATGGTGACGGCGGCCATCGTCAGGCTCTTCATTGCGCACCGAAGCAATTTTATTTATATATTCTGGCCGCTGCAGGGGGCTGCCGAGCGGGCGATGCCTTGCAAATTGTTTGGCTTGCCAACTGAGAGCCGTTTAGTTGGCCTCCGGCGCAGGACAATGCCAGTGCCCTATCCACATTCAGCTCAGGTCTGTGGCAGACAGCCAGTCAGTCAGTCACTCAGTCAGCCAGTCAGTCAGCCAGTCAGTCAGTCAGGGCGGTCGGTCAAGCAGTCACTCAGTTAGCTGCTCGTTGGGTGCAGAAGTTGGCACAGTGCTTGTCAAAAGGCAGCCAACCATGTTTGGCACTCGTGTTTTGCCTTTTTGTCAATTTTAATGAATTAATGCGTATTTTATGTGAAAAGTTGCTGCCATAAAGTAAATGAAATAAATTTATGTCGCCTGCCCAGGCCTCGCTCCTAAGCGGATTTGTTGTCTATTATCTAAACATTAGAGGGCTCGGCCTTGTTATTGATACAAAATCTGTACAAATTGAAAATAGGGATGGAAATCGTTAGCAATTTAATGATTTCGCCGGCCTGGCGGCTAGCTGGCTGCACAGGCACAAAGTTTTCAACGAGCGGCCATTAAAATTATATTAAAAAGTTTACACGGCAGCCGTTTGGCCTATTTCAATTTAAATGCTGACAGTTTCGGGCCGCGGCAATACTTTTAATTTGCGTTTAATGAAGTGGCATTTTAAAGCCCGAAGTTTGGCTGCTACTAACCATATATTTTGGCTTAAATATATATGTTAGCTGAGGCTGCGGCCTGCTCTCGATATGCAGCTTCTTCGTCTGGAACAACTTTTGACACTTGCCAACAAATATAAATTGTTGCAGGCAGCGTGAAAAAGTGTCAGGCTTTTGCGGTTGCTGCAGTCGCTGCTGCTGCTGCCGCGAAAGTCCCAAGACTCATTTTTCACACCCAGCCAAGATTTGGGCGGCAGCAGGAGCCAAGTGGCTGACTGACTGCCTGGCTGACTGACTGACTGATTGTGCGGGCCCTGGGGCAAAAGTTTTTCGCATTAACTTCCGCAGCACGCCGCGTCGCGTTTGAATGCGATTTTGATTTGTCATTCGCTGCGTCGTGACAAAAGCCGACGCCTACTTAGTGCGACGCGCACAACTTTTCTAGCCATTTCCATTTCCGCAGCCGCATTCAGCAGACGCCAGGCGCCCACTTGTCGCCGATCATTGGTTTCCGTTTCCAGCCAAGTCGAACTCCGCGACGTGCACAAGCGCATTTTGAAGTTTATGAAAGCAGCAGCCGCCGACAAATCCAACTTTCTGAATAGATTAAGTTAAAAGTTTTGCTCATTTTCAGCATCGCCTTAATTGAGAGCTGTTGCCTAAGCGCCGACGAACTGCATCACCTATGTAAGTTCGTTCGCCCAAAAAAAAAAAAAAAAAAAAAACGTTAGAAGAAGAAGAGTTGGGCACACGATCTGCACAGCCAAAATCAAAGCTTTATCAAGTATCATTAAAACTAACCGAAAAATGGAGAGCGCTGTTGCCTCCATTCAACTATTATCTTTTTGATTTGCTCTCTGCCCCACCTTGCTGGGGCTGCAGAAGGTCAGGTTGCCTTTGTGAGCAAATCTGTTTCTGTTGCTGCTGCCGCTCTTCAAATATGTTCTGCAAAGTTTGTCCATAAGCCAGCCAAGTTAAGCCTTTTGTTGCCAACAATAAGCAGGCCAGCGACGACTGCCAATTATGGCGCGCACAAAAGTATGCTACAGAAAATGTTGTTCACTTAGCAGAGCAACTGAAATCCGACTAATAAGGCCGTTCGCAGCAGCAGACAACGTGTGAAGGATTCTCTTATTTATGATGAGCACATTTATGAGATGCCCACTCCAGCGCCACGCAATAAATATATTGCATGTAATTAATTAATCAGCCGACTATGCCGTCCTGTGCCTGGCTGCTCGTTAAGTGCGCCTGCTTAATTGCATCAATCTTAATCGCATAGCCCGCAAGCCCGCAAGCAGCTGTAATTCGAGCACGAATCGCCTCGGGCTCATCGATAATAGAAATTCAATACGAAGCAGCCCCAGCCCCGATGAATGGCGCTCGAATGGCTGCTGTCGACTGATTCCATCTAATTGTTGGGCTGGTCTTTGTGCCAAGCGGCATTGCTCCACTTGAGTTTCATTCAATGGCCAAATTATTTATGGGCCAGTTTATTGGTGCGAGGCAGGCTCTAATCAAGCCAAGAGTTGGTTCATGTGTTTGATGGCCATTGTGTGCCATATCTACTCACACTTTTGGCCAAAAGTATCTAAAACGATCTTCTTATTTTAGCCAAGTAATTAGCCTGATTAAATGCACTTCAGCATGCAGCTGCAGTGGTTGCGATTTGTACAGGCTGCTCGAACTCTTGGATTAGGAACTTAGACTTCCCTGGGCGTGCTCTAATGAGTTTCATGGCAACGCAAGCCCGCAAAAACTTTAAGACATTATAAATTTACATAAGAACTTGTGCTGTCATTATTCAAACCACGCCCACACACACGCGTACACACATCTATATTCGTTGTTGTTGTTGTCGTCGGCAAAGTGTATGCAAAGAAACTTTTAGTTAATTAAAAAAAATAAAAGCAGCAGCAGCAGCAGTTGGGTAAAATTGTTGTATAAATTTTGCTGCTTATGCGCGACTAAATGAAAAATCTACCCATGAGTGTTGTTAACCTGATGAAAAGTAGGTAAGACCTCAAGCGAGGCAGGCAACGGCGACTGAGACTTTGACTACAACTACCACTACGACTACGATGGCGACGGCGACGGCGACGGCGGCGCTGGCAACGGCAGCACATTTGCGATTATTTCCCACGCGGGCACTCAAAACATAAAGAGCAATAAATTAAAAGCTAAGGCCACAGACTACGGCTAAGTACGACAACTGCCATGACAACGAAGCAGGATGGGCATGTTGACTGCCAGGACATCGGCGACATCAAGGATTCTAGATGAAGCACCTCGCGAGCGTCCTCCAAGACGCTAAAAATCAAATAAAGGAGCACCGAACATTTGCCTCCAGGCAGCCACTTTAGGTGCAAATGAAAAATGTAATTATTTCGTAGATTTGCGTTCACAAAAATAAACACGCGGAAAATGTTACTATTTGACGGCCTCGGGGTGCACTTGAGCAGTGGGGCGGCTGCCGGCTGCTGCTGCTCACGGCCTAATGAGCACGAGGCAAACGGGAAAAACTTAAAAAGGCAAAAGGCCCATAAAATGTTAAATAAATAAATAGTGGCTGACAGAGCATTGGCCCAAATGAGAGCAACTTTTGTAGCTGGCGTTTGCAAAATCTCAAAGAAATTAGCGCATACAACTTGCGGGCTGGGCTCAGGTGCGCAGGGGGGCGTGGCAGTGCTCCTCCGCCTGGCGACGCCCGGCTGCTGCTCATTAATTAAGAAAGTGGCAAATGAAAAGCCAGCAAAACACGCTTCAAATTAAGGGGCGACGACGACGACGACGACAGCAGCAGCGCGAACGACTCGTTTGCCGTTGACCTGTGGACGCTGGGCGGTCGTTGGTGCCGGACGTGGCTGTGGGAGTGTCAGTGGGTCGTTCTTACTGCGAATAAATCAGGTTTTATTTGCTTTCACTTGTTCTGCTGCTCTGATATTATGCTTCCCCCATTTTCAGTGGGCTTGAAGGGCGCTTTGTTTGCTGCCGCGTCGCCGCTTGCGGTTTGCCAGCATTGGGGCCGCTGCATTTTGCTGTTGTTGTTGTTGTTGTTGTTGGCTCAAACAAAAAAGTCGAAAATTAAATTATTAATTTATTGCCCGTTGCTCGAAGCCCCGGCACAGCTCCACTTTCTATGGTCCGGTCTTCCTTTCAGCACAAAAAAAGGCAAACAGAGAAAGAACCAAAATAACCTGCCCGTTACATTCTGTGGCTTTCCTCCAGTTCAGCCCAGCTCAGACCCCCACGGCTTGCTAATTATTCATAAATAAAGCGTACATAGGCCGCTGCCGTTGGTGTTACCAGGGCATAGCAGCTTCGGCCCAGCATTCGACGTTTGTTTATTTATTTAATAATTTGCACAAGTGCCGCAAAATGTTCTTTGATTGAAGTTAATGCGCTAGCCAAAAAGCAATTCGCAATCGCTGCCACAAAGCCAAGCGGCCAACTGGGCTGCCTGGACTGGCTGGGCTGGGCTGGGCTGGGCTGTTGGCCTACTTAGGTCCACCGATCGCAGTCGCAATGAAAAAGCAATTAACAGCGTTAAATGCTCATAGATATATATAATTAATTTTCATGTTTACCAAATAATCAGAGCATACAAACAGCCCCTTTGCCCAGCTTCTATTTGCTCTGTGTCCCTGCACTGAAATGTCTTCAAAATTCTTGTTATCAAAGTATTCTTGAAGGCCTTTGTTCTTGCAATGATTGAATACAGTAAATGTCAGCAATAACTGAAGGCAATATAATTCACAATAAATTATGTAAAATAAATATTCGAGGGGTAAACAAAGTCCCACTCTACTTTATATATATAAGTATGAATAATAATAATAATAATATATATAATAATAAATAAATATATATATATATATATATATATATATCTATATATATATATATATATATCTATATATATATATCTATATATATATATATATATATATATATATATATATATCTATATATATATATATATATATATCTATATATATATATCTATATATATATATATATATATATAGGTATATATAATATAAAGTATTAAAATGTAATAAATATAGGTAAATTGAGACTTTTTTAATTATATAATTATATATAATTATATCCTCTTCAGTTATATAAAAAAAAGATAAAGATTTTTGTATATTAGCTACAGTTAGATATAAAAATTAATTAATAGATGCATCAACTTACGATATTTCTCCAAATGGTGTGAATGCATCTTTCAGCTGCTGCGTCTCAATTTCAGCACTCAAATCGCCCACAAAGATGTGAAACTGTTCTGCAATGACAAAAGAGGGAAAAGACAAAGGCAATTACAAAGAGGAACGCTCGCAGGTTCAACCAAAACTAATTAAACGCCTGGCAACCAAAACTCATCAGCTTAAGCCTCAGGGCGAGTCACTTGACGCGCACTTGAGTCCCACATGAGAATCGTTGGCAACTCTTGCCACTTGCCGCTTGCCACTGGGCCCTTGCCGTCTACTGAAATCGCAACGTGCAATTGTGGAGGTATTTGGATCTGCATTCGTGGCTGAATTTGGGCTTGACATTATCAAACGCCGCTTGTCGGGCAGCCTCACGTCCGGCTTAGGGCTGGCGTTGTCGAGTTGTTTGGCAAGCGGCTCTTCGAGGCGACACTTCAGCTACTCTAGGCAAGCTGCAGCCGCAGATACTGGCATTTGTAGTCGGACGCCCAGCAAGAGCTGTTGCCTCGGCCGCAACGTGCCAACAGGCAGCAGGTGGTGGACACGAGTGCCGCCCAAGTGTTGTGTCGTGTCATGTGAGTCTCGGCGCTGTAACAATTTTCTCTTCTCTCTGCTATCTCAGTTGGCTAACTCGTCTCTGTTGTTGCTGCTGGTGCTTCCGGTTTTTCGGGCCGGGTCCGTGCCAAAATGACATAGTTTCGTATTACAAGGAAATTGCACTTGAATGTGCCAGTCAGCGGCGGAGGCGAATGTATGAATGGCGCAATGGGCGTGGCACTCATTTGCTGCCACTGTGCGGGCAACGGCGTTGACAAATATGCCAAAAAACGTACTTGCCACCATGAGCCGTGAGTTTACCAGCTCCGGCGCGTCGACGATGATTCCCTTTGCCCATTGCCCTTGTCCTTGCTCTGGACAATCCGCTTGGCCATTTGGTTTATCGTGTCTGCAGCTGGCTTTGGCCACGTTTAAGCTGCGCGTCGTCCCGTAGCCTGGCACGCGCTCCTCCATTTGTCCGGCTAAACGGCAGGAAGTTGTGCTAAGCGTCATTTCCGTTGTTTTGAGTGATTGCAATTGAGATACGGTTTTTGTGGTTTCTTTTTTCGGGTTGGGGGTGGAATCTCTGGCACTTGGCACAAGTGGTTCGAGTTGATGTTCGATGTCATGTTCCAGACTCTCCCACGTCTGACGCTTAATATATTTTAAAGAGTAGCTCTTGCTTAACTTATATATACTGAAAGTACTGAAAATATATTTAAATTTTAAAATATATTCTGTAAGTCTGCCTGTAAGTCGCACCATCAATCGTTGTTCAATTCATCTTCTCGAATCAGAGCAGCAGACACTCTCAGTGCAACTAAATCTGTTTCAAGCTACAATTTATTGCTCCGAGCCTGGCCAAGTGCAGCTGGAAAGCTCGTAACAGCAGCAGGCCGTAAACAACGGACCATAAACTTCAAAACGTATTCACACAAAAACCTTTTTTCCTACCGAATCTGGTCAATTGGTCAGCCGAAAACAATTAAACCAGCGCAATTCATTTAACAAAAAAAAAAAAAAAGAGGAGAGGAGAGAAAGGATTTGCACATTAGGTCTGGCATGTTGGCCAATAAAGTTCCAGTAGATAAAATGGCGGTTACTGACCTATGCTCTTGTCTATAATGATGTCGAGATATCTGGCAGGACTTTGTAGGAACAACAATTAATCGTCTGCAATCTGGCCAAAGCATGGCGAACAATTAAGGAGCTGGCGAACGGAGAGAGCAGAGATGGGCCACATAAAAAAGTCGAGCAAAACTTCAAAACGGGGCATAAAGCTAGACAAAGCCGGGCCGAAATGAATTCGCAGCCAAACGCCAGCGAACGAAAATGAGCTAACATCAGGCAGGAGTGGGAGTGACACTGGTAGCGACTTGGGTAGGAGCAGCCGGAAATGTAATTCAACATAAAAAATATCGTAAATCTTAAATTAGAAATTTCGCACATTAAAAACTTGGAAATTGCATTTAGCTGCTGCTGCTGCTGCTGCTTGTGCTGCTGGTTGTTTGCGCGATGTTTGCACGGCCCATTCAAGGAGCCGTTGGTGAGCGAAACAAAAATGCCCCAAAGCTCAGGCTGACATTGGTGGCGTGGCCGCTGCGGGTCGGCATAAAGTCCATTGCCGCACATTTTTAATGAGTTGGACATAAAAAAGTTTGAGCTTTTTGAAAAGCTGGCGTTGAAATGAAGCCAATGGCATGCGGACTTGCTAACACGGACAAACACACACACACAAATCAAGACACGAGCATTGTCTCTGGCCTCATTTTTTGTGCCCGTCTGTTGTTTTATTGCATAATCGTGAGTCAATCAGCGACCTGGGACCCAGGCAGCGGGGCAACTGAGGCGACCTTCATCACTGCAAGTCAGCTAATAAATACGTGCAGCAGTCGCTCCGCTGGGATCGAGCAAAATGGCTTCTCACATACCTATTAAATTGGGTTTCACTGCTGGCTGCAGCAGCCCTTTAATTTGGCCTCTCGCATTTTGTCATTTATAATTGAATTGCGCATACGCCCCGTGTGCAGTGCCCCATTTGAGAGTAGCCATCGACTGATGATTGCCATTAGCTTAAATTCAGCCGTCACTGTCGCGCTCTAGCGTGTGCATTGGCTAAAGCAATCGTAATCAAATTAGAATTTAAATGTGGCCTGTCTATGCTCTTATTAGTGCATAGATAGTGCTTGCAGATTAAGCCTTATAAATTTAGCTGCAGCTGTCTAAATTCCGCAAAATGCAAAGAGTCTGCCCAATGCAAGTGGGTCGACAGGCTGCGCTTGAAGTATGCACACACATTTGCAGCAAGTGTTTACCTTCATTTGCGTGCAGTCGGTATAAAGTGAACTCAAGTGAAGCCTGTGGTAGTGGAATGTGGTGGCAGCCAGTCGGGCACTGCGCTGGGGCATACATTTTGGCATATGTCCAATACGCGAACTGGAACCGGACTGACTACAAATGTGGTTGAAATGTACGCGAAAAGCGGCAAACCGCAAAAGTAGCTGAACAAACACAAATGTGCCAGGCCAAATCGTTGGTAACTAACATAAAAAAGGTACATAGACACAGCATAGCAATGGCGGCAGAAGGTGATGGATGTGTGTGTGTGGGTGTGCAGGGTTGTCCTACCCACAGCATGTTGTTCGTTTTAATATCTGAGTATTAGTATGAGTGGAGCAACAAATGCAAACACAAATACAAATATAAACACAGATGCTAACTAACCACAGCGATTGGGACTGTGTGCGTGGCACTCACAGTGCCCTGGCAGCAGGCAAAGCGGGATTACAACGTTGGCGAATTTTGATGTATTTTCAACGGAAATAATGTTACACTGGCACTTGCACCTCAACCAGCAGCATTGGCAGCAACAATAAATACGCCGGCTATCAGCGTCCATTGTTGGTTCGAGTGGCTCGTGCCCGGCTGAAACGACGGTCGCTGCATCAACCAAAACAACAATAGCACTGATAAAAAGGATAAGAGCGTAAGTGGGCACAAGCCCTGACTCGAATTGCTGTACATTTTTCATTTGAACCCTCGACTGTAAAATGCATTGCCTCTTGAATTAAATCAACAGCAACTCAACCCGCACTCCACACTCCATCTGCACAGCTCATGTAGCAACAGTAATATGCCGAAGTGCTCCGAAAATATATTCAGCATTACGGCAGTCATAGCCACAGCCCCAGCCCCAGCCACAGCCACAGCCACAGCCACAGCTTTGACCATTGCTATCGATGTGGCCTTAAGATAAGATTTACAATTCAGTTTTCAGCATGCACCAGATGCACCTCTGCCAAGCAACAGGCTTACCATTGTGGTAAATACCATTGAGCAGTGAATGGAGAGCATAAGGATGCGAAATTAGGCTGGCCCCAGCTCTTGCCATTTTCATTCATTTTTAAATAGAACAAGAAAGCAAACTTGTTGAGCCCGAGGAGCTCTTCACCAGCTAAGCTGATTACGATATATATTTACATTGATTCTATAGAGCATATGACTGCATGTTGAAGAGTTTTCTAAAGGAGGTGAAGCTATGCATGTTGGTTGCATAAGTCCAACAATCTTCAACTGCAACTTATATAATATTTCTTTAGCCATGATTGTAAATATATGAAAATTTTACACTTTTTATTTTTAATTTATTTTTGGTTTATTTTTATAGCTTATTATTATATATATATATATAATTATTAATATATATATATAAATAAATTTAATATAATATAAAATAATTTAATTAGATATTTTTAAATAAAATTTTAGTTTTTATTATTTATTATTTTAATTAAATTATTTTCTAGATAATCTTTCTGGCTTTTAATGCAATACGATTTCAGCATATGCAGAATATTCTCATATTTGACGTACTTTATTTTGTATATTTAGTTTGATACAATTACAAGTACCATAAGCTTTATAGCTCCATTTACGTGTGCTAAAAATATCGTGAGCATTAAAAGCATTCAAGTTGCCCGAGAGGTAAAAAGTAAAAACGTAGCGGTCTGATGCTCGCTAAGCCCGCGACCTCAAAGCGCATTATATTCTGTAATATGCATTACTTTCTCTTTCACACACACGCACATGCAGAGAGAGAAAGAGAGAGAGAGAGAGAGAGAGAGAGAGAGAGAGAGAGAGGGGAAATAAATCTAATAAGCTTTTGTGCAATTGCGAGCAGTTGCGGTCTTTTCTCGCCATCCAGCTGAAAGCTAATTCCAACACACGGGACAAAAGGTGGCACAAATAGACGAGATATACCCATTGTGTGTGTGTGTGTGTGTGTGAGTGTGTTTGTGAAGGGCATATGCAAACGTCGAATGGTGTGCGCAGCAACAACAACTGCAACAACAATAACTGTAACAGCAACAATAAAATCAAAAGGATTTCAGCAGCCGCAAATGCACACGGCGTATAACATTTAGCCCGCGGTATGAATGGCTGGCGGGCGTGGCAAGGACAGGGCTGCCTTGTAGGTGTGGCTGCTGATGTGGGCTGCGGACTGTGTGGGCTGTGGTGTGAGCGGTGCATTAACACACGGGCCAATAAGTATGCAATGCGCTGTGACATTTTTAACGCCGTCAACAAAGGCAGCAGCGACAACAATGTCGACCAGCTAACCAAAGCGCCAGGCAACTGCCTCCCATCCCCCAACCACCTTGTAACAGGGCGTTTGGTTTGATGCTGACGCCGTCTGTTGCGCAGGAAATCACGATTACAACGAGTCAAAGCACCGCGCACACACATGAGCAGCAAGAGCTGCAGCGACGGTGTGTCTTTGCGCGTAAACGTGTCGTTATTTGCATGGCGACAAAATTAGATTTAAATATGGCACACCCGCCGGTCTTCCGTCATGCTGTTGCTGCTGGCGAAATGTCAGCGCATGTCCTGCTGATCAAAATGAGCTAACGTCCCCTGCCATTAGCTGTAGCTGCTTTCACATTTTCTTTTTACCGCATTCAAGTTGCTTTTAATTGGCGCTAAAAGGATGTTCAGCACGCCACCTCGATATGGGATAGAGTGTCCGCAAAATGCAATTATTAAACGAGAGAGAGAGAGAGAGAGAGAGAGAGAGAGAGAGAGAGAGAGAGAGAGAGAGAGAGAGAGAGAGAGAGAGGGGGGGGGTAAATGGGAAAGAGCATAGAAATTGTTTTTTAACACTCGCTCAACACAAAGTGTTTATTGATATCGAAAACAACACTAAATGTAATTGGAAAAACTCTTTCAATCCCTGTGAGGATTTAGGTGGATTTCATACAGCTGATGCTGCTGCTGCTGGTCTCCCTGCCCCTCTCTGCGCTGTGCTCACACTATCGGAACGAAATCAATTCGATTTCATATTTACGTTTATGTGAAAACTTTTTCAATGTAACAAGACGCATCTCAATATCAATGAGCACTGAATAATGGAATGAATCTTGCGAAACTCATTCAATATTGATTTTAAACTGAGAACTGAGAGCACGAAATATGAGTTCACTGAAGGAATTTCAAAGCGGACGCTGCACATATTATTTTCATTGCATGCATGCAGTTGGCACAAATTTATTTGGAATGAAAAGTTCCACTAAATATCGTAGGACAGAGACCAGAATAAGTTCAGTTGAATATTCATTTTTTGTATATGTATTTTTTCTGGTTTGGCCCATGGTAGTCGGCGGCAGCGCTGCGGCTGTCTTCATCATTATGAAACGTAAAACGAAAGCGATTTACAGTAATGCCAACACTTTGCCACCCAAGCAGTTGCTCCTATGGCACACCCCGCATCCCGCCACGCCCCGCTATCCACTCCACGACATTGTTGTTAAATGAAGAAAGTATTTTTCAAATGCGAATTTCCGTTATGCGCATCGCGTTGAGCATGAAGACATTTTTGACTATTGTCTGCCGCACAGCAATACGACGAGCAGAAAGCTCGAAAAACAGCAACAGCAACAAAGTCTGTGCGAAACTATTGCCAATGACAACGACAACGACAACGACAGCGACAGCGACAAGGACAACAACGACGACGACAGCGATGAGGAAGACGTTGATGATGGCAAGCGCTTCCGCCTTTGTTCTTGTTGTTGTTATTATTGTTGTTGTTGTTAGCGTCCTCGTTGTCGGTGCTCTGTGTGCACGACACACAAAACATTGAATGACATTATCCTTTATTGCTTATCCCATGCTTTGCGCTCTTTACGCTCCATGCTCGATGCTCGTTGCTCCATGCTCGATGCTCGGCACTTGGCGCTTGGCGCTTGGTGCTTGGGTTGCGCCGACAGCTGCGCTCTGCACATTGGCACGCAAATGGCAGAAGCAGGACATGAACTCGGTCCGTTCGGTCTAGCGGCGAAAGTCAAAAGGGCAACGCGGCGTATGCGTTATATTAACTATGACACTGTCGAGCTCGAGAATCGAATGCAGTGTCCCAGCGGCGCAGCGAGGGAATGGGTGGGATAGTGGGACGGTGGGAGCGACGCGGCCAGCCGCATTGTGTCCGCCAGGACAAACTTTTTCATTTCCCCGCGGAAAAATTTTCAAAAATTTCATTTCACAATGTCTAAAGAAAAACTTTGCGCCAAAGACATAGAAACTAGTTAGAACTGATTGCGGAGGGGACGAGGTCAACAAAGCTGAAAGTCGTGTCGTTCGTTTGGCTAGTTGGCTGTTCTCTCTCTCTCCCTCTCACTCTCTCTCTCTCTCTCTCTCTCTCTTTCTACACACTCAAGACTCACCCACACAGACAGTGAATAAGACAGAGGCAAACGCATTTCAGCGAAATAAAGTATTCAAATAAAATATGCTAAAATCTTTGAAGTACTTCAAATAGCAAAAAGTGAAAAAGAAACAAAGTGAAACGAAAAGCGAAAATAAAATAAAAATTGAAAATGGAAATGGAAATGGCACACAGTCGAAAAGTTTTGCGTTTGGTTAAGTTCGAGTTTGAGTTCGAATAAAATGGCAAACGCGCATAAAAACCATAGACGGGCATAAAGAAACGGCTGAGGCTGAGGAAACCAAAAAGTAGAGTCGAGCAAATGAAAAGAAAAGCAAAAGGAAAAGCAAAAGCAAGAGCGAACCAAAAAGTAAATATCGTTTATGTTGTCATAACGCGCTATGCCCGGCAGTCACAGCTGCTTCGCCATCGCCATCGCCATCGCCATCGCCATCTCGCTCCGACTATTCTGGCTCTTATCATTTGAATTTCCCGACGTGTTTGTCGAGCTGCTGAGGCTGAGGCTGAGGCGATAAAGATGCGATAAAGTGAGAACAAGTTTACGAGATGACTGAGACAAAGTTTTGACCGAATTCCGCAGTTTACGAGTCAGACCCGTCCGATTCTTGACGGACGTTTGCTCGGCCAGCGAAATTGCCAATTTGTGTAAATTATTAGTTCAAGTGGTTCAGCAACGACAACTAAATCGGATATCGCATTGTCTGTGAGTGGCTGAGGGCGGTTCAAGTGGATTTTTAAATTCGCCTTGAGGTCGCTTTAAAACTTTTATTTTTTATTTGTTGGTTTGAGCCCGTTTTGTGGCAACTGTCCAATTTAATATAAATAATTTAATTTGATTATTCGCATCGTGACGCATCTGATTGCATGCATATGTAGGCCGGTGTTCTGCCTCGTGCCACGCCCACTTTTAGCATACTTAATTAAGCAGAAATATTGCAGCAAAGTTTCCGATGCGCAAAAGTTGAGAAGCAGCCAACAAAAATAACATCCAGCAATTGTATTAAAAATTCATATTTGCCTAAATTTGTTTTCACAAGCTGTTAAAGGGCGGTTGAGAGAAGGAGAGAGAGAGAGATAGGAGAAACAGGGAGAGGGAATGGCGTGTCGAGCTGGGTCCCACATATGTAAAATGCACAGCTGTTAGGTTTAATTTAACTGCAAATAATATATAAGCTATTCCATCTACGTTACGTTATGCATGATGTGTGTGTGAGTGGGAGTGTGGGTATGTGTGTAAGAGTTTTGCGTGTGTATTTGTCTTGTGTGCTATTGTTAGCTTTTCGCTGCTTTGCCTGCTGCTGCGCTGCTGGGAAACTCAAACACGCAACACTCATGTGTTGGCCCAGAAAATTGTTAACCAAATTTTTGGCTTGCTCGCCAGGCGACAAAATTTATGCATGTTAAATTATAAATATATGTGAACAATTCAAATATGAGAGTAGCAGCAGCACAGCTCGCATACAGTAAAAATATTTCCACACACAGAAAAACACACTCGCGCGAATGCAGCCAACTTTTAGGCGCAAATTGCACGCTGATTATGACATATGCAAGAGAGTGTGTGTGAGTGTGTGTGCGTGGGTGTTAGTGTTAACTCAGCTGCAAGGGTGAAGTGCAAATTATGACTACGTATGTATTGCTCCGCAAGCAGCTTACCCAATATAACAAGCATTTTTGCCCTGACAGCCACTGCTATTTTAATTATCCCAGCGTTGGCTGTTGTTATTGTGTAAGGCAGACTCCGCTTTTGCATTTGTTTTTCAAGTGAAAACTAAACTATTCCGTATATTGGTTAAAGCTAACAAACAATTCTGAAACACAAACTCAAGTGAAGCCAGCCAGGAAAACGGTTGAGACTAGAGATACGAGAGAGACAGCAGAAAATAGTCTAGTTCTATGCAGAAGGCTAAGCATTGATGATTACTTGGTAATTAATTTACTTTCCACTAATTTAATTATATTTATTTTATATATATATGTTGATTGCCATAATAAATGTATTTAATATGTTAGATTGAGCCTGAAGTGTCTGCTACCAAAAGATATATTTCGTCCAACATTAACATACGAGTCGAGCTAAGCTTTATTTTATTACTTTTTCTTCTTATAAAGCTTTTTATATAATTTTTTATGTAATTACGCTTTGTTTCTTTTGAAGTACACGCACAATGCTCAAGCAACTTTGCTTGGATACAAAAGCAGCTTGTGGCTTTCTTTCTTTTGATATAAGGATTCATATATAAAAAACGTCCAACCGCCTCGAATTTTAATTTAATAAAGTTTTTGTTCACTAAGCGCAGTAACCGATCATAGGGTGAGCGACATTCTTGCTTCTACTTCAAATGTTGCTCTTACAAAATATTTTATTTTTTACTCCAGCATATGCAAATAATATAATAAGCTATATGAGCTTCATAATGTTATTAAAATCAACTAGAATTTCCTCTTTCAAATGAGATATAAAAACTAGAGACTCAAAGAGTTATTCACAATGCATATCATAGTATGTGCAGCGGCGAAAAGCTTCAAAAATTGCCCGTTGCTGCTGTATATTTTGGGTGTTCATTAGAGAACAACTCTCTTTTGTGTTTAGGACTCTTACCTGGCTAAATTTGTACTATTTTAATAAATAGAGAATTTCATTATTTATTTATCTTTGAGTTTTGTTCGTTTTTTTTTTATTTTTACTATATTTTTTTTTTTTTTTTGACTTATTTTATTATTAGGAGGTACTCACTCTATTATCATCTTTTTGTCTTATTGTGCATATCGCCAGGCTTAGATTAATTAAAACTAGAGACTGAAGGAATATGGGAATGCGAGTTATTCAACAATGCATATTTTAGCAGACAATATTTCCTTTTGTTGCTGTATATTATTGTGTGTTTATTAAAGAAAATGACTGCGACCTGCACTGCTCAATGCAACAACTCTCTTTTGTGTTCAGGAATCGTCTCAGCAGGACACTCAGCGTCAAAACTCTTAGTTCAATTTTTTAATATTTTCACAAATAGAAAATTTAATTATATATTTCCCTTTGATAACAGGAATTTTTGTGATACTTTGAAATGGTACTGGTTGAAGGCTGCACTGGTATAACAAAGGCAACTAGCAAGGGCAGCAGTGTGCTGCTGGTGTTTTATTGTACAGTATGCAGTTGCATACTGCAGCTGATGGTGTGTATGTGTGTGTGATTATGAAATCGCTTTTTTGCTGTGATTCAAAGGAAACCAAACAAAGAGCAGACCCCCACTCGCCCAACACACTTTGTTTGCGTTGGCGTTTTGTGCTTTGATTGTTGCCATCATAAAAACTCCCTGTGTATCTGCAGGATGTCCAAATGCTGTCTTTATTGCTTTTACCATGTGCACTCGTCATAGCAACATTTACGCTCTAAAAGGACGTGTTGATGAGCCTGCACTATCGTCGCAATAACGTTCAATTTGTTTGCGCAAAGTGAAGGCAAACGACTCGGCCGAGCACATATGGGAAAACAAATGCAAATTGACTTTTAGCCAGAAGGCGAACACAAGGCTGTGGCAACAACATAACTTTAACAACTAAAAGTAGTTCTTGGCAATTAGTAGCGGCCAACGGGTCGTATACGCAATATTCACATATTTTGCGCTTGCTTTGAGCTTTGTCAAGTTCTCTTCCTCTCCCTCTCTCTCTCTCTCTCTCTCTCTCTCGCTGTCTCTTTCTCTCTTTGACTTGTATTGGGCTCTTCATGTGTATTGGCCCCTTGAACTCTTGCAATGCACACATTGAAAGGAGCCAAGGCAAGCCGCATTTATTGATGTCTCAATTTCCCCTTGGCAAATCACCTATTAGGAATCGACAGGCAGCTTCTTGTAGCAACTGCTGCTTTTGATGGCTTTGTTGGCTCTTACAACTGCTGTTGCAATTCGTACAAATTTGGCTGGCAAATAAAGCTGCAAACTAAAAATTACCCTTCACTCGGTAATGGCCAACGATTTGTTTGGCTTTTGGCTGCCGCCGTTGCCTTTTTCGAATAGCAACGTGTGTGTGTGCCTGAGTTCCTCTTTATATACATAATATATTTATATATATATATATATATATGTATATATATATATATAGTATATATGTATAGTGCATATTCGAGCCGCATCAGATTTTAAGCGTCATTGCTGCTCAGGTTTTGCTGATACCTGTTTAAGCATGGTGCATTATGTCAGGCCCAGCTCAGGAGCAGGCAATATGCCACAAATTTCAATCAAACGTGCTAGCTCAAAGTTGCCACACAAGTTTCGAGCCAGGTGAGTTAAGCAAATTCCCCTCTGTGCGCTGGCGTTAACAAACTTTTGCATTAAGACATTAGCGCAAAGTTTTTTCCTGTTGCTGCCTCGCATCGCCTCGCCTTCTAAGTCTCATGGTTGCAGCTGCAACAATTTCTCAACAACTAATTTCTTATTTGTTTGGTTGGAGCCAGCGCAAATACAAAATACAATATTACCCGCGCTGGGAGTGTGGCTAGCTGGCTGGTCAGCAAATGGAGTCTTCCATTTTCATTTCATTGACAGCGTGGTGCACATGAAAAGTTTTTGGCATTTGCACTCGCTGTGATTCGCAAAGGCGCCCCAATCCACTCAAGCCGTCCTTCCCGACGATGCTTTCAAATGAACCCTTTACATATAAGCGATCGCAGCGCCCCTACTTAGTGCCAGCCAACCCTCAATAATGCACAACAGCGTATTTTGCCATTATACGGACATTAACTGCTGCTACCTACGAGCGCTATAACCTTGACATTTTCAAACAGGTTATAAAACACTTGCGCCAGCCTGCCCGCTCCTTTGGCTACGCGTTAATGGCGGACAGGCGGTGCCATCTGAATTGCGCTGGCCAGCAGCTGGGGTGGGCTGCTGTAGATTGCTGTGGTGTGGTGGGCTGTGCTGCTTCGTGTTATGGTTATGGTCACGGAGTGGGGCTAGCTGGCTGGCAGCCATGCAACGGGGCTACGCAATTTCCGTTTCCGGTTGCTGCTTGTCGCAGCGCAGCGCACAGACAACTACAGAGGCGAAGCGCTCCAAAAATAGCGCATCCTTGCCGCTGCCTCTGCCTCGGCCGCTGCCGCTGATTCTGCCTCTGCCTCTTCCCGTTTGCCATTTGGCGCGCAAACAAACCGTTAACACTTTGCTGTGTATCCAGGCTCTTGCTGCTAGCTCCACTCTGCCCAGCCCTGCCCCAGCCCGCCCTATTCGCTCCACTGCAACTGCAACTTTGAGGCACTTGTTATGTTGTTGCTGCAATTTTGGTTGGGTTGGGTTGGTTTTATTTTTTGTTTCTGTGGCTGCTGTTGCTGTTACTGCCTTTGACGCGACTGCAGGTAGTAAATTTCCATTAAATGTGCATTTTTGTACAAGTTTTTGAATTAAACTTTTTGACTTGGCCGTAGCTCAGCTGCTTTGGGCTGTTGGCGTAGCTCGCATCCTGCGCTGCTGTTTGCCATTTACCGCTGCCGCTTTGGCTTCTAATTTTGCAATCTTGTCCAATAACTTAACAGAAAAGAGTGAGAGGGAGAGAGAGCCAGAGCGCAAAAAGTTAGCCTGCGCTCAAAATGAAGTTCATTTCTGAAAGCATCATTATTTTGCCAGTTGCAGCATTTTCTTTGTAGCAGCAGATTTAATCAGTTCCACTCTCACTCTCTCCCACTCTCTCCCATTCCTTGGTCCCCTGCGGCACATAAATTGTGTCACTTTTTTCTAATCTATGCAGCAAATTTGTTAAGCTTTTGCTTTCAGTAGCAGCCAAGCGACATTATTTTACCAAATGTTATAATTTCACACACCCAGCGCCTGTCGCTGGCATAGAGTCATAAAAGTCCGAGCATTGGGTCAGCTCAGTGGGTCGCTTGACCAGGCCCAGTTGTGTTCTATGCATAGACACACACACGTATATATCTATATATAGGAGCTGCTGCTATTATTTTTAGAATATGACCGAAACATGCAAAGATTTCTTCTTCCTCTTCTGCCTAGCTGCAGCTGCAGCTTGACATTGAAAAATGTGAAAATTATGCAGCAAACATTAAAGAAACTATGTAAATTGGATGCTGCTGCGGCTCCCATTGTTTAATGGGATCGAGAGCGGACAGGCAAGGCAGACAGCTGGCTGGCTGAATGGCTGGGGCCATTCCATTTTATTCGGCCAACAACTTTAGGCCACATCTAATGGTTTTAATTAAGCGACTCGTCGCGAGTATTGCATGTCATGCATGAAATTCATTAGGTTTTGCCGAGTCTGTTTAGTGTCAAGCCGCCCGCTCCACAGCTCACACAGCCTGCTGCTGCTGCTGCCCTTATTTGATATACTTATATACATACTTTCTGGCATTTTCTTAAGCAAAACTTTGCTGGCAACTAAAACCAAACTTGACATAGTTCTAGCCAAAAATTGCAGCTACAAACTTACTTAATTTCTGCCAACTGCACTTACCCAGCGCGCCAAGTGTCGTCCTGAGTCGGGGAGAACGACCAGGCAACTGGTTGGGTTCGCTATAAATGGGCGTGGCACACATGTCGCACTTATTTGCATAGTTAGTCAAGTTTTGCTTGGTCTGCGCCGCGTTGTAGCCCTGGGCGCAGCGTATGTGAAGAGCCACTCAGTTTGACACTATTTCTACAGGCAAATAAATACTTTGGCCTGAAAAGCTGAATACGGCGGAAAGTTTCGTGCCCAGATTGAAGGAAGCGTTAGTTATTTATCTTTGACACTTGCTAATTTTTCATCATCATGACGTCTGCCCTCTGATGAACATCTGCGTCAGTGTCAATTTGCTAAGTTGCTTAGTAAGCAAATATTGAATGTGTTGCAAGCAGCTGCTGGCAAGCGACGTATTTATGCTGAATATTTAATATGAAATACTTTTATATTTTGTAAAATATTTTACATATTCTTTGAGATCACTGCTTATGATGTTAATATAAAAATCTGCTGTTTGACTTAAGTCAATTTTTAAATGAATAATCATTCATTTTGCCATTTTTCTACGTTTAGCTCCAGATTAGAGTGTTATTGCTTTTATTTATTATTATTGTATATTGAAATATTTGTTTAAAATATTTTACCATATTTTATTAGATGACTATTTTGAATAATGATAATATAAAAATCTGCTGTTTGTCCTAAATTGGATCACTGCACTGCACTACACAACACTACTGCCCACCATGGGGTCAGGTTTTCGACTGAGCTGGCGCGGCTGCATGCTCGCCTTTATGTAGGGCCGACCCATTTCCATTCCATTCCTATGCTCAACTTTTGAGTCGTTTCTCTATCACTCGATCACTGATGCAGTGAGCAGTAGAAAGGCTTGCCGCCGACTCAAGAGTGCAAGCTCGATAAGAATATGTGTAATATTTCGTGGAGTGGTTCTACACACACATAGAGTCTGTGTCACAGATTAAAATTAAAATTATTTCAATTCGATTTTCTATTATTTAATATTTAATATATTTGAAAATATATTTTTATACCAATAAATAATAAAAAAAATCTTACAACATAAGTCGATTTTCTGTTATTGAATATTTATTAGAATTTAAAATATATTTTTAATTATATATATATTTTTTTTATCTCCCATTTTACTAAAGTTTATTTAATGACTTACTTATTCAAGCTGCTAATATTAAATTTGCATATTGACCTAATTTATTTTTGAAATAAATAATCTTTTAGTATAATTAAATTTTTGTAAATTTTCATAGCTTACTTATTTATATTAAGCTCTATTAGAGTTAAATTCTAATTGGCAAATTTGCCACGTTCTCTTGCTTTATATTTCGATTAATTTTCAATTCATGGCTTGTGCTGATTCATTAGCTCAATTTATTTCGTTGGCTGCACACAGCTTGTCATCGTGGCTGGAACTTATTTGCCGCATATGAATTTGTGCATGGATGAAATGGTGTTGAAATCTGTGCTGGGCCCTAATGATTGTTCATGTCAACAATTTGCAAAACTAAATGAACACATTTTGCAATCATAAATTATGCAAGCGCTTCAAGTGAGTTCACAGCCAGCCAGCAGGAGAGCAGCTTAAACTAGCTGACGGCTGGACCACCAGCAGTACCAAGTTCAGCACATGTCTTCACATGTGTGTGTGTGTGTGTGTATGTGTATGTGTGGGGCAAAGGAGGAATACAGGTGTCAGGCGGCAACTGCGGCTTGTTAGCTAAACTGCCAACGCAACTATTACTGTGCGAGCAGCTCATAAAGCAGAAAATAGCAGTGACGGCAGCAGAGCGTCGACATCTGCATGAGGTGTACCAGCTAGGGTATTGCGTGGATGAGGGGCTGGTGGACTGGGGGGTTGAGGGGGCGTGACATGGCATCCCACTGACAACATGTGTTTTGAGGTGAAGCTTATAAATAAATTATTGATAAGCATCTGGCATGAAGAGAGAACGTCAAAAGTTCTATGTTAAAACAAGCACGAAATAACAAGCTTTCCAGCAGACAGTTGAGCGTGGGGCCAACACGGGCTGTGGGCTGTGTGCGGGCAAAAGTTGTGCTAGCCGGAATGAACGTTGTGTGAGTTGTTGGCTGTGTTAATTTGGACGTTGTTGCTGCTGCTGTTGTTGTTTGGCTTTTGCATTTTTCAAATGCATAGAAATTACGAAGCAAACTAAAAATGTGAATCGCACAGCAGTCCACTTAGGACAACAGCAACGGCAACGGCAACAAAGTTGTTGCCAGCTTGTTGATTAATTTTCACGCGATGGCATCCGCCTCTGCATACCTCTGCCATGGCCGTTGGCTGTGTGCAACTGGGCCAGCGAATTTTGGACCGACTTTTAGGCAGCCATTGGAGCGTCAATACGAAATGGGAATGTCGCGAGCACTGGGTTTGCGTCGCGTCGCGTTGTTGCAATTAAAAAGTTAAGACAAATTAAAAAATGCCAGCTGCATATGTGGAACCAATAGTACATTATGTGAATAGCTTCGCACTTGACTGCTGATTGCAGCGCCTCGCTGCAGTTGCTGCTGCCCAACTTGTGTCCTCAATTTGACATTTGTGCCAGCGCAGTCAGGCAGGAAGGCAGCCAAACAGGCTGAGCGAAGCCTTGTTCTGGCCCTGACAATTGTGCCTGTATGTGTGTGTGTGCGTCTTTGTTAAAGGCGACTGCCTGGCGTCGCAACTAACATCCACAAACATCGCGCATACGCCGCGTTGGCCAAGCAAAAAGTTTGATAGAGCCACGCACTCAAACTTTTAATTAATTTATTTTTGCTTTCTCTCCCTCTCTCTTGTCTCTTTTTGCTCGCTGGTAACTCAATAAATATTTTCGCTGTGCCCATAAATGATTTATTTGTTATATATGCGTACAGCATATCGTCCAGCCTCCGGCGCACTGACTCGGCCGGCCCTGAGTTGTGTTGCAAATTAAAAACGCAGCTGGGCCAAACAACTTAATTTAATGTCAAAGTAAACATGCAGCGCACTGCAACTGTCGTCGTTCTTCTTCTGCACACAAACACAGCAGAGCCACGCCTCTGGGAACGTTGCTGCGTTTTTAATTTGTATGCTGCGGTCAGCGACTGGGTGAATCGCTAATGAGAGAGATACAGAGCTGCCTGGAGTTGGGCACTTAAACGATTTTCGGTTAATTATACGCAGTTACATAATGACATTTACACAGTGCCACGCCTATTTGGCAAACGGAATTGCGGTGCGATTGACTGCACAACCGATCGATTATATTGATGTTGCATGCCTCGCGGTCGCTGCTCCTTACCGCGACATTTGCTGATTACAACACAATTGCCACATCGAGTGTCCATATGAGCGACAGATTCGTTTGCCATGGATATGCAAAGTTACTCAAGGTAGGCCACAAAATCAGCATATTGCGTTGTGGGTTATAAGCTTGAAGGACTCTGACAACGTCTCACTATATAAACAACAAACACGAGCAAAGCTAAGGATGTGGAAGTGTGGATGGAGATAGCCCAAGCTTAAAGTACATCAATTCTTGATAGGTCTGTGCTCTGAAAACTGTAGCTAACGAGTTAAGCTGGAGGTTCAATTTATTAATTAATAAAAGTTATAATAACAATTAATTCTGAGAATGAACAGAGATTATTAGTATAATTAAGTTGATATTCATTTCCTTGAAGGATATCTACATATATAATAAAGGCAACCTCAACTTGGCATATTTTATTATTTATTTTTGCAAGACATATCAGTATCTATCAATAAACCTGCTAATTATTTTCAATAAATTAATTACAATTTTAAAATCAATAAAATCAATTAATTAATCTCAATTTTAAAATCGCTCTTCTATCTAAATAAAGTTATGTATTAGCATCAGATTTAAATTTAATTATATTACCCAAGGCATCTACTTAAGACCGCCTCTTTGCTCCCACTCTTCGGTCCATCCCAACATCAACATTCCATAGTTAATCTAATTAAAATTGAATAAATGTGATGCCATAACTATGTTAATGCTGTTGCTCGTGAGTGCTTTGACAACTGTTTCCGATTGGCCATATGTAGCCACAAAGGCCAAAAAAGTACCAATAATTGAAGTTAACCAAAAAAAGAAGCTTTAATAAAGCAAACATGGCTGTGCCATAATTTAAAATTATAAATATTTAAAGATTGAATAAAAAGTGAATGAAAAAGTGCACTGCGAAAAGGACAAAACAACAAAGGGAAATACTATATATATATATTATATAAAAGAGCAGATTTACGTGTGCAAGTGTGTGTGTGTGTGTGTGTGTCTGGGCGTATGTAATAAAATGTGGCTTGATGTGTGTGTGTGCTGGATTCTGCTGCAATTTGTGCCGTGTATTTATGTATTTAAATTCAATTAATAATTAAGGTGTAAATGCATTTCCATGCCGGTTAATTAAATTTGTGCGGCTTTATTAAAGGAAATTAAGTATTTTTTATGCGCTTGCCTCGCCGCAACTGGCCACAGCAACAACCGCTGCATTTATAACAACAACGGGAGACACAATATCAATATTTGAGCCAGCAGCGCTGACAATGCATCATAATTACAAGTGATCATTATGTCTTCAATGCATACATATTCACAAATTTCAATGATATACGGAAAGGTTGAACCTTTGAAGTGAGTGCAGCCCCACTGCTGCGCCTGGGACTCGGGCCACGGGCGGTCGCTGGGTCTGACTGAGCCGTATCCATTCACATCTATAAATATTTCATGCGTTGCATTGCAGTCATTATGGCATTCATTAAATATAAAGTGGAGTGCAGGCCAGGCCCAACCAGGCTCGGCACAAATGCAGATAAGCACCAGCGCTCAACCGAGGGAGACGAGCGTCAACTAAAAACCGTTGCCGTTCATAAATCTCTTATACATACATATAGATATATGAGTGCCGCTCTGTGGTCTGTAAGTGGGGACTGGCTGCATGCTCACGGCCATGTTGCCACGCTTGACAGTAGTTATTCATATAAGTAAAGATACACGCACCCACACACACTCATAGAGAGCGAGAGGGAGCGAGAGAGACGACAGTCAGCAATTGCGGGACTTGGGGACAGATGTCATGGTGTTAGTGTATTTCTGATTTGTGGTCTGACAGTTTAACCAAAATGCATGCATGTAAATTTATTTGTGCTCATTTTTGTAGTCTCCTCGCCGTTGCAGCCTTCATTGTTGTTATTGCCACTGCCGCTGTCGCCCCTGCTGCTGCTGCTGCGCTTACATATGTCAAAATATTAAATTTATGCAGCGGCAAAAACAAAATGAGCGCAAAGACGAGACTACACAGCCATTACACATGGCGCGGTGCAGGCGCAGCTGAGCGGACAAAGCGTTCCAGGCGGACAGATGAGCACAGAATGTCAGCTTTACTGTCAGCTGGCAAGCAATCACACGACCATGGGCATCACGATTTTGTCACGCACTTTGTTAGAAGAAAGACATAGCCAAAGTAAATATATGTTATATTACCGAGCCGAAAGCGAGAGCTGAATGAGATTTGATTTTAAGTAGTAAAAATTGCATTATTATATTAATTTAAAATTAATTCAAATTCAAATTAATTATTTGTAGATATTATTTAGTATATGCTTTATGTGTTTTAAAATTGTATTTATATTTATAAACAATAGTAAAAGTAATAATTTAATATATATTAAAATTATTTTCAAATATACATATATTATTGTGCTGAATTAAAAAGAAAATTTTGTATTATACTTATGTATATAAATAATAAAAAAAATCATTAAAGTTATAGTAAATCAAAATTTATATTTAAAAATTAATTAAAACTGTTTAAAGTTATTTTATATCTAATTACTTTAGGCCTATTATTAAAAAAAAAAAATTAAAAAAAACAAATTTTAAGTAATAGAAAATATCGTGATACTTCAGCTGATTCTTTCTATGACATATAATAAAATTCTGCTCACTGTGCAGAGCATTTCTGCTCCGCTTGCTTTGATTTCAAACTGTCAACTATTTGCAGTTGCCGCTGCACTTGAACTGTTTGTGCAGCCATCACTGGCCATGCACTCCACTGTGTTGCTCATTTCAATAGTATTTATTCTGCAAGTGTGACATTTATTTTTGCTAGAGCCCACTGACAAAGGGCAAACGTCCACTGTCCAGTTTTTAGTTAGTTTTTGTTTTTGTTGTTGCTGTGCCTGGGCCGAGTGGGTTGACTGCTCAGCGTTTTGTGTTGTCGGCTGGGCACTTCTGACACTTGCAACATTTATGGATCACTGCAATTTTGCTGCCAGCGCCGTCAATTGACGGCGTCAGCCGAGCGCTGAGTAAATGAAATTTAATTCGCAGCTTTTATAGCAATTTGCTGAGCTGTCATTCGATAATTTCTCGAATAGCTCAAGGACTCCTGACCAGCCGCTGGCTTAGCTGTTGCATGCAAACAGTGTTGCACGCCCTCGGGGCACCATGTTTGGTTGAGCTTAATCCCATATATTTAGTTAACTTTGCAGTTGTTGTTGCCGCATTTTTATGGGGCTCATATCTTTTAATGGATACTTATTTTGTTAAGCCTTTAAGGCGAAAACATAGCCAGAGGCTAAAGCAAACTGAGAACCTTACATTCTAGTTTATTTCAACTTATTTACTTGCCTGAATTGCAGCATTGCCTTGGCCTTTTGGACTGGAGCTGGAGCAGCTGCAGCTGCGGCTTCTTAGATTCTATGTAGATGCAGTTATTATTTGAAATTTCATAATACTTTTATAACTTTTTGTGCAACTGTTTCGCCTGCTGGCGCTGCCTTAACGCGGATTTCATTCTTTGGTGGGCCACCCAAATCCAACCAAACCCAGCCGCCTGGCGACTGCCGACTGCTGACTGCCAAGTGAAAACCTCTGTTCCGGGACCTTCTGAGCACTACCTAGTTATTTACTTTTGCAATTTTCAACGCTCCAACTACATGCCATTTGTTCCAAGCTTTCTTTGTTGATTTTTTGCTTGGCTTGTGTTGCTGTTGCTGCGGCTCCTTGTTTTTTCTTTCCTTTTTTTTTTCGTTGCTTTCCAAAGTTTATGTAAAACATATTTTTCTTAAATAATTTATTTTTTTGGTTTTTGTTTTCTTTGCACTTCTGCCGCTGGTTTTCTGCTGCTTGAACAACCCAAAATGAAGCTTTTATTGAGTTCAGGTGCGCAGCTTGGCTCACCCCCAACCCTTGCCCACTTTATCCCTTCAGATTTTGCGCTTGTTTCATTCTTTTACTGTTCTTTTTCAATTTGTGGCCACATTAACGTTAGGAAAATATGAAAGCACACGAAAAGTGCAAAGAAATGGCCTGCCATGCTTTCCAACTGCATTGCCCCCCCCCTTTTTTTTTTCCACCCGCTCCGGCCAACCATCGCTTTGCAGCCCTTATCCTGCCAGCCAAAATGCAAAGCAGCCTGGACTAAGCGCCGTAGTCCTGCGATTTTTTCGCGTGCACGGAAACGTTTAGCTGCCGCATATTGGGTAGAAGCGTGCCACATCGAGCTGCAGGCAAGCAACTAGCGTCTGTTCGTTTATTTTTAGAAAATATTGGCACAATTCACTGTGGCCGTGGCTCGAGCTTCTGCTTGAGAATAACCCTGCATTATACGCTACTTTACAGAGAGCTGCGAGCTGTGTGCTATAGCGTTTAGTCTAGAGCAGGGTTCATAGCTCATCGTCTGATATGTATACCATAAATGTAGTCTCACCTTGCGCCGCGGCTAATGGGCTGAACATTGCTGTTGATTCTTGCGTGTGCTGCTTACCTGGGGAAACAGAAAAGAGATGGATTATTAATTAGAGAGTTTATCTCATAGATTCTCTTTAACAATTAAGTTTTTGCTCTTGTCTTCGATTAATAACATTATGATGGATATACGTAGTTGAGAAATCATGCCTAATCCTTGCCTGACACTGTATACTATTTTCTGTGTCGCGGACTGGGTCAGAAAACTTAATTTATTATTTTCGCCTAATGCAAACACATCAATTTGTCGCAAGTAAACACTTCAAGTGGCTTTCGTTATCTCTGGCAAAACACTGACAGCAGCGCACAGACCGCACACAGGGGGCGGGCAGGATGGCGTGTAGCTGCCCGAAATTCATTAGAAATCTAACAGCAAATAGGAAAATATATTTCGGCCATTTGGCGTAACGTACAAATTGTTTATTTAGGATGTAGCCGAACAGAAATAACTTGCAGGCTCGGCCCAAGTTACGCTGCTTTTTCCGCTCTGCCCTTCCGGCCACCTGACCTGTGCGGCCGTTGACGACGTGTCCTTTTCATAATTTTTCAATAAATTCAAGAGCCATTAGGAGACACGTTCTGGGACATTTATGTCGATAACGGGTCTTCGTATTCAATAATGTTGCCTCTCAAGACCAGCTCCCAGCCTTAGACTAGTTTCCCTTTCTTTTCTCCTTTATTTTTTTTTTTTGTGGGCCTGGCGCCTGCCACTTTGGCACTTTGCTACTTTTCTACTCGGTTGCTGTTTAACCGCAATTGAAATTACGCGCTCGCTTCCGTTTCGGGGTTCGCTGTGGCTGCTTCAAATTTATGCAAATTGCGTCACGTGCCCCAATGATTTCTTTGTCGTTGCACGAACTCGACTGACAACCGGGTAGCAGCGTTATGCTGATGATGGCAGCGGCCACCTTTTGGCACTCTTTCGTGACGCGCTGCTCTGCAAAGTGTATCATTATTTAATTTAATGTAAAATAATTAGCCTCCGCCGCGAGCTTCATTCCCAGCACCAGCCCAGCTCAGCTCAGCTCAGTGCTGGGCTGGCCTGGCGCTGACGCTGACGTTGACGTTGACGTATTCCCACTGCCGGCAAAACGTGCCACCATATCCAATTGACTTTGAGGCGGCACACTTGCTGTCCTAAGTTCCATTTGCGGTCACTCGATGATATATTACACACACACACAGACACGCAGCCACACAGCCACAACACTCGCACACAGTTGCCATTACAATTGTATTGAGAGCGACTCACACGCCCACATTTGTCCTGTAAAAAGGCAAAAGAGAAAAACTTTTCCTGCTGTTAACATAATTTCCTCAGTTGATTGATTCAGTTCGAATCGGCAGGAGCCACATGTCGACAGGGCGTGCCAGCACTTAAGCTGCCTTCTCCCTTCCCCCCTTCTCCCTCACTCTCTCTCTCGCTCCTGCCTCTCTTTGCGGCGAAGATCCTGCGCTTAGACAAATTGTTCTTTAATGTAATTTTATTGCAAAAGTTTTCAATTTGCATTTAGCAACGACGCAGCTCAATATGGGCAACAATAATTTTGTAAACGCTCCAGACTGCCACGTGTCTGCAATCGAAATATATTTGTGCCGCGACGCCAAGGGGCGGGCGGCGAATGTTGTCGGAGTTGCTTAACTTTGTTTGAACTGTTTTAACAATATTTCAATGAGGCTTACAGAAATGGATTGAGCTGCACGCGCTTCATCTTTCGCCAATTAAAGGCAATTCCGCATGTAACTTGCTTAAGTTGCTTTTTATGCCTGCTTGGAACGTCTCACATACGCACACACAGTCTAAGCCCTCAAAATGGATGCAAAGAAGTCAACCTTAGGGTCATCCATGCGATTGCTTAACAAAGCGACAGTCGTGCTGAACTTTGGTATTAGCTCAAATTGGCAAAGGACGGACACCAGACGTCGGCAAAGGGTATTCATTTTTTATGCGTAAATATTCATGTTGTGTCGAGCAGCAGCTGCAGCCAATATTGGGCCCTGTTGTCCCATTCACTCGGCTGCCTTTATGACCGCCATTTGTGTTGATTGATAAGCCATAAGTTTATGGCTACGACTCCCAGCATTTGTGTACGTGTGCGGCTCTGCTGTCAACGAAGTTCCTTTTCCACAATTTGAGGTCAGCCACTGAGCCTTGGCTTGGCTTAAAAAACTCAAGACTCATCGCTTACCGTGTGCTTGTTAAACAAAGTGCAGGTTCCAGTAATTAAATGAGGATATATGCAGTGGATATTAAATACACACTTTATATGCGCTGCAGACCGCCCGTCGTAGCGGGCATTCATTGCCGCAAGTTGCAATCGGCTTTTATGTTATGGGAATACAGAGGTGGAATAATACAAAGAAATTGCTGGTGTATGAGCGGTGTGTTGTGGTCTGCTGACAGTTTGCCAACTGATATTTTTCCATAAATTGTTAATAATTATAGACGAGCTGCACATGGCCAGAGAAGCTCGCTACACTTGTTTCTGACTAAATTAAATTCTCAATTCATACGTATGCGCTACGCTCTGTTATTATATTTGTCTCGACCTCGGCTGGCCAGTGCACAGTGCTGAGCTAAGACTAATTGCAGGCTACTCATCGCCGCGTACTCCTGGCTAATTGCTGCTGCTGCTGCTGGCATTAGCTTATTGATAAATTTTCCAGAAATAATGATATTTACTGTACATGCTATATATACGATATATATATTTTTATTTATGTATATACATATTTGAAGCCCAGCTGGTCACTTGAAAGACAGACTTCTCTTACAATTATCGTGATTTTCTGAATTGCCTTTCGACAAATAACAATGGAAAGTTGTGAAAGCAACAACGAACAAGTAATGGTCAAACATTAGTAAGAACACGATTTACATATTGCCTTTCCACAACAACGGCAGCAACAATGGCAGCAGCATTAGCAGCAAGGACATTTACATTACCAACAACAACGGCTGCAGCTGCAGCAACGTTGGCTGCGCATAATTGCATTTGCGTTAAAACGCAAGCAAACAATTCACTTAAAGTGTAAATAAGTGCAGAGAGCAGGCAGCTGAAGCAGATGGCTCAGTCAATCCATCTCTTTCGCTCTCCGTATGTTCCGTTTCACTCTTGCTTTCATACTGGCTGTCGCTCTTCCTGCGTGCTCGCCTGTTCGCCTCCCTGTCTCTGTCCGTCTGTCTATTTGTCTGTCTGTCTAGCAGGGTCGAGTCAAAACCAAAATGGCCAAACTGACAAACGTAGACAACGGAAGTCAATCAGACAAGCAGACAGACTTTGATACGCAAGCGCACCGGATATGCTGCTGCATTGAGCCGGCGACGTACGGCTCGAGGTGGGAAGGCGAACGAGGGCTGCAAGTGTCCTGGCGACAGCAGCTGGCGATTAGGTGCACTGAGGACAGCTGTGGTCAGGGCAGAGCGGGGCAACTGTCGACCACGACAAACGTTGTTTAACTAAATTCAATAATCGTTGGCAATTGCAATTTACGGGCTGGCAACGCCGGCGACATTTGTGCAAATACAGAAATTATAATAATGACGTGCAGCCCCGACAAGGCGTCAGCCTTTGGGTGGTGCTTCGGTGGCTGGGGCCGGTCATTCCGACGCCCGCCCTGACCGACATATGCAACGGGTCGTAACGAAGGGACGTCAATGTCCCTTGCTTGTCGCCAGCCGCAATTGGATGCAAATAGCATTAAGTGGCTCAAAGTCATGCAAAGGCGATTTGATGACGCATTTAACAGAGCTATCGCCCTACAATTGGCAGCCTGTGTGTGTGTGTGTGTATGTGTGTGTGTGTGAGTTTTTGTGGTTTAGTTTGGCAATTACCAGGCACTTCATGACATGCACTGACCTACCGCTGTCAGTTGATTGAAGATTCCGACAGTTGTCAAAGACGAAGAGTACGTGACAATTTCACCAAAAGCGAAACTTTGCCCATTGCAAATTCGAACACACATTAACCAACAATTTAAGTAATTTGCAAATTAATTCTAAAGCATACCCCTACACTGACAGCAATAGTAATTCACAAATTTCATCAAATAGTTGCTCAAGTGCGTCTTGTGGGAGCAACTCGAGCAGAAACTGAAATATAATTACAATTTTGCATAATAGAATGAAGATTATAATAGTTATTATTATATTTACTCTTAAGTGATTGAAATATTCATATATTCAAATTTTAATACATTTTTTTTCAAGTGTTGGACTGGTGGAATTATGAAATTAATATTAATATAATATATATATTATAACATATAATATATACACTTTTTTTAGTTGTGGAAATAGGTATTGGATATATAAATGAAAATATATATAAATAAATGAATATATATATATATATATATATGTTTGATAATCCCATCTACAGTCATAGATTTTCTATTATGCGAAATTTACTTAAATCGTGTTTATTATTTTTATTCATGCTGAAAGTAATTAAAGCAATAGTGACAAATGCTTCTTTAATTAATAATTATTCAGACTCACACACACACACACGAACACCCATTTGTGTACAGATATATGTATGTGAATACATAAATTTGACGCCAAGTCATTAATAAAACATAAGCCGAACATGAAAGCACTTAATGGGGGTGGGGGCGGTCCCCGATACGGTCCCCGATAATTCTGAGGTAAGCGCCACTCGTGGCATATTCGATATTGTGGCTGGCTGGAATGGATTTTTTGTTCCATTTTTTTGTTTTTTTGTTTTTGTTTTAGGTATTGTTTGGCTTTTAATGCCAATTAATTACATAATATTTAATACACATGTTACTCTTCCCCGCCCAGTCGCTATCACTGTAATAATGTGCTGCTAATTTATGCATAAGCTGCATATTCAGTGATTACTTGGATAAGTTCGCCCGGCAGCAAACCCAATTAGTTAAGCATTATATTTTTCAGAAATATACCTGGCATAGAATAATACATATTCGGAATTATTATTTTTATATCTTGGTCTAGAATAATTCTAGATTATTATATATTATTAATTATTATTATATTATTATTATTATATTAATTTTAACTATATATATAATTATTTGTTTCTTATTTTGTTTGGAGTTTTTAATTAATTATTTTTGCATATGCATTATAAAAAATTTCTTTTAATAGCGAAGGTAATAAGCAAAAGCTTCTACAATTTTGAAGAAATATTACCAAACTCATAGCAAGAAAAAAAAACACAATCTGATAACTCATTGTTCCTGGCACTTTACCATACTTAATATCTCGTATTTTTATATGCAGCGAGGTCTGCTGCCGTAAGCCAAAGATAACTTAGAAATCGTGCTGCAAAATAATTCCTAATTCTGCGACTTTTTATATATAAAAGTTATAAAAGCAACTGGGGAAATATGTTTTCATTTGAAATTAGAATATAACTATAAGAAAGTAGCATAGAAAAAAATATTATTGGATTCTTTGGGCAGTGGAAGCATAAGCTCCAAAAAGGCATATTTTTGTGACGGCTGCTTTGGCTACTTTAACAATAAATTTATGAGCCATTTTTAATGATTTAAAAATGAAAATCTCGGCGTGTGGAAAAAACGTAAAGACTATTTGGCCAAGGCGCAATAAAACTGCGTCATTTTGCTGGCATAAAAAATCGTTTTGTCCCTTGACAGTGAACATCAGCATCACAGAGACCGTGATGAAAGCGAAGGAGACAGAAAGAGAGAAATTGAAAAAGAAAGAGAGAGAGAGAGGGATGAGAAAAAAAATCATGTCATGTCATTGTCGGCATCGTAAAAATGTTATCAGCCATAATAACGAGCCACGATTTTCGGGCCACAGCGCCGTGGATTGGGCAGAAGATTGAAGACGGATCGGGGGAGGGTTCGCTCGACTGTCGCCGGCACTAATGGTGCGCGGCTAATGACTGGAGAGCAGAGAGCCGTTTCTATTTCATGAAGTGCGAGTACTGCCAGCGTACACTGAGCTTTAAATTTCAGCGCTCGATATTTTCCTCAGAGAGGCGGTGAGTGGGCGAATGGGCGAGCTGCCTGCCTGGTGGGTCTTTCCATTAAATCGGCGCTGTGGCGGCATTTTGTCAACTTATACTTAATGGTAATAAAAAGTATATCAAATCAGTATCCTAAATCCCAGAATTGATGTTGGGCTTCCTCGCTTTGTGGCGCAGACCTTTCTCGTGGTGCTCTCGCCTTTGTTGCTGTCGTTGCCGCTGGCTTCTCGACTGCCGACTGCCGACTGCCGTCTGAGCGGGTCATAGTTTATGTTTTTTATTTGTTATCGCATTTATGCGACGGCATTTCTAGCCTTACTTACAATTCAATTTCTGAGCAGACATTGACTGTGGCCAGAGCGCTGTTTGGCTGCCAGCCATTGTGATTGAATTGAAATAGACGGTGGCAAGGAGAGTCCCACAGCGCTTTAAAGCTTTAAGCGAGTGCATTGAAGCTGATTTGCGTACCTCCAATTGAAGTAAAAGACGTGGCCCCATGACTTGCAAGGATTCATTTAGCTTCGTATTAAATGTCACTTGCTATCATTTGGGTTGCCTTTAATCGATGATGTCGTAATTGCAAGATGCGCCTGATGGAGCCAATCTGGCGTATGCACAATATTCGCAACTACGGTCGCTATCCGCTTAAGCCGCCCTGAGTGCGCCAAAAATGAACTGCCAACGCGTTGTGCACTCATTAATCAAATGTTAAGGAAGCGCAGACACCAAAAAAATATATAACAAAAAAAAATAAAAATAAAATAAATAAAAATAAAACTACCAATGCGAACCCTTTTGCCAAGATTTTTTGTTGGGCCAAAAGTATGCATCGTTCTCTCTGGTATGCGCCGGGCAAAGCAAGTGAGTGTATGAGTGGCTGTATGTGTGTGTGTTTGTCGAAAATGCATTTAAAATATACCAAAATCTACAGCGAGGAGTTAAGTGAAAAAGGGGCTTGAGCTGGAGAGGGACAGCGGCAGTGGCAGAGTCAGAGATGAGAGGAGCTTGAGCAGGCACTTCAGCATTGTATTTTATGCTATTTGCATTTTCTCCTCTACTCTTTTGATTTTTTTTTTTTGGCTAGGCTAGTAGCCAGTACATAAAAAGGGAAGTTGAGAGGCCCTGTGCACATACACATTCCAAAACACAGACACAGACACATGGACATGTACAAATAATATATCTGTGTGCTGGGCTCTGTGCACAGTTGGCGTAAAAAATGGGCGTGCCGCCGAGCGAAACACGAAAAAAAAAATAAAGCTGAAAAAATGCATTTTGTATGCAGATGCATGGCGTAAATTGCAGTTACGTACTAAATAAGTAAAATCGCGCTGAGTATTTTTCACTTAAAAACTTACACCCCGGCCCTGCGTCTGCTCAGGACGCAAACAACAAGCAGAAAGAAAACGTACAAGGAGTGCCTCGGGGGCGTGGCAGAGGGCAAACCTCTTAATTGGATGCATGCAGGCAAAATAACATGCGAGCCCGGGCTGGGAATGGAAATGGAATTCACATGGCTGCACGTCGAGAGGAATCAGAGGTAGCCTGAAGTGGGGGCCGAGTTAACTAGCCGTCAGCTAATTAAACCTGAAAAGTTGGTCACACAGACAGACAGCACACACACACACAGGGACATACATACTTGTCGCTGAATGGAATTTACATTAGATTGGCAATTGGACTAAGACAAGAGCCGAACAAGGACAACAGTTAAAAGCTGAGAGCCATCACAGTGCCAGAACGGCTAATTGGCTTAATCTCTGAGATTGCCCCAGTTACAGCTAACACACACACACACACTCAAGCTGATCACGTACTTGGCTTATGAGTTAACACATGCTCAATGGAAATTCCGTTTTTCTCTAATTTTCCAACTCTCTGCTCTGCCTCACATAAGGGCTGTGGGCTGGCGAGGCCGACAAATTAAGCACAATCAGAGCAGAAACTCATTTAAGGCGCTAAGCACTCGCAACAATTTCGACAACAACAATGAGACCGCTTTTAAACCTTTCGCCACAAAAATTGTCCCGAGCATAAATTGCAAACTTCCGGCTTGCTGACAACAAAAGAATTGTAGCAGATTTTTGAAAATTGGCTGAGCTGTCAGCATAATGAGCCTGTTTGCTGAAAGAGTTCGCATAATGCGAATGCAAAGGAAAAACTCGAGTCAAAGGTGAAACGTCTGATGGGCACAAAGGTCTGGAGAGAAGGCCACTGTGCATACGCATTTAGTATGAAAATTTGTCCCTTTTATGAGATTTTCTGAACCAGGCCAGCCGCCTGCTCCCGCTAGCTGGATCAGTTGTAAAGTTCCCTGGGAAATGTGAAATGTGAAAATATGGCAGTCCAGAAAGTCCTTTGCTTAAATGAGACTTCGTTGAAGACTTTATCTATTTAATTCTTGTTTCGCTTTTTATGTGTTTTATGAAAAAAAGCTGGGGGCGAGCTGGACAGGACAGCCGACGGAATGGGTGGTCAGCAAGCAGAGACATCTCTGCCGCTCCTGCTCTGCTCATTTTGTCAAGTTAATGGAGAATAATAAAGCGCAAAAGTAAATAAGTAAACAGAGACAATAGCAGAGACGCGGCCGGGGCCCTGGCCGGGAGAAACTACAAACAATAAAAGGCGCTGGAAAAGCTGAGACGGCAAACGGTCGGAAAATAAAAGAAGTGGCATGCGGCCCAAGGCTGCGCAAACGAGCAGCCAAAAGCTGCCCAGCAGGCGGCAGAAAAGCAGTTTGTGGAGCAGGCGAAGTAGGAGGGGCAGGGGCAGCCCTGCGAGGCATCTTTTTGTTTTATGCGAAATGCACTAAAAATATATTTAAATTTATTTCATTTTTGCACAAATGAACTGCGCAATGCGCGCAGCGGGGCGAGTTCTGCCAGCACCCGGGACTTGCCCAAAGCGCAGCCTTGCAAAGGCTTGAGGGGGGTCCAGTTTTGGCGCCGCTTGGGCGACGACTGCGAGTACGTAATAAACTTGATTGCGCATCTCTTATGTACACACACACACACACACATACATATATTTATATAAGCTATATACATACATATGTATATAAATGTATATTAAATTCATTTCCCTTTTTTTTTTGTTGTCTTTTTGTTCCCTTTGGCTTTGGCGCTGGTTGCTTGTTGTTGCTTTTAAAATAAAATTTTTATGAAATTTTTGGCAATTGAACTCAAGTTTTAATGGAGCGCCATAAATTAGTTCGGCCCGTCCCGCCTCGTGGCATCCATTGTCCAGTTTGGCCACTTGAGCCCCGTTTCGAAATTAGATACATGCGCTTAATAAAACACTCGAGAGGCCGGCTTCCCCGAAAAGGGCCTTTAGCAGCGCTGTCGTCTGCGCGGATGTCTGCCCTCTGTTTCCGAATTTCCCATATCCCCATACTCACACCCATTCCCAATCCCAATCCCATTCCCATTCCCATTCCCATTGCCATTACCAGTGCCATTGCCATCCATTCATTTTCGCTTGGCAACGACATCAATTCATTTTGTGCGCAATTAGATTTTTGTTGTTTCACACACACTCGGACGTGCAGTTGAAGTTTTCAGCTTTGTTTTTTTTTTTTTTTTTTTTTTTTTGTATTTTTTGAATTGCTGTCCAACTTTTTGCGATTGCAGTGGCCAATGACCATTCGTCGTTCGCCTTTGGGAGAATATTCAGAACGAATTTTGCACTCGCAACTTTTTAGATTTAACATTTAACGCAGAGCAATATAAATGCTCAAAAATCGTAGTCGATATTGTTGTCCTGAGAGCATCAATTGAAACTCACATATTAAGACAACTAATCGTGGAGTCTTCACTGCTTTAACGTAGTATCAAATTTTATATAAAAATTAATTTTCTATTTATATTTTAAGAAGTCTCAAATGTGATTTGCATTAGAGACTTATTTAAGTTACATTAAATTTCAGTATAAACTTAGTTTGTATTATGAGAAAGAATAAAGGCAGATTGGGGCAAATGTTTTAATATTTTAATATATAAATATTTGTGGAGTAAAATTAAATTATGAAATGCCTACTAAAAATGCATTAATTAAATAAATTACTTATATATAAATATATAAAATGCTTACACACATTTATAAATATAAATTTATATATATAACAATTTAAATGGTAATTATAATATATAATATAAATTATAAATCTATAAATATATAAATTTTTGTTTTTTTTTTTAGCCCAAGCAGAAAACAAATCTTTATCGAAAACTTTCTCAAGCACCTTCCCCAAGCTTTTTTAATACGTTTTCAAAACTCTTCTGATTTTGATTTTGTTTTTTATAATAAATTTGTAAAATATTCTAAATTATTTATTTCGTTTATTCTTTTTATTTTATTTTTTTCTATTTATAATAATAATTTCAAAAAATAATAATCTAATGTGTAATTAATAAGTTCTGGCTAAAATTCTGAGAGCTTTGCTTAATGTAAATATTGCAAATAATCACAATGGCAACAAGTAAAGGGAAAACTATTATTCAAAGTGCGTATCAAGTTTTTGGACAACGTCAAAGAATGCAAGAAACACTTAGTTTTGATGAGATTTATGAAACGACCTTAGCGGGCAGTGCAAAGTTTACACAATCCACAGCAATGGGACTGTCAATGGGCGCAGAAATGGAAATGGAAATGGAAATGGAAAAGAGAAAAGGAAAACGAAACGAATGGGTGGCGCTAGGGGCGAAGAACTTAACTCGGCGACTGGAATGGGAGAGGTATAAATCGCTGAGTTATGTATTAATAAAAAGCATGCGATAGGGAAGACAAAGCCTGAAAAGAAAGAGCGAAGAAATTACTGGGGAAAGGCGTCGAAAAAGTTGAGTTGAGGCCACATTACGAAATCCTTCTTGCATTATCCTGTTTGTAGATTAAAATGAACTATTGCAAGGCAACAATAACAACAACCACATTGACAACGACAACGACACCGAACAATGGCAACGGCAATCATAATACAAGCAAACGATAAGCAACACGAACGTGCGCAGCCAGAGACAAGCGCCAAAGAACGGACGAATGAATGAAAGAAGCTCCAAAAAAAGAAGAGAGAAGGAAATGTATATATAGCACACAAATGCTATATATACTGTTAGATATATATATCTATTTGAGTAGAAAGCTAAGGAAACGTCTGTGAGGGACGACAGCAGCAGCAGCTAGCAGCAACAACAATAATAATAATAATGCCTGGGATAATAATAAGAATTAAGCAAGAAAACACATCCCAGACACGGGTAGACAGGCCTTTCCATTGAATTTGGGTTTGAGCTGGGATTGGACTCGTGTTGCTAGTGGCGCTGGCAAAAAAGAGCAGAGAACAACACACGGCTTCCGCTTCCGCAGCCATTTTCGTGGGGATTTATTAGTTTTTGCTCGTTAGAACTGCGCACAGCTGCCGTGCCTGAAGTGTTTAAGCGAAAGGGGCCCACAGTCCAGCAGCAGCAGCAGCAGCAGCAACGAGTCGACTTCATAAACCAACAAAAATTAACACCCTGTGCAAAGATGGAGCAACATCGACCGAATGACGTTGAGAACGAACGAGCGAGCGTCTAAAACACATAAGCTGCTTGTTTATAGTTACAGCTTATGCTACCAGGCAGGCCGGCCCCCTGCAGTTCGCTCAGCCCTACACACGCACAGAGAGAGAAGGAGAGAGAGTAGCAATTTCTTTTGATAAAACTGCAGCAGCAGTTAAGGCAGCTTCTGTTGCTGATGTGCATCAAAGTGAGAATGATTGATTCAATTTTAAAGTTGTGTTAGTGTGTGCGAGTGCATGTGTGTGCGTGTGTGTGTGTGTGTGTGTGTGTGTTTGTGTGTGTGTGCGTGAATGAGTGTGCTATTTTTAAGCAGCAGTTGACTGCTATGTGCTTTAACAAATAATCCAGAGCAACGTCCATTCATTTTAGTGGAGCTTAAAGGGGGGCCATGATGGAGCACGGTCAGCTCACAGTTGCTGACTGACTTTTCCGAACGCCGCCACCTCAGCAACTAATGCGAGAAATAATTACTAAAGTGAATTTATGTTCTTGCAACGATAACAAATGCTTTTTAGCACTAATTCCCCAACCGCCCCAACCGTCTCAATACAAAACCCATAACTTTTCGCTGCTCACTAAAACACTATTTATTTATTATTTTTTGGGTTTGGCATGGGGAAATCAAAAGTCGCGACTGTGAATGAAGAAAATGCATGCAGCACAATCCTTGTGTGTGTGTGTGTGCGTGTGTATGTGTGTGTGTGTGTGTGCGTGTGTATGTGTGCCACATCAACATGTGGCATACGCCGAATGTGGCCCGTTTTGCCCGAACTTAAGTTTGTTCATCAAGTTTTGCCACAGATTAAAATTTAACTTTTTGGCATAGCTCCGACATCTCCGACTTGAGTGTGTGTGTGTGTGTGTGAAAGGCGGAAGGCGTGGCTGTGTTTTGCGAATTAAGCTGAGTGACTTTCAAATTAGTCCATGCGCTTTGAAGTTCATTAGTAAGGGCAAAAGTTATCAGTCTGAAGCACTACCTCCTGTTTTTGTTTCCTTTCAGCTGTATAAGCGAAAGCTCGAGCAATTTATTATGCACTTTGCAGATTCTAAACTATGTGGGCAGAGAGGGAAATTCTATTGGACTGATTAAATCTGAAAATTACATAAGAGAACCATCAGAAAGGGAATCATCACTCGTTTGCCGCTCTTCAAGCTCTTCATTCATTAATTAAATTCGCCCTCGTCTAGCCTCCTTCAATGGCACAACAATCGCACCTGCGATTAAACATTTTCCATTTAATTTTTTTCCTTCTTCGGATTATCAACTTGAAGTAGTTCTGCTCTGGTTATTTCTTTCGCAATTGCAATCACTTAAGAGCAAAAAATGAAATATTTTCAAGTGGGCAAGCACTGCGCGGACAATCGATGCTCCCATCGCAGTCCTTTAATTGCCTTCTATTGATACTTGAGCGCCACATAATCGTCCTAATTACTTTGCAAACTAACTTTAATTGGGCAACGGTGAGCGAGATAAGGGCGCCAATTATAAAGCGCAGCAGCGGCGAAGATTCGAAAGCCACTTGCATGTCTGGCCGCCATTAGGGACAGCCGGGGACGGCCAAGAGTGGGCCAAGTGTGGGCGGCTGTGGATGTGGCGTGGCAAGTGCAGTTAGCCAAGTCTTTTTTCTCCTGGCGTCTGGCAGCAGCGCTTAGCGCAGCGTCTCAATAAATAATAAAATAATAATAATCCAATCATATCGTTACATCCGCGAACGGCGCTCAGTCATCAACTGCAGATGCTCGTGGCGCGGGCATCCTGCCGGCTGCTGTCTATCGTCTCGAGCCGTTCCCACGGCGCGGCGGAAATTGCAGCACAGGACGAGAAGTGTTCGAGGGCCGATGGCAGGGCTGCGGCTAAGCAGCTTAAAGCCGCATCATCGAGGGCAGCGCTGCCAGCCGAACAACAACAGCAGGAGATTTATTGTGCCGTGCAGGCGTTGCCTTTGCTTTTGTTTTGGCCATTTAGCTCAGCCATGAACGGCGCTCGGTGCTTGCACTTAAGCACCTGCCAGGTCGTGCATAAGCCGCGTTGTTTGAAGGCAGCCACTTGAGTGAGCCGAGCACAACTTTTCGACTGCATGTCAAAATATTTAAGCATAAGCTATCAAGGATCAAGTGAAGCGCCAAAGCAACAAGCAACAGCTGCCCATGCTGTCTGCTGCGATGACTTGCACTCGAGCTAATTGACAGGTGAGCCACAATAGCTCATGCAATATTCATTTGCTCCATTTACATGTGAGTGGCCCCAGAACCAGCTCCATCCCATCCCCTGCTTACAGAGCCATTTAGATAGCGATCGATTCTACGTCTGCCATTGCCTATTCATTCATGCCTTGGGAAAATATCAGATTTACGATTGCTGTGGCAAGCTCTGGCCAAATTGCAGCGCAGCCCCCATGCACCCATTATCCTGGGTGTTAGCCATGTATTACCAGGCAATACCCAAGGCGCTGCTCGCTGGCTTAAATCTCATTTGGAAGGCGCCGCTGATTTGTCAACTCTCCACTGTGCGCCGCCTCTGATAATGGCGTGGCTTTCGACAATTTCCTTCCTCCGAGTGTTTTTATTTTATTTTGCTTTTCAGCGGAAAGGTGAAAATTGCAAATTACATCAAAGTAAATAAACAACGAGCGACATAGACCTACGAGGAGCCGTCTAGGACGCACTTAGTGCTCAAAGCTGCCGAAAGGCAACGGCAGCGGCAGTGGCAGCGGCAGCTAACGCCAAATTGAATTCGGCAATGCTTTGCTGTGCCACGCCTCCTCTCGCTTGTCACCAGAGACGGGCTTTCATTTCAAAGAAATTGTCATGACAAATTGAAACAATTTCTTTGGCTTTTGTGGCTTGCCAGCAACGAAACCCCAACATTTTATGCAATAAATTAAAAAATTTGCTTACAAACCTCGAGCTGCCAACATTTGTGGCGTCGGCGTGGGCGTGGGCGTAGGGCGTAGGGCGTAGAGCGTGTTGCCTTGCTTGCTTTTTGGCATTTGTTTGCCATTTAATGGAGCGTGTGGTTTTGCTGTGGCTCAAAAATTGTAAATTGAGTGATTCCTGATACGTGTGTAGGCAGAGGCAGCCAACAGTCAGGCAGCCAGAGGCAGCCAGACTGATGTGTTTAATTGAATTTCTTGGTTCCGTTTGACAAATGCAAAACTTTTAAGCATATCCAGTAGATGTGGTCTACAATATTTCCAGCTGAAAGCATCACGTTTCGTCTCGTCTCGTATGGCTAATACAATTAGAGATGCTCAACACAACTGAGAGCTGCCCAAAAATGCAATAACAATGGGAAGCATGCTGCAGCCCAGTGCTTCGAATTCATATACGTAATCAAATCAATGGAAGCAATTAAAAAATGCTGGAGAAATGCTGGTATTTGTGCCTGCCAAAATGTTGCTGGCAACAGATAAAATTTATTCTGTGAGAAAAAATATAAAAATTCGCAAATTATATTTGACCTACACAGACTACGAAAACTATTTTTTGCAGTAGCTGAGATAAAGCTGAAATTGAAACACTTGTCAACGCAAATGTCTCAACTTCCAGCATCATGCTCCGCCGCAAGGACAATGGTCGCAATGGCGCTGCCTTCCATTGCCAAGGCAATGCGCACAATTTCAGGAATGTCGCCGTGGACAGGCGAGGACGGCGGCAAGCGAGATGGGACCAGAAACAGGCGAAGAAATGGCAAAACATTTAATGTAAACGTTTTGTCGACAAATGTCAAATGACCATTCGTTGGCCACCAACGCATCCCGGCAGGGACTCGCCCCAAAACAAAACACACAAAAGGCGCGTCGAGGCTGCGAGGGTCAGCAAAGTCGGAGACAAAAGCCAAAATAAGATGCGGCCCAAGAACACCTCAAATTAATTCGATTTTATGCTCCACTCCACTGCGAAGGTAAACAACTGGCCAACTGGCCTACCGGCCAAACGACCAACTGCCGTAAGGTTTGGCTAAACAGATTAAGCAGCAAAATCAATGACAATTTGCTTGACCGACTCGACACAGTGGAGTCGCTGCCGGCAGCTAACAAGTTCATTTCATTGCGATTACGAAAATGGTCTAATTAAATGTTAATGAGATTCGCAGTGTCGCCAAGGACAACCGCTGCCAAACCAAACCTTATGAAAAATATATAAAAGGAAAATATTTATTGCGCCGAGAGGGCAGGACTTTCACCTGTAAATAAGATGTGCTGAAATGTTATAAAATGTTATTTAAAATGTTATTTAAGCGCAGCGGCGCACAGTGCGGCACACGAGCTTTCATTAACCGCATTCAGCAGGCATTAAAAGTGACGACGGGATATCAATTTGCGCCTGCTTCTTCTGTGTTCTTTTTTTTCTCGCCCATAAACACAGACAGAGAGAGTGAGAGTGTGTGTGTGTGTGTGTGTGGGAGAGAGTGAGGGAAAGTGGACGCTGGTAAATAGAAAAATATGAAGCACGAAAATTAAAAAGTCTGCCAGCGCCAGGTCATTAAAATGAAAATCTTGCGACGGCATCGAAAGTACAGAAATTCCCCAGCGGACGCCTCATTCGCTGCCTTCTTGCAACATTATGATCAACATCAACACGCACACACATGGTAGATTCTGTGTGTGTGCGTGTATGTGTGTGTGCTGAAATAATTTTTATGATTATTTCTTCCTTCCGCTGGCTTTTATGCTGTCCCGCTTCATGCCGCTCCTGCAGCGTCTAAAAGTATGTGTGCGCATTTGGCAGCCGCGTTTCTGGTGCGCTTTCTATTTTCTCGGGCGCAATTTAAGTGCGCCGTAGCCACAGCCAGAGCCAAACTGCTGCCGCTGCTGTCCCAACGCGCTGGCAGGCCAGATAAGCACAGTGGAAATAAGCATTATGTTCTTTGAGCAGCGCCCATTGCAATGATCTTCCAAGCATTAGCCATGAGCGAGCCATTGCTCTAAGCTGAGCAAGGAACCAAGGTACAGTGGGCAAATCTTGCATGTATATAGGCACTTTTCGGTAAGGCATAATTAATGGAGTCAGTTTTCTTATTTATTTTTTATATTATTTTATTTTTTAATTTAATTAAAATTTATTTCAATTGTTAATTTTTGTTTTTAATTAAATTTCTTTTTCTAATTTATATTTATTTTGTACCACTGTGCCAGATTTCTCCTTGGCTGTGTCGTTGTGCTTTTTTTCTCTTTTTGTTAGCAACTGGCAACGATATGGAATTTCTTGGATTAAATGTTATGTTGGCATTATATTTCTTTCTCTTTACGCCCACCAATGTCTGCCGTGGCCATGTCCGTGTACATTAATATGTGTGCATGTGTGCGTGCGTGTGTGGGTGTGTGCGTCTTTTGGATACTGTAAGTAACGCATGCTGTGTCTTAATGTCTTCTTCATGGTCTCCAGCTCTGCTTTCAATGTTGTTGTTCTTTCCGGCTGCTGCACTAATAGTCGCTGCCATAGTAGACTTTGACTTTTTGGAGCGGCAAAAATAGAGCAGAGAGTTAAGTAAATAATGCCAACACATGTAATACATCAGGCCGGCGGGTGGAGGTGCGTGTGGCTCGTGGGTGTTGCCATTTGTGCTCTTGATTATTTATGATTCGTGCGGTAGGCAGGCTTTGTAGTCAATTTGTATTGCCCGCTCGCAGCGGAGTGAGTCCTCTATCTTATTTCGACAGTTGAGCAGATATTTCATTTAATTTAATTTTATTCAGGGAAAGCAGAGGCAGCCAAGCCCCGACAGGGTAGGGTGTGTGCGTGCATGTAGCATGATTCCAAGTGCATAGAAAAGAAAATATAATAATATTAAAGCGTTTTTTTGCGACATAGAACTAAGCACTTGTAAATCCCCTCAGAGGATGTGCCATCAAGTTAGTCTCAAACACAAACACACACGCACACAGCTGCAGAGGGAGGAGCGTGGAGTGTGGAGTGTGGAGTGTGGAGTGTGGAGTGTGTGTGATGCTCGTTGCACTTATCCGCAAGCAAACACTGGCATGAGCTCCCGCCTGGCTCTTGTGTGCGTGTGTGTGGGCAAACTCGTAGGAACTTATGCATAAGTGACATTAAGAAAAAGCTCTTCAAATGCAAGAAGAAAAACACTTTGGCAGGACGCTGCCTGCGCTGCCTGTGCTGCTAAGGAAAATGGGAAAACCGAGCAAAGTAAAAGTTTAGCCAGCTGAAAGCCAAAAAAAAAACGATGAACAAAAATAAGGCAAGCCAACCAAATGAACGCAAAGTTTCGGCACCCATCCTCGTGAACGGAATTAGGGATATGGTTGCGTCCCCGTTTCCACGCAGCCAAGGATATGCAATCATCATGCGGATTTCCATAAGCAGCCGGCAGCCGGCAGCCAGCAGTCAGCACCCAGCAGCCAACAGCGAGCGAAAGCAAATGGAATATCCAGCCAGAGCAGCAGCTCATACAAAGCAGAAGAAGCCAGGCAGGAAGTGCATGTGGTATACGCCGAGAACGATGGAACAAGATACTGAGCGCGAGACGCCAGCTGGCAGCCAGCCCTCTGGTAAGCTGCCGTGCGCAACTGGCTTAGCTCAATTTCCCTTTTCAACTATTCTCAATGGCGTTTCCGGCATCGTTTTGACTTTGGCCCCGCTTTCCGCTAGCCAAATGCCTGTGCATTCCGCTGCCGGCCACCTCTGTCCCTATGTCCGGTTAAAAAAACTGATTGGTTCGATTGACACAAGCGCAAATCTAACTTCCCTGCACCTTGGACAATCGAGTGTGGGCATTGTGTAAAGCTTACTCTTTTAATAGTGTTGAGCTGTTGGAGAAGTTGCACAAAAGGGCTCAGCCCTGAGGCTTCTACCTGAGTTTCAGACTGGCTTCTGAGGCAATACAATGCTTGAGTTATGAGAGAGGGAGAGAGATATTTAAAGAGAGTAAAAATAAGAGAGAGAGAGAGAGAGAGAGAGAGAGAGAGAGTGTGCGATAGAGAGACAAAGAGATAGAGTGCGATAGAGAGACAAAGAGATAGATAGTAAGACAGTGTGAGCGTGAGAGAGAGAAAGAGGTAGAGTGAGACGAAAGAGAGGCAGAGGGAGTGATCGATACAAAGAGAGGGACAGATAGAGAGAGAGAGTGAGAGGCTTAGAGCGAGATAGAAAGATAGCGTGAGAGAGGGACCAAGAGAGTTGGACAAAGAGAGATATCTGATTGATTGTTTTGAATTGAGCAATGCAAAGAGAGAGAGAGAGAGAGAGAGAGAGAGAGAGAGAAGAGAGAGAGAGAGATCGATACAGATAGAGAGAGAAAGATCTGTAATTGATCTGTAACGACATAGCAGAAATTTGATAACTTTACTTTAAGCCACACTCTCGTCAGCCGTCCCCCGTTAAAACTTGATCAAAGCAAATATAGACTAAAAGCCTCCCGGACTCCATCATACTTAAGCATAATAATTTGATTCTATCCCTGATCAGCAAATAAGCGGACATCGAGCAAGCATTCAGCAAGTCGTTCCTCTGAGCCTCTGCCACAAAAAAAAAATTGCGCATTTCATAGGCGAGCACTTGACCATGGCAAGAGCTATGGCCAACACACAGGCACTTGTCACTGAGTATTGATTCAATGATTGGGATTTGTGTGATCCTTTTTAAAGCACCGAAATTTGCTGGCGCTTGCTTGTAGTTTTCGCAACTGCCTCACGCCCACCACACTGTCTCTGCAACCTCCCACAGTGCCTGTGCCTGTTGACCCGTGGGTCGTTGTATTTTTTTTTCCTTTTTTCCTGAGTTGCCTTTTTGCTGTGTTTGTTATTTGTTTGTTTGCTTTTTGTCGAGCTTTTGACTGTTTGCTTTGCGCTGCTTTAACGCTATTTTTGCTTTGTTTTGTTTTGTTACGCTTTGGTTTTTTTTTTTTTTTTTTTTGTTTTTTACATTTGGCTTCTCTTGTTTTGCCTGGCTTTGGCAGCCTCGGCCCACAGCCTCAGCCAGCCACCCCCGCAACGAGCTGTGCCCTGGTTTGTTGGGGTTTTTTTGGGCCGTAAATTTATGCTAACAGTTCTCCATTGAAAATGCATAAATTTATGTGTTTACACTATGTGCAGGCATTCGTTTGGCCACGTCCAGGGGGGAGGCGCACATGTGTTTACTTAGCACTTTTTATGGCCTGCGTCCATATCCTCGGCTGGACACTCTATAGTCCATAGTCCATAGTCCAAAGTCTATAGTCCGTAGTCCATAGTCTATCGTCCATGCTGCTGCATGTTTTATTTACCTACACTCTGCTTTTATTTTCAAGTATATTTTATTTTTATTTATTTTCTGCTGCTAGTGTTTAAGCAGGAGCTGCTGCACCCCCGAAACTACATATTTGGATATTCATAAATTATTATTTGCATAAAATTGTTGTGTGCATTGTTGCCGCACGTTGTGCGTTTTGTTGATGCTGTAAAACGTAGCAACAGCCCATTAAACACTCTCTGCTCTCCTCTGCCTTCGATCGGTCCAGCTCACATGACCATTGCACAGAGACTACTCTAAAATTCCATCAGCGAGAGCCGAATGACTTTATGGCAAAGCCAAGAAAAGGCATAAAACCCCAAATGAGAAGAGCGGCGAACAATGTGCCTGGACACAGGGTTAAGTAAAAAACTGCACACCTAGCTGGAAAGTCGCTGCCTCTGCCTCTGCCTCTGCCTCTGTCTCTGCCTTCGCCTCTGCTTCTGTCGCTCTGCTGCTGTCGATGCATTTAAACGTGCCAAAGTTAGCGGGTTCAGGGGCCTGGGCAGGGGGCAGCAGTCTGCACCGCACATAAATACGAAATAAAAGCCATTTGAATGGCAGGCGACACTCAAAATCGATACAAACCGTCCGAGTAGTGGGCTGACCGGGCGAGAGTACGAAATGTAAATGGAATCGGGCTTTCAAATGTTGTGTTTGTCATATGGGCAGCAGTAAAAGAGATGGCCATTTAAGATGGCCGCCCAGCGCTGGCTCTTAAGCCTCTGCCATGCAGAGCATAGAGAGCACGTCGTTGAGTCGTTGTGTTGTTGCTGTGCCATGAAATGGATGCCCAACTCAAGTGGTCACCCTTTTTTGGCGTTAATGAAAAATGCATGAAATTTAAATTGTGCCAAAGTGTTGGCCAGGCCCACAGCCAGCTACGCACAGGCTGCCCGCCACCCCAACTACTGTGTTAGGTAGGCTCTCAGTCAATTTTGATGTGGGTGAGTCCAGGAGCAAATCGAGCGCCAACGGGGACAGCAGACAAAGGGCGACAGCGGCAGGCAAGGGACGACCAGTGCAGCGCTTCCAATGCCTGAATTTTGAAAATTGAGTTCTTGTCGCCTCCGTTGTTGACTGTGGAAAACATTTTGCAGGCAGCCAAATGTCGATCGATGGCGCGAGTTCGAGCCTCATTTGCTATGCGAGTGCGAAAGCGAGTGCCAAATGTCAATTGTCAATTGAAGTGAACAATAAAATGTTAAATTTTCATTTGCCATTTGGCAGACTGAAACAAGCAAAACAAACTTCAAGCAACACAAATTTTAATCCAAGCGCTTCGAATATATTTGCTTTTTTATTACGTTTTTTTTTTAATATATGAAGAGCTGCACAATTTATTTACTAATACTGCACTGTTATAATATTATATATTTTATATATGATGTATATCAACGGATTGAATATTTCAATATTAAATTTAAATATTGAATATTATGTATAATAAAAATTAAATTTATTAATTCTTGCTACAATTTTTCACTTCTGATTGCTGTTCTCTCTCTGTCTCCCTCTCTCACCCGCACTTCGTAATTCTCTACTTCTGTCTTTGTCTCTTTTCAATTCTGTCTGCGTGCCTGACTTTTTTTTGTTCACTGTAATTAGTTTAATGAATCTCTTTGTGTTTCATTTTCTTGGTTTCTATGTCTTCAACTATGTTTCGTCTCATCTTTGTCCCATTTTTGGTCTATTTTCCACATTCCCGATTTTTGTTCTGTGCCTATCTCCCTCTATATCTCGCGCTCTCTCTCTCTCTCTCTCTCTCTCTCTCTCTCTCTCTCTCTCTCTCTCTCTCTCTCTCTCTCTCTCTCTCTCTCTCTCTCTCTCTCTCTCTCTCTCCTCAGTATGTGACTCACCACGTCATTCCCTCTCTCTCGTTCTTTATCTCTCTCTCAATCTCCCTCTCTCTCTCTCCCACACTCATTCACTCCCTTTCGTTCTTTCTTTATCACTCTTATTTTTCCATCTCTCTCTCTCACTCTCCCTTTTTCACTCTCTGTAATTTCCCACGAATTTCTGTCTTTGTCTCTCTCTTTCCGCTATGATCAATTTTTACATTTATTAGTGCGAAGATCGTTAATATACCAGACGGTTATCCCGACTGAAGATTGCTTTATTTTTCAATTTTAATTCAACTCGATTATAATTTATTTTCCACTGAAAACTTTTTGCTAACTTTGTGCATTTTATTAGTTGAAGATTGAATTACATTTAATGAGGCTCGTCAGAATTGTGTAACAATGTTGAGCTATTACTGCGGCGCTGCAATGGTTTATTAATGCTGAGCAAATCCTCTTATTTAACATTTACGCAACTCTTTTTTGCCCCTTTCAATGCTGTGCATCAAATGCTTAACTCAGCCAGAATTGATTGTATTCCTTTAAGCAGAGCTGGTCGAACAGAGCAGCTTAAAGTGCCCATAGGCACACACACACACACACACACACACACACACACTGAATTGGAATGTAAGGCAAGCCACGCCCATGACAATGGTATACCATTCAACGCCCAACAGCAGCAGCACCTTTTTTTATGCGTTTTCATTTGGCCAACGTAGAAAATATCTTGCCCACGGGGCGTATTAAAATCAATTCATTTAATTTTGATCAAAGCGAAATAAATCTTTGCGCTTTTTGCTTAATTTCCTTCTCGTCGTTTGCTGTTTGTTGTTACTGTTGTTGCCGCTGTTGTTGTCGAGCAAAACGAACAAAATGAGGAAAATCCACAACAACGGCAGTGAGTAATTTGGCCTCTGTTCCAGAGCTTACAAGGCGCCCGCCTGAGTGGGTGGCTCGTTGGCTCGATGGTTGCTGTAAAGCGCGGCGTAAGACAAAAAGCGCAAATAACACAGAAATACCGTAAGCGAAATGAGAAATCATTAGTAAGTAAAAAGCTCTCACTCACAAACACACACACACACACACAGATATACAAATACATACAAAGTGTAAGACACATGCATTGAGCGGCAGCGTGTAAAGTTTTCCTTTTCTTCTACTTATCGACGCCAGCAACGGCAACTGAATTAATTTTTCAATTCGCCAAACGAATTCATTGACTTTTTGTATTCGTTTGCCTGTCCTTATTTCACACACACACTCACACACACACACATACAAACACCCGTCGCCCTTTCGACATTCACACACTGGCAGCACGTTCGCCAGGGTATTAAAATCCCTTAAACAGATTTCATTTCGAACGCTTTGCGGTCGATAAATGCATTTCACTTTAGTGGCTTTTACACCCACTCACACACACACACACATGCACATGCATCCACTCTCACACATGTATGTCTGTATTTATGTATCACATTTACCAATGCATACTTTTCGGCGGCTGTTGCCATTTCGCTTTACCTCTTGCTGTTCTCAACGCTTTTCCAATGATTTGCTGGCAAATTACGTTTAGTTGCTGCTCGCTGTGTGCGCCCTGCCTCGATTGGCTTTGGCTTTTCTGCTGCCTTTTCGCTCGCTTTTCGCGCACCAAATTTTCCAAATTCATTTCCAAAACAAACATGCATCTGTGTGAAGCGACTGTCATTGCTAGAGAGTGTGCCTGTGTGTGTGTGTGAGTGTGTGTGTAAGTGTTGCAAGTGTTGCCAACCAATTTAAAAGTTTTGCTGGCGCCGTCTCCAGCGGCAAAGCGAAAGTGAAGCACCAGCCTTCCCTTCAGTTGTTCACGCCGTTTCGCATGCTGTCAAAGAAACACAACCAAGTGCAGTGCGCAGCATAAGAGACTAATGCGGCATACAGTAAAGAACGCCATTAAAAGACTGCAAAAGCTGCTGCTTAAATGGGATTGGCGTAAGGTATTAATAAACGAAATTTTTAAGCCTTTTAATATCGTAAATTATTTATTTAGTTAGGCAGGAATTATTTTTGAAAGAGTTTCTGTTTTTTGGAAGAAAACCCATTTACTTTTGTATGTATTGAAATTTTATTAATATAGATTTTTTAAATTTTTTAAAGCAGTAATTAATTTGGAATAAAAATGATTTTATTATTATTTGCTTTTTTTAATATTAATAATTATATAAATATATTACTATTATTATTTAAATATGCCAATCTTTTAAATTTTAAATTTAATTTTATTTATTTCCACTCTTTTACTTTCGGACAAGATAACTTTAATTGTTTTCAAGAGAAACATGACCTATGAACTAATTTCTTAGGAGACATGTTTAAGTTAAGTTCAAGATGACAAGGTACAAAAATATAATTATATTCATTAAATGGTTTAATTTAATATATTTTTAAAATATTTAATCATTTTTTAATATTAAAAAAAGTTAATTAAATAAGTTTCATAACTGTTTTCTAACAATCAAAGCATAGAAAAGGCTGAGTGCTTATCGCAGGAATTCACTGTAGTAAAAGTTGTTGTTGGTGTTGCTTTAGTTATGGTTGTTGTCGGTTAGTGTCTCTTTCTTTACACAGCAACGTTGGCACTTGTTGGTAACGCTTGGCTCCTGCTGGCTTCTGCCACCAGCCACCTGCCACGGCGCGCTGCTGCAACACTTCAAATCTTGGAGTTTGTTTTTGGAGCGTCGCAGAGGTGTAACTGCTGTCTGCCTATGTGTGCTGTTATGTATCAAAATGTGTGTGTATGTGTGTGTGTGTTTGCAAGTGCTGCTCGAAAGTTCATGCACCGTACACTGCGGTCCACATATGTATGTAAACACGCCTCGTCTACATGTGTTTGTATACATTTAAATGCATTCGTCTGTTTGGCTGAATCGCTGTTTGGTGGCAGCGCCATGAGTTGGTCGGATATTTTGTTGTGCTTGGCTGCTGTGACCTGTACTTGGACTCTGTCTTTAAATATATTTGAATTGGTAATGCGCAGCGTGCTTAATTTTCAATTTGCAATCATTTGGAGCCAAGCAGCTCTGCTAATTAGCGCTGAAGTGCTACTCATTGCGCAGTCAATTGTCATCAGAGAGCGACGATTGAGACTGTGCGCTGGGTGCGGTCAACAAACAATTGCGGAATCTTTTGCACCACAGCTCCAACTTCTGCTATAATATCAGCAGCCGGCGTCGACTGACACTTCACTTCACTTTACTGAAGTGCTTTCTCCCAGTTGTGCTGTCTCGTGTTGTCTAGCAATTTGCTCACACTTCCCAGGCTCAAAGTTGCCAGACTCAAGTGTGGGAATTTTCACTTTTTCTGCCATAATTAAATTTATTTTCGAGTTGCTTTCGCTGCCCCTTTTCTGAGCCAGACGGACTTAATAATATACCTAGACACCCTCCACAACTCTTAACTATATATTTTGTATTTTTCGTTTTTCATTTTCATTACAGACTCGATGGGCAGGCGCTGCCAACGTTTCATTTTCATGCAGCTTCCTGAGCCGTTGCTTCCGGATTAGGCCAGAGACTGTGTGGGGCATGGACTATTTGTGTACTGTTATAGTTTCTGCCATTAGCAACGGTGGTGCGAGCCTTGCCTTCCCTTCGCTTGGCTTGCTCTTGGCCTGTGCTTTGTTATCAAGTTTTGGCCTAAGTTGTTTTTAAGTTGTAAATCTCCTTGTTTTGTGCAATTTCTCCGGCCCAACGCTCGACACCAAAAATAATTCAGGTCTCGGCTGCCCATGCTCACTGTGTGTATCAAATTTTGTATTTGTGGTTGCAAATAGGAAAATTGTAAATGATATTTATGCTTGTAATGCCAACGTTTGACATTTAGGCCCACTTGCCGTGCCATCGCATCCGTATTCCGGACTCTGGCCTGCCGACAATAACTCATATCAGAATGCGTGTGCAATTCATGTTATTTCACTGGCATGTGAATGTGCGAATGTACGAAAATACGAATGTACGATTTTTGCCATTCACAAAAATATAGAACAATGAGCACTGAGAGTGTCTGTTAAAATTATGACTTATTGGAATTTCTCGGAATTCAGAGTCTCAGCCAGTGGCGCTGCCTGTGGCCCTGGCATGAAGTGTAATTGAATGTGTTGCTTGGCTGCCTTGGCTTTTAAATCATTGCTCGCTGGTTGCCCTGGTTGCATACAAATTTTCTATAAATTACTTTTTATTTCTGGCTGCCTGGAGGATGATTCTTATTGTGTCAAGCAAAAAGTTACAAATTTGGGAAGTTGACACTTTTGATTGCTGCAGACAAAGTCTTCTTCAACTGTCTTAAAATGAGATACTCAATTTCCGAATCGTTTTCACAATATTCATAAAAATATTCAACATTTGACACTTGTAAATAAGAGGAGAAAATTAAATAATATCGGGTATGGAAATCACTTTTTGCTGCCACGAACAATTGGCATCTTCATAATAAATATAAAAAAATATAAAAATAAATATATTAGTTATTAAATTATATATTATATTAAATTTATTTCATTTTTTTTATTTATTACTCACTCGTATGCTATTTTTGTATTTCTTTTTAGTATTGCCAATAATATAAATTATTTTTTTTATATTTTATTTGTATATTCATTTGTATTCATATTAAAATATAATACTGTTAACAAAATGAAATATTTGATTTATAATTATGTATATATATGTATGTATATATAAAAATAAAATATTATTTATTACTTAATCATTAAAAAAAAATGTTTTTTTTTGTTTATTATATTGTATTATAATATAATATTATTTTTATTAAAAAAAAAATATTTTATTCATAATTTAATTAGATATAAAAAAGAAAATGTATATTTTTATAAATAATTAATATTAGTTAATAATAATATTAAATATTTCAAGTTAATTTAAATTATTATTATATTTATTAAAATAAAATATTATATTCCAAATTTATGTATTAAAAAAAAAATAATAATAATAATATGTCATTTATACCTTATATTTCTTATATATTTTTATTTTTATTTTATTTTTTATTTTATTTATATCAAAAATATTTCAATAAAAAAATATTTAATTGAAATATTTTTTTCTTTATTTTTGTATGTTAAATTCTTATTTATATGAGGGTTCAATATAATTTATTAAATTATCTTGCTTACCTGGCTTGGAGTTGCTACCCAGGATCTGCTGTTGATGTTGCTGCTGTGGATTTGAAGTTTGCTGTTGCAGCTGTTGTTGCTGCTGCTGCTGGACATGTTGCTGCTGACCATTGTGCTGCAGATGTGCAGCTGTCACGGTTTGCTGTTGTTGAGCGGCAGCGGCTGCTGCGGCAGCTGGATGTATGGCAAGCAATTTCGTTTCCGGTGGCTTGTGTGGACCCATCGTGATCTGCGGGGCCCCCATGGCTATAGTTGGGGCGGGCATCATTAGAGTCGACATGGCCAGCATAATTTGTGAATGAATTTTGGTGTCTTTATTGGCTGCAACTGATGTTGTTTTCTTTTTCTTTGGCCAATTGTTCGCTTGCTATGTGCTTTGTTTCTATTGATTTGTTGACCTCGTCGCTGTGTCCTGTGCCCTGTGTCCGTGTCCTCTGGTGCAGTTGCTGCTGCTGAACTCTGTGCCAAAGGTCGTGCGTTAGCCTTTGTGTCCCTCGTATCCGTTTCCGTCTCTCCCAAGGAACTTGGACTCGCTCTAACTGACTTCGGGCTATGTTTTATGTGGCTCTATATATGTATGTCTGTGTGTCTGACTCTGTCTCTGTGGCAAGTGTGCAAGTGTGTGTAAACTTATGAAATATGTTTGCCGCTCTGTGCAACTTTTCTCCGTATATTTTCACTTTTCGTCCTGCGGCTTCGTCTCTGCCCCTAGATGGCTCTTCGCCTATGTACTCGATGCTGTGTCTTGGTGTTTGGCTGTGTGTATGTGTGTATGAGTATTTGTTGTTTTTATTATTTTTATAATTTTTGCTCGCTTTTCTTTTGCAATTCGTTCATATGTTTGTTCAACCGAAAATTCACGAACACGAGCGCACTTGGCTTGTAATTTTTTTTGTTTTTGTTATTGTTGTCCGTTCTACCCACTTCTTGGCTTTCGTTACGTTATATTCGACTGTGGAAATGGAATATGGGCTTATGTATTTGCCTGCCAGCCAGTAATCGCAAATGATTTTGCCTGCTGCTTATCGTTTTGCAATTTTTGTTGTGTCTGCACCAGCAGCAGCAGCGGAAATTATAAATATTGCTGTCATATGTGTGCCAGACAGCGCCAGAGACGAGACGAGTCCTACTTCAACTTCAATGTTTTGCGCAAAGAAAAAAAAATAAAATAAAATAAAAATAAATAAAAAATAAAATAAAAAGAAATAAAATAAAATAGAAGGGAATTCTTGTTCAGCTGAGGAGTCTCAGCTCAATGTCGTTTGTAAAGTTTTTAGCAGCAGCAAAAAGTGCGCACAGTTTGCAAATTATTTCGCTGGCTGCTGGCTCTGATGAGTTCGCAGTGAACTTTAGAAGTCGCTGAATGTCAGTGACTGCAAGCCGAATAATATCAAGTGCCAGCGAATAAAATCAACAAACACAGCTCAACTTTAATGAATGTCGCCAAAGTTTGCGGCTTGAAAACGGCGAGAAATTGTTTACAGTCTGGCTAAAGGCAAGGAACCTCTCATCGAATGCTAAAACAGCTGAGTGCACTGCAGGGGACGGGGATCATGCCGAGCATCTATTGATGTACTATTTATTTATTCACATTAAATTGGGTATTCAAAATAAAATATATAAACCATAAAATTCACTGAAAATAGTAGGAGCAATTATCATTACTTGTTAATGTTGTTCTGATCAGTTTCGAGTAACGCACGAATCAAGAGACGAGCGCAACGCACACACACTCTAGCTGGCTAGGCGACTATACGACAATGCGACTTTACGACTATGTCGTCGCTGGCTACCCAAAGAACAGAAAGAACTCAAAGCGTACGGTACGATTCGTACTAGACCGTTGGGCGACGCTTTTCTTACTGAACGCCAGCAGCGCACGCATTGGCCAAAAATTGAACAGCGCTGCCGCTGCGACGACGACGGCGGCGACGACGCTATCCTCGCCAGAATATGCCAGGCGGACGGACGCTGCCTCTGCCAGCGAGCGATCCGCGTAAGCAGTGGGCTTCACCGATGCCACCGATGGCACCGATGAGGACGCCGACGCCGCCGACGACGACGACAGCAACGAACACGTCGGGATGCGTTTCCCTACATTTCTCTCCGAGGACGCGCTACGAGCAGCGACGAGGCTGAGGACGAGGCTGAGGAGCCGACGCTGCCAATTGCCACTGTCCCGTTATTTGTGTCGCCTAAGCGAACAAGCCCCCAGTAACGGGCTCGTTCATGAAATATTCACGAATTGCTCGCTCTCATTCTCGCCTGTGCCAAATCGAGCTGCGCTGCTCTTCTCTCCTCATCGTGCATCTTATCGTCGACGTCGTCGTTGTCGTCATCGTTTTCGCATTCGTTCATTGCTTCGTGGCAGTCGCTGCGCTCCCGGCGCCATTTACAATATTCCGTTGCTGCCTGTGTATGTGTGTGTGTGTGGCGCTCGTCTGTGTGCCGTTCGTTCTTTTTCGCAACTCGATTTCAACTGGCACCACCAACTCGGGCCACTGCGCCGAATCGCCTATGAGTCGAGCGCAAAAACTAAGCAAAAGTTGCTACAAATTTGAAATTTCATACGAATAACTTAGAAAAAATATTTTTAAATTTACTTTATTTTTATTAGTATACAAAATAATTGCAATAAATATTTGAAATTATTATTTCTTTAAATTTATATATATTTATTAATTTGATTCAACTCATCGGATTTTTTAAGTTAGGTGCCATTTGCCTTGCAGACAACATCGAAAAATTTGGTTGGCTCTGCCGTTATAGCAAATTCCCATTATTTTTTGTGCCCAATAGTTGCAAACTGTTATACGCCTGAAAGCCAGTCAACTTGCGTTTGCAGTATAGGGAAACTGATTTTATTAAAGTAAAAATGCCACTAAAATATTATTTTAAAATGCCATAAAATATTACTAAATTCATAATAATTTTCTGTAAGGTTTATGATAATTTTAGATAGCTTTAAACTTGCGATTCGGTGGATATTAAAATAATTTTGAATATTTAAAATGCTTTATATTATCAGCTTATTTTACACAAAAAATCAAATAAATAAAAAATGACAAAATATAAAATAAAAAATCCTCTTAAAAATAATAAAAGATATATAAATAAATTAACAATAATAAAAAAATTATTTATATATATATAACCAATTTTTTTATATTAATGAATTAATTTAAAAAACAAATTATTTTTCCTTTAATTCAAACTAACTGCTTGCCAATAGAATTTGGCTCTTAATATCTTAGACATTAAAATATCTTGGAGCACCATTTTGGCAACTAAATAAATATTCTGGGAATAATTATATATGTTTCATTGAATATTCTCTTTAAGCTTTTCTAATTAGTTAAGCAGTATCATAATCTGCTAACTTTTTTCAGAGCAGAAATTTCATATTAATGATAATAATAATTTATAAGAAATCCCTCAAGAGCACGGCAGATATGTTGGGTTTATAATAGTAAGCTTAAAAGCAAAGCTAGCTTATCTTCTTCGATAAAAAAGTAAGTGAAACTCGAAGAAAGTGTGCAATGAAATGAAAACGAAAAGGGCTTCAGTTTGGTCAAAGGAAAACTGCAGAGTGTGTGGAGACGGAAGACTTCGACTGTGTTTGTGTGCATGCTAATCAGAAGGAAGTGCAACAATAGTCATGTGACAGCCACACACACACCCACACACTCCCACACACTCGCTGGTGTTATAGTCGTCGAAAAGTGAGCACTCATTATCAGCATTTTAAGTCATAATTACTGAGGAACGTAAATAGTACGTGGAGTAGAAAAGTGAACAGAAACAATACGAACAACACAAGGAGAGCTTGGGGTGTTGTGTGTGTTTACTTTTGGCGTGGGGGGAAGCGGCAGTGGAGACAGTAATGAGCGCTAAGTAAGAAGAATGCAGACCAGAGACCAATGGTCGTCCAGGCAGGGGAGCAAAGAAAAAAGGTAGCAAAAACATGAAAATTACATAATTGCATGCAATTTGGCATGCGACATTATCATTGTCCTGGTTAGCATAAGAGTCAGCGTCATAACAACAAGTCTCACATACACTCACACACAGACAAACTCGTGGACTCGCGCGTGCTTAAAGAATGTGAAGAAAGGCGGCGAATTGCAGGAGCTGCCGCTGCGTGGACCTGATGTAAAAGGGGAAGGCTTACGGTAAGCGTATTTGGTGTCTCACAGACCGGAGTCGTCGTGTTGCATATGTTTTAATGCAACAACAGCACAAACAACAACAACAAGTGTGCATAATAACAAAAGTGACGTAAACAATGAGAGCCATGCAAGCGCTCACGAGGCAAAGGCGAGCTAAGGGCCATTTTGTCTTTGCAGCCCATAAGGACAGCTCCTTTCACTGAGTGCGCGTATGTGTGTGCGGATGTGTGCAAGCGTCAAGACAATTGCCCTTTAAATTTTTAAAATCACTTTAAATGAAAACAAAAAGTGTACACCCTGTTGCCTGCTGCTCTGCTCTGCCCTTTGTCTTTTGTGTTGGGCTCCGGCGCTTGTTAGGTAAATCAGCGTCAAATTGGACTCTGCAGCGCGCGCGTCACAAACAGCAGGAGCAGCAACAACAATGGGGACAACAACACTAACAATAGCTGGGCAAACAACAATGGGCCAGCTAGCCGGGGTGAAGGGTAAAGTTATAACGTGCTTAAGCCTCTTTAGCCAAAATGAGTCTAAAAATATCTCCTCATAATGAAGTGCAAGTGTGTGTCTGTGTGTGTGTGTGTCTCTGTGTATGTGTGCGAGCGTGGGCATGACTTCTGTTTATGTATGTAAGGACAATACAATGGCGCATTGTTTACAATGCTTGCTGTTCTTGTGGCTGAGTCTGCCGCCGCCCGCGACTGAGAACAAAATTAGGGCATTGTTTAAGCCAATTAGATATAGCGCGCATACGGGGCGTATGAGTGACACGGATGAGTGCGAAACGGAGTGTAGCTGTGAATAATGGCCATTGATGGCAATCGAGTATGCAAAGTTGAGTGACTCAAGAATATATTTCAATAGTACAAGTGACAGTAGAAGCGAACCAAGATAAGGCGCTGGACAGTCAGTGTCGTGAAACGAAACTCTTAGTGGATGGCTGAGAGTCGTGTACCTTTTAGCCATAAGCCAGGGGCAGAGAATAAGACAAACGTCTGGTAGACAGGCTCAGACGAAAGTTCAATAAGTAAAGTCGCTGCTGAAATCCTTGCGCTATCAAGGACACGCAAGCCCAGCCTCTTGACAGGGAGTCAAGAAAGCGGCCAGGCACCGGCGCAGGTAGAGCGCGTCTTAATGAGGATGCTTTAAACAAAAACACCTTTCGGGCGGCAGGAGATTTTATCCATCGATGGCGCACGGCTCGGTCATGCGCCAGTTATATATCCGGAATTTTCAAATTCGGTTGCTTCGGAGTCGCACTAAATAAATTGATGTCCACACGCTCAAGACGACCCAAAAAGCACAGACCCAGACACTCATACATTCGTCGAGAGCGTGCAGTAAAATAACGAAATAAGTGAAATATTTATGCACATTATGGGGCAAGTGGGTCTTGGTAAGGTGCCGCCTAATGGGGGTCACACTCGGCGCTTTAAATGTTTAAATAGGTGTGTCAGATAATGGAAATACATAAGTGCCCAACCAGGGAGTTCAGCTGCTTGATGAGCTACAGTATACATATATATATATATATATATATATATATATATATATATATATATATATATTTTATATACATATATTCCTAAAAACAGTAGCAGCATGTAACCGCTGCTTCTCTCTATCTCTCTCTCTCTCTCACTGGCTTGTTGAAAATTGTGTGGATAAACACTTTGGGCTGCGGCCTGTTTTAGTGTTTTCTGTTGCTTGTTTTTTTTTTTTTTTGTTTTGTGCGTTCTTTTCCTTGGGCTGCAGTGCGACAATTTCATTTGGCGTTGTTGTTCGGCGACCGCCACAATTTGGCTTTTAACTTGGCTAACGATAATTTGTTTGGCAACTGCCGCCAACGTAATGAATTTTTATGCGCCTTTAATGTATATTACTGAGATATGAGCAAGGGCCACAATAGGCAGGTCCGCCGGCTGCGCTTAGGGCCAGCTTAGGGTTTTAGCTTTTTGCTATGCTAATTATTAATATTTTTAATTAAAACATGCTCTGGCCGCACAAAAAACAAGAAATTAATAAAATATAAACAACAACGCATAAACTAACCTTCTCGTTAGGCAAATACAAATCCAACACAAATAAACACTAAAAAAGGTCTCCCTGGCAGTCAGGCACAATCACAAGGAAAACTCAATCCTCGTCACTGCCAACTATGTAATACTCTCAAAGTCATTAACTTAATTGCTTATACGGCAATTTAATCTTTTTCCACGCTAAAAAAATATTATTTATTTTCCCAGAAATATGCTCGAATAATTTGAGTCCCAATATGCACTTCATAGTTACTCCATAATTCATAAAGCCCAAAGTGAGAGTAAAACCAGCTGAAATAATCGAGAAAGCTGATTAACATACAAATTTTGTTCATCATTAAATTTGTTGAAAAAAAAACCCCATTCAGGACATCTGCTCATTATTTAAAATCGTCCTTCCATTGTCACTGTGACTCGTATGATGAATGCCAAATGGAAGCCAATGCTGAGTGGCCATATCATTGCCATCAATGAGTAATGGCCAATTTAAATATGAGCTGGCTCCTCTGGCTATGGCCCAATGCACCGCGAAATATCTTGAATAAGCCAAGTTTTATCAAATAGAGTCGCTTTCCGTGTCCATTTTTCAGAGCAATCATTTTAAGAGCAATCAAATTTGGTTTATCATATGATGATTTCTAGCTACTAATTAGATATTAGATACCAATTATCATAATAAAAATAGGAACAAACACTGATTTAATAATTTTAGTCTAAGCCTTTCAAAAATAATTAGCTTTTATTTTAAATGTTATCTGAAAAGTCAGAATTTCATGACTGTAACACATGTTCTATGTCCCCACTTCAACGGTCTGTATTATCTCTTCTACTATATGCATGCTTAAGATCATAGTCATGTTTTATTAGTGAAATATTTTTCTGTCTTTATCTACCAATTTGAAGACATTTGATAAGCTGGAAGAATTTTACCAATCAAAAATGTAAAAAGTCAAATGTTACAGTTTTGCACTGCAAATATTTTTCAACAAATATTTTTATTAATTTTTTTTTTTAATAACGAGTCCACAGCCCTTTTGATTTTTTCAGAGCGCATCATAATAATAATTTACTTTTCACTTTATTATAATGAATATTTTCCCATATTCGACTCTGTTTTATTATTTCTTAAATAAAATAATGTCAGCAAATATTTGTAAGCTGCTTACCAAAAAAGACTGTTCAAATTCAATTGTGAATATTTCGCTCAATTTGTCAATGTATTTTATTTTTTATGTGTGCCTTTAAACCAATCTTTTTCGAAAAAATATTAATATAGCCACCTATTTGATTAAATTGTTGCAAAAAAAATGAAAGATTAAACCTTACAATGAGTCTCGACTTTCAAAATTAAAAATATAATAAAATCTGGATTATAGTATATTTTTATTAAAAATGTTTAGCAGTATTGTGAAAGTATAATATTAAATTCTATTTTATTTTAAGTGTTTCGTAACTTTTGATTTAATTTACTTAATTGCTTTCAGGTAACATTCGATGTTTTTAAGATTGATGAATATCTATCAATTATTTTTAGTAATCTCAGTAAATACCAGTTGAATCATAAATGCATTATTAAATTTAAGCTGAAAATAGTTTTATTCCACTTCAGTAAAAGTTATTTCACATAATTTCTAAAAATACGAAAATTAAATTTTCGTATACCTTAAAAAAGTCTTTATTTTATTTTAAATTGCTCGTAATTGATCTTTTACTTTCAGTGATTCGAAAATGCTATCATATTTATGGCGCTAGGAATATTTTGGGTCTGCTGGCCGAGGCGGGGCATAACGAACTGCAGCGACATAGGCAATAGACAGTGCACATAACTGTATAATTTATATTGGCCATTTCGCTTTGAGTCAGACACTCGCACACACACACACACACTGCCAAAGTGCTTTTGCGACCAAGTAAATTGTAAAATGTCACCCATAAAGCGTAAATTGTAACAAAAAGCACTCGAGGCCACGCAGTGATTTAAATTTTTGTACTCTGTAGGCTCCGGCTGTAAAATTATGTGTCCCTCGCTCGGGTTACCCTGGCAAAGCGCGCAGCTGGCGCGGCGGTTTGGCCTACACGCCACTTGGCAATACTTACGTATCCAGTGCCCCGAAAGCACAGACAAGCGGCTCAATATATCGCATCTATGCGATGCGTGACTGTGTTAGTCTGTGCATGTGTGTGTTCACAATTTACACAATTCATAATTCATGCAAAAATATTGTAGAATATACTTGCTCACATAGTGTATGTGCACATATATCTATAATGTATATGCATGGACATTGGTGATGGCGAAGCGCATAAATCTGTGCATTTGCAGTCGCGATGGTCGCAGCTGGCAGGCGGCAGGCGGCAAAATCTAAATGCAACTGTAAATGTAAATTTTAATGTAACTGTATGTGTAACTGCCCCTACATGCGTGCGTGTGTGCTCCATTTAATTGAGTTTTGGTATGCAAAACACTGGGCCAAAGTGACAAATTGATTATCAGTTGCTGCATAAAGCATGAGTCCTTTAAATTAAATCGAAATTACATGCCAAATGTTCGGCTTTAAGTGAAAGCTCTCCACACTCTCCCTCTCTTTCTCACTCTCTGTCTCTCTCTCTCGACAGACTCTCTGTCTCGCTCTGGCATATTAAAAACGGAAACAATTTATTTTACGCACTATTGAACTTTAGAATGAACGGTTTTTCTTTGCCGCAATTTGAACAAATATTAAGTTTTTTTTGTTATTTTTTTTAGGGTTGCAGTAGCGGCTGCCGCTTGTCCTGATTCGATGTTGGTCTAGGACTTGCCTTATTCAAGAATCTACTCGCAAAGTCTGGGCTTTTCTTTTATTTTACAATTGTGGCGGTGTTTTCCTTTCGTGTTTTCTTCTCCTTTTCTTTTTTCCTTCACTCGACGACAATCAATTTTTCTTCATCACAAAATTGCATTCTGCAAACAGAGAGAGAGAGAGAGAGAGAGAGAGAGAGAGAGAGAGAGAGAGAGAGAGAGAGAGAGAGAGAGAGAGAGGAAGAGAGAGCGTGGAAGTGAGAGACACAAAAGAGAATGAGTTTGCAGGGAAAACACAAAAATTCACACTTTATTCATTTCCGCCGACTCGCCGGACTCGCATCAAACGCGCGTCTGGTCAACTCTGAGTCGAAGTTGTAAGCAAACGATGCTTGTTCCTTGCCTTTCTCAATGTTTTTTTGTTCATTAATCAACTTTCAAATCTTGCCACAACAAATGAAACACGTTGGCCACGCGTTGCCGTCGAGGCTGAGCCAAAGAAATCCATACTGGATCATGACGTACCATGGGGGGCACTTAGCACTAATTTGCGGTCTGCTGCTGCTGCTGCTGCTGTTGCTGCTGGCGCTGCCAACCAAACAGTTGCAGCAGCCAGCGACAACCTGCAAGTTCCAATCAGGCAGCGAGCCCCACATGGGCAATTCCATCACTCATGGCGGACAGTTGGCGGCTTCGTCAGATTTCATTTGTCTCAGTGTCGGCCAATGCGTGAATCGCTTTGCAGCTGTTTAAAGTCTGAAGGGCTTGTTGAGTGGCTGACAGCTTCGGTTGTTTGGGGTGCTTAAAGCTCCGGTTCTCATACTCAGCGAGTCATTAACAACCGGAGATGAGATTGGTTTAATACGGTTGCCGTTTATAAATGGAATTTTTTAGTGACCCCGGCTGTGGTCCAGGCACCCAAGTCGAATTCCCAGTAACCCAGGCAACATCAACCTTTGTATGATTTGGACAACGGAAGTCTCTTAATGTGCTTTTGTGAGTGCTTTCGAGTGAAGTGCGTCTATGCGAAAGATTGTTGTATGTCAGCTTAATTTCTGCATTTCTTATATGAGTAAAACTTTTCAGCGAATTTAGCACCGTCATATATTTTATACGGAAATTTTATTAGCTCTATCTTTTTATTGTATATCATATACATTTAATAGGGGCTGACAAAACTACCCAAATATGTATTTAATATTTTTTATCTGTTACTGCCAATAAAAAAGCAAATATATGTATAAAGGAAAGCCGACATAATTTCGGTAATAATTGAAAATCTTCATGAGCTCATCCAATATTCCCGTAAAATAATATTTTGTTTGTAAAAATTAAATTTAAAATAAAATAAAAATAATATTTAAAATGAAATACAAATAAAATTCAAATAAAATTTAAAATAAAATAATAATAAAATGTTCATGATATTTAAAATATAATTCAAATAAAAATTAAAAATAAAATTTTAATATCATGTAAAATAAAATTTAAAATAAAATAATAATACAAAACTTTAAATAAAATTGATATATATTTCAATAAAATAAAAATACAAAACTACAAATAAAATCTAAATAAAATTTGTGTTAATATTAATAATAATAATATTTAATTTATATTAAAATGTTCTACGAACAACAGCATTTCCAACAAATGGCTCCGAATTCTTCACCTTCGGCTACTTACGGGATATTCGCACGTCATCCACAGCTGACAGCTCGAGCCGATTATTTGCAAATTTGAAGCCATTTCCGTAACTAGATTTTGGTGTAGATTTTGTAGCTGGAAACGAGCAGCCAATGAAGCATCTTCGCCTGCTTAAGACGCATTTTTGATCAACCATTTAGTCAGTACATGACCTTGTGATGTGCCATGCCCACTGTTAAAGTGGCCTTTGGGTGCAGTGAGTGAGTGGGTGGGTGGTCCCAGTACTCAAGTATTTATGTGGCGCTGCGGAGCGTAGCTGAATGCAATGAAATATTCTAAAATGCTTACGACAACGTGCAAAGTGCACTTGCACCACTCATAAGTGGTGCACATTGCCCCACCCCTCGAGCCGCACGCAACCGACTTCCGACTCAAGGTAAACAAGCGAAAGGGCGGCCTATGGATGTGTGGGGGGGCGTGGCATTTTATACATTTTGACTTAAGTTAGTTGGCTTTTACCGTAAGTTTTGGCCGATTTCACAAACTGGCTAACAGACAGGCAGCAAGCCAACATATTTTTGTTAACTGAGCTGCAACCACTTGGGCGACTCTTGTGGTGCCGGTCCATGGGTAAAGACCAAGTGCCTGGCCGAGTGGGTGACTCGTGTATGTGCATATATTCGGAGCCAAGTGGTGCCTCGTGTTTGAGCAAGTGCGTTTAGCTAGAGTCCAGAGTCCAGCAGCAGCAGTCTGGGCTGGGGCTGGGCCTGGGCCTGGAAGTTTTCGACTTTTCGTAAGACTTTCTAACTAAAGCCAACGGTCAATTTGTTTGAAATTTGAACTATTTTGTTGCCTCTGGGACTGTGCCTAATTAAAATGGCATTAAAGCTGCCGCTTTTGTTCCAAACAATTCCAAACAGCAAAAATCCAAAAGTGAAATAAGAAGGCTGAGACATGGCGAGCAGCAGTTGGCCTTCGCCTGAGACTCTGCGCTGGCAGTTAACCAAGCGAGACAAGGACTGTGAGGTCTGTATTCCATACAAATTGCAGTCAACATGGCGAGCAAGTCAAGCGGAACTGGCAAAGACAAAATGAAATACACATGAGCGGTAACAGGACACAGAAGGCAAACAGCAATCGGCAGGCGACGCATTAGGCCAGGCAGTGACAAATAAACAGCTGTAGAGCGGCAGCCCCAAAGAGGACGTAGAAAACAGGCAGCAGGACGAGGACAATTCGTCGTCATCAGCAGCTCCATTTTGGATTTAATGTAATACGCAGCGACGCGCTGAGCGAGCAAGCACACGGACAGTGAAAGCAAAAAGAGACCTTCGAAATCGTTGCAGACATATGAAATATTAAATATGTATGGCCGCATAAGACACACAGTGAGATAGAGAGGGACAGGGAGGGAGAGCGAGTCGCACATAAACAATCATTTGGCCCCGAATAGCTGAGGCCGTGTGTAGTGAAGCAGCGCGCAAGGAAATGGCAGGCTGATGATCCCATTTCCGAGCGGTAAGTGATGCCAAAAGTCACTCACTGACAACAGGACCAGCCACATCGACAACAACAACAACAGAAACAACAAGCTGCAAGAGTTGTCCAGCAGCAAAGGCAAAGTGTGTCTAGTCACACACTGGCAGCCTTCAATGAGATGGAATCGACTTGTGCATTCGCTGTGCACGGCCTCAGCATCTCCTGGGTAAAATAAAGCTACATCTGGAAAGAAGCCACGCCTCATGTGTGTGTGTGTAATGAGACTTAAAGACTGGAAGGCTGACAGCGGCAGCAGCAGCAGCAGGGCGCATCCTAGAGCAGCTCGATTCAGTCCTTTTCATTATAATTTAAGCATGGCAACATGACAACGTGGCTAACTTTTGCTTTTTTCTCTCTCATTTCATATTTTTTCATCATTTTTTCAATTTATGCTACATTGTTGCTGTGATCAGTGACTGCGGGGAGCTGCTGGATGTTGTTTTGGTTGCTAAAATAAAATGCCCTCAGAATGTTTGCTGCTGTAGCTGCCGTTTGTTCCTCTGCTTCGTCTTTTTCGCTTGTTTTTCCTGCCCTTTGACATGTTTGCGTGTGCGGCAAAGGTTGTAGCATTTAATGAGCTTAAATTTTGAGCATGTTTCTGCGAACTGCAAAAATCTGCTGGAGCACAGCAAAATTATGCCAATAGCAGAGAAAGAGAGAGAGAGGAAGAGCATCAGAAATACTTTTAGATTTTAATAATGTTTCTAAATATAAGAGAATTTCGGTATTAAAACCAGGCAAAAAAGTTCTCTTCAGCTATTTGTGAGGCTAATTTACCTGACTCGAGTTGAGTATGCCAAAATTAAACAGCAAACGAATCCTCAGGTATGCGAAGTATGTAAACGTACATATAAAAATATAAATATATATATATAATTATATATTAAATAATATGATAAAACGATGATAATAAACCAAAAAGAAAGTCTGAGTGCTTCCTATTAATATTAATACACAAAATAAATAAATAAGCAAAAGGAATATTAACGTAGACATTCGTTTATGCCGGAAATTTATTGCCCAAGAACTTGCCTGAAATTATAATTTAAAATATTTGGGCTACTTATCAAATTAATTACTTGCTTTTATTTTTAAATGCACACAGGGCAATTCAATTAAAGGCACTTTTTTATAGCTTTTTTTTAATCTTATGGATGTTGGTTAGTTTTTATGTTAAATAACAGAAGGATGTCGCGTTATTCAAAGTTTGTTATTTTTTCAAATTATTTCTGAAAAATTCGCAGCGGCCTTTAATTAAATTTCGGTGTATTTCGAGTGTATATATAGCTAAATATTAATATGCGAAATCAATTAAATAATTATAAAGCAAATTATATTTGCATAACTTCAAATTTAATAACCCAGCAGCGACATGCCTGAGATTCTGATATAACAGCGGTCGGCAAATGCCTCTGCCCCTACTCTCTCCCTCCCTCTTACATGTCCTTACAATTTGTATGCATCAAACAAACATTGCGTGTGTGTGTGCTTTATTATTTATTTTTATTCTTTACAATATTTATGCCTTTTGTCAGCGTTTCGCATACGAAGCAGCAAACGCTGGCGTTGCGATGGGCATTGCATTTAATTAATGAAGCAACCGCTGGGGCAGTGGGACAGATACATTCTTTTAATAAGGCTGGGTAAATAGGATGCCGGGCTACAGCTGGCTGTTGGATTGGGATTGGGATTGGGATGGGGCCACGCATTAAGCCTTTGACATGCGCCAATCGTAAATCTTGACCAACATATCTGAGCAATGTTTGCGCACTGGCCCCCAAAGCGGTCAGGCAAGGGCAGGGGAAATCGGTTGAAAAAATGGCCGACGGCGTCGCTTTGTCCCTTAACACCAGCACTGACAAGGCCTATGCAAATATTTAGTAAATGAATCAGCGCTTTGCGACTGTTATCATTTATGCCCCGGCCCCGCCCGACGACCCCTTGGCTGCTGTACGTTGCTTATATTGTATTGCAGATTGCCCAGTTTGCTGGTCGTTTCGCCTACCAAGGATTTTCCGCTCACTCTCTCCCGCTCTCTCTCCCTGTCTATCTCTCTCTGTCTCTGTCTTCACTGACAGGCAACAGCGAATTTGTCAATTTGCAGCAATGACTGTAAACAGACGAAATGGCAGTGAACGCTTCAGCTATGGCTTGGGTCCGATTGTTGGGGAGGGAGGAGGGCCAGGGTCTCACATACTGGACCCTGCAAAATTTATGGGCCACCTCGAAGCTCACAGCTCGTGACGCACTTGTCCAGCCATTGCCGGAGCTGCCAGCGGCTATGCATACAAAACGCTGCGGCAATTATCTCAAATGCAAATGCTCTGCTGCTCTGACGCTCTGCACAAGGGGCTGTCCAAATGGGCGTGGTCATGGCTAAGCACGTAATGAATTGTCTTTTTGGCCATTCGATAAATTTGCGACTCTATGATGCTGTTGCTGTTGCTGTTGCAGCTGCAGCTGCAGCTTGCGCTTCGTGCGCTATCCAATTCGCAGAGCTCGATGGACGGGCCCCCGGCGGGCGCTGTAAAGTATGCTACGTTTTATGGCGCGCGTGAAATACGAAGCGCCAGCGTAATTAAAAATCATAAGAAATGAAACACAAACAGAAATAAACATGTCATAGCCGGAGAGCATAAAATTGCAAATCCCCGGGCATTGCAAATCTTTATAGTTGTATATTTTTTATTTTTATTTTTTATCTGTGCGTCTGTCTGTGTGTGTGAGTGTGCCATAAAAATATGCCAAAAGAAAGCGGGTCGAAAGAGGAAATAAAAATAAAAGCGCTGAAATAAAATAAATTGCACTCAAAAATCCTTTTCCGTGCCTGCAACTCATTACAAATTTTATTACAGATACTTGCCAACACACAGATGCAGCTATACATATATACATATATATATATATATATATATATGGAGCACGAGCACACACATTCAGACATCTACGCAGAGGGATAGGGACAGACACTCACTGCCAGATAGCTGCATATAAACATAGACTGACATTTAATACAACACTTGATGTCGCTCATTAAGAAGAATTCAGCGCACGAACGCCATTGCTGACACGCCCACTGGGCAAAGGCCCGAACGCCCCAAAACTGAACTGCACTCGAGCAGAGTCCTCGACGGCTGGAGGACAGGCAAGCAAAAAAATATATAAGAAACTGCGAATATCCCAAGCAAAACTGGAACTTGTTGCCGAATAAACAGCAGCGATTACACACACACACACACACACGCACACACACACACACGCACACACACACACACGCACACAGCCACACAGAGAGGCTGGCCATAATGAGCATACATAGCCAGAGACAAGGCTAGAAGTGAAAGCCTGTGGACGCCAAAGGGTGTCTGTGTGAGTTACTCAAACAGCAGCCAAGTGTATGATGGGTTGTTATTGTCCCCGTCGTCGTCGTAGTCCTCGTCGTCTTCGTAGTTGTTGCTGTTGTTGTTGTTATTGTTTTTGCTTGCTGCTGGTGGCTCGTTGCTCACGGAGTTGTCACCTGCAGCAGGCGACGGAAAGCGGCAAACTGCAAATGGCAACATGACTACAACTTGTCTACATTTCGTCTTGTGTCTACTCATTCATCCTCATGTGCTCCCGTCGACTTGTCTGCAGCTGTAGTCAACTGGCTCGCAAGCAGCTGCAGAGTCTGTCTCTCTCTTGCACTCGCAAGCCTCTTACAAACGCTTTTTCCACTTACTTAACGCATTAGCTGCGACACCAGCTAAGTTTGCGTGTGGTATTGCAACTCTATATCTACATATATAATATATATTTAAAATATACATATAATGTATATTTAAAAAATAGCTCTCGAAATAATATTTATGTTATATATTTATATTTATGTTATATCCTGCGCATTATCAGCATTGAGTCCGCTACTATTCCGAGAAGAATATTTAAAATTTTTTGAAAAAAAAGAAGTTTTATAAAAAACGGTTGGAAAAGCTGCATTATTAGGATAGGTCGCCCAAACTCAATAGTTCATATCTCACTTAATTTGACCACGAAAATTAAATTAAATAATTTTATATAAGCCAACAAATGTGTTTTCTTTCAGAAAAATATTATTCCTCCTCAATCAATGAGCAATGGAAAAATTCGATGTATGACACGGGGAACCTATTATTCTTTTTTCTTCTGCTCTTGTCTGCAGATATCCATCAAAGAACTGATGTTTAAGGGGATTTTTTTTAAAGGTTTAAGGAGTTGCTAGTAAAGCAGGGTATCTATAGAAACCACGAGAATAAAAGTAACCTCCAGTCGACTAAGTTTAGTAATAAATATTTATTTGGAAGACATGAGTATAATTTTTATTTTGCTCTGCTTCAGATTAATCAAATTTCAGGGCTCTTGGGTCGAAAGATGTAGAAAATATTCAACATTTAAATTGAAAGTGAAGGATGCGCTTTTCTGACGATGCGTAGTATATATGCTTAAATTTAATGTAGATTACCATTGGATTGAGGCCATTTTATGCCGATCAACTGATCTTAGTAAACTGCATCGCTTTTAGGCTTAGCAAAAATATTTTGATTCTTGTGAAACAAACAAGGACTTCTCTGCTGGCTTTGTGTACTTTGCTTATAAATCAAAATGATTATTCTCTTTTGATAGGTGCTTTATGGGCAGCTTTGGGCTGTCAAACTTATGTCGTTATGATTGTGCGGCGCACTACAAAAAGTTTTTATTTAGATTTTATACATTCCTTTAATGGCCAATCAAGGCCTATGCTGTCAAGTCAAGCGGTACGCAGCAACGGCTTTGGCTTCGGCTACGGCAACGACAACAAAAAGAAACCCAAGTATGTCAAATTAACAATGTCATCAAAGAGATTTAACATGTTGGCGCTCCACGTCCTGGACTGGCTGCCTGACTGCCAACCCGTGTCCTTCTTCTGCATGCGATTACAAGGCAAATCTTTTCAAAGCTTTTAACAAACACGCTCAACCATACACAAAATGGCGCTCACGCGTACACACACACAGATAGAGGGAGAAAGAGAGAGAGAGAGAGAGAGAGAGAGAGAGAGAGGTATGCTGTATGAGGAGATGCCAAAACTTTGAATTAAAATGCGTTTATTTGGGCTTTTAGCACGATTCGAATGGAACGAGACCGACTGTGGCAATTGAATGGGGGCTGAAGCTGGAGAAGCGAAAAAATCTTAACCCAAATAACTTTGGAAACTATTCAAAACGTTTGCTTAATATTCGCCTGCTGGGCTGAGTCCTAGTCGCGACTCGGCGCCCACACGAGCCAAATGAAAGCATTTGGTAATCCCATGTTATCTTGATCTCTGCTCGGTCACACACACAGAGAGAGAGAGAAAAAGAGAAAGAGAGAGGCAGAGAGAGAGAGAGAGAGTCGCTTACAGACTTGTAGTGATGTTTAATATTAAATCATATTAAAATATTCAAAAGGCAGACTCACAGTCGAGAGGCTAAGCTTGCTAAGCATTCATAAACATTAGCACGCAAACATGGACGCGACCAAAAACGCGTTGGCAAACACAAGCGGGCATCCTCTCGGCTGCCGCCGAACGTGCGCGCCCCAAATGACAAACCCCAAAATGTGTCGCACAGCTAGTCAGCAAGTCGGCAAACACAAGCAAGCCCTTTACTCGCACACACGCACACACACACATACATACATATATATATGGGACATATGCATTGCTCAGCAGTTGCCACGCCTCTTACCACTCTCGCCTCTTTTTCCTGACTAAATTGTTTGCAAGCATTTCTGAATAATTTTTTCGCTAGCTTGTGTGTGTGTGCGTGTGTGTGTGTGAGCGTGTGTGTCTTTTGAGGCGTAAACTGTATGGGTTGTGCTTAGAGAGTGTTTAGAGCTTGCTTAAAAATGTATCAATGGCATGACAAGTGTGACCGCAGGGCGTCAGCATCAGCATCGGCTATGTCATCGCGGCTCTTAGTCAGCGCCAGCTCTGGCTGGCGCCTCGGGCAGAAAATAATTTGGCGCCCGCAACATTTTTCAAGCATTTTTACGATTATCGATTCCCAAGTCATCCAAAGACAAATAGTTTTGTTTGTCAAAGCATTATCCGCCGCATGCTTCACGCTCAGCTCAAAGAGTTATGTATACGCCAAGTAGGCCCAGTCAGCCAGCCATCCAGCCAGCCGTCAGGTGGACAGGGTAGGCAGCAGCACAAGCCACCGCGTGAGTTGCTGTGCCAAATGACGCGGAAAGATTGCAAAAATGCCACAGTAGCATTTGAGTCGCTAAAGAGGGCGCCGAGTCGAGGCAGTGAGTCGAGAGCAAGGCTCAAGTTCCAGCTGTAACAGCGATTATGTTTCAAAGATAAGTATCAGCTCTAGAGTTGCGTTCAAGAAAACAAAGAGAAAGCGAAATTTCTTACAAATTTGCAATATTTAAACAAAATGTCTCGCTTGGCATATATATATATATATATATATATATATATAGAACTGAAGGCGACGTGAATTAAGTGTGAATTTTATTTGCACTGAAGCAACTCTTTTTATCTCTCACGGCGGCAGAATGAACTGCTGCAATTAGCTGGGAAATTCATTCGCTGCAAACGAAGCAACTTTATCTCGGCGCCAGCAAATAATTTCAGGCACTTACAGCAGCAGCAGCGGCAGCGGCGGCAGTTGAATCTGGAAAATCCAAAGCACATTTAACACTTTCCAAATGAAAACAAGCAACATAAATTCGGGGCCCGGCAATGGCGACGACTGCACAGTTGGCAACTGCAGCACAAAAATTGCAGTTACACGACGCGGCCAAGATGCCAGCTATAACAACAGCATCAACAGCAACAGCAACAGCAACATCGGCAACGGCATCAGGTGCGGCAAGATTATCAACAGCAGTGGTTGGTAGCCCAGGCGGTAAGCGGCGGGGCAGCGCTCGCTGGCGAGAGTTGCATTTAATTAAACTTAAACATTTTCATTGTCAAGCGAAAAATAATTAGTTGTGTGTGGCAGGCGGCGGTGGCGGCGTGCGAAACGGAAACAAGCTCAGCGCGGCGCACGCGGCGTATACGTAACGTGCAGCGGAAGTAATATAGCGTAGACACAAATTGAGCCCATATCAGCGTGTGTGTGTGTGCTGTAAGGGAAGCTGGCGTACAAGTTTCAAAATTAAAATGAATGCACGGCTGTCGAGGCGAGCGGAGCGGAGCTGAGCTGAGCTAAAAAGGATACAAGACTTTTGCACCAACAGACATTTACAAGCGCCAGCGCACACACTTAAGCAGAGCTACGATCATACAGATACAGTGAGACACCGGATGGCAGTTATAAACGACAAAGTCACATGCATGAGCTTGTCAAAAAACGTAGTTAGTCCTGCAGCCAGCCAGGCAGCAGCTCGGCAGCAGCTCGGTAGCTGCAGCGGGGTAAGCCAGAGAAAAGTGCCAAACAAACAAGCGAAAAAACCAAGGCGTTTGTACCTACTCCAGTTGTTGTTGCTGCTGCTGTGTGTGCTGGCTGTCGAAATAATGTGCAACATTAACTAACTGCGCCTGCAAGCGACAACAGGGACGGAGCAGGACAGCCCGGACAAGCTGTGTGCAGCAGCGCCAGACAAACTTCACACAAGTTCGTCCTGGCGCTGGGCGCACGGGTCTCGGCTTGCGGGCGACGGCAGCATTATATATTTAGCTAAGGTATTACCAACAGCACAAGAACCCAAACTGGCATCAGCTACATAACACTATGCAACAAAATGCGAGTAATCCTCGAAATACCTCAACTTGTCGATGCCATCGATGCCAATGCCAGACATTTTATGTAAAACTGAAGCCTTTGACTAAGGATTAAGGGAAGGGATATGCTGTTATGCATTTTTATTATATACACTATTAATTTTGAATAATATTTAACATAAATATGTATATAAGTTATCCGCATTAAAATATTAAAACTTCAGATTGCCTCGACTTCCAATTTCCTAATTTATTTCCTAACAAATATTGAAGAAACAAAAATATATTTTTATTAAAAAAAATTTGCTTAACTTAAAAAATAATTTGCATACATTCAGCTTTTAAATAACTATTCGAATAAGAAGAACTTAAATATTGAACATTTTTCCCGTTACTATGCACTCAACTCGAGCATTTCACTTCACTTTCAGTACGAAATAATAATAAAATTCATTATTTTCTTTTACTTTCTACTCTTTACTACTACTTCTACTTTTATACTTATACTTTCTACTACTACTTCTACTTTCTACTACTAATTCTACTACTACTTCTACTAATACTTCTACTTTCTACTACTACTTCTACTACTACTTCTACTTTCTACTAATAATTCTACTACTACTACTTCTACCTTCTACTACTTCTACCTTCTACTACTACTTATACTTTCTACTGCTACTTTTTACTACTACTTTCTACTACTACTACTTCTACCTTCTACTACTACTTATACTTTCTACTGTTACTTTTTACTACTACTTTCTACCACTACTTATACTTTCTACTTATACTTTCTACTGTTACTTTCTACTACTACTTTATTGCCAATCAAAACGCTTTCTATTTGGGGTTCATTGTTGTCGAGTGTAATTGGACTTTGGCAACTGTGTGCATGGATTAATTAAATTAGGGGCATGTCAAGCGCCGCTGCCGCCACTCCAGCTCCAACTGGCGTTTTATTTGCGAATTTCGTTGGCAGAAATATCGAAGCTTTGACACTTTTGGGCTAAGCGGGACACCGCTTCAAAGGGCCTGTGCCTCGCTAATAAATTCGGGCTAATTATGTTTTCAATTACGCAAAGGCCAATTTAATATTTTACAATGGCACTCGACGCGTCAGGGCCTCTGATTGATGTGTGTCGCAGTTTTTCGCACGATTGCCAATTGCAAAAACATGACACGAACCTGCCCAGAGGCACAGGCAGTTTGTATGGTCAGGCAACGCGGTTCAGCTCATTGTCTGCCTTCTAATGGCAAATGCCTGTAGATATTTTGCGCATTTTTTTTTTTTTTTCTGTTGGCTCCACTTGCCACGCGAATTTAATGGAAATTCTCGGCATAGCAGGACATCAAATCAATATGTCATGAGAGGGCTGCCTCTGCTGTTGCTGCTGTGGCAACAGTAACAACAACAGCAACAGTGATGCGTTGACGGTAGCCGAGCATCGTCGAAAATTGCGCGCTATTGCGTATACGCATTGTCATTCATTTCCAAAATATTCCCACAATTTTATGTGCACTATATAATAAATAAATAAACTGAACAATCTACAATAATTTCAACACATTCAAATGAAAATTATTAATTAACGTCAAGGCAATCAGCTGAGGATAAATCATAATAGATCTCAGCCTTCTCTTTCTTATGCATATGCCCGAGGGTATCATAGGGTGCCATATAGCTCTGTCCTATTTCCTTTTGGATCCGAAAATGTCAAATGGCAGTCGAGATGAACCAAAAAAAATGGAATGAAAAGGAAAAAAACGGCTTGTTCGCTGCATGCGCCTAAATCGTTGATTTACGATTCACGCCACACTGACGAGCCGCCGAGTTCGTATGCCAGCAGCAACAACAAATGGCATTATAGCAACAACAACAACAACAACAACAATAACAACAACAATAACAACAATAGCAACAACGACAATTGCGACGAGTATGTGGCGATGCACGCATGACAGACACGCAGGCAGCCGTGCAAACCACTTTGGCGGCAATGCGTCGCTGGCAGCCCCGCCCACCGCGGAGCCAACGTCGTCACATCGCATCCAGGGGAACGCTAACAGCGCAGCGGCTCCGCTTTTAGTCTGCTCCTCTCTCGTTCAGGATTTTTGCATTTTTGCTTTTGTTGCGCGTTTTTTCGGCTTGTCGCTGCTGGACTTAAACAATTTTTTTGTTGTTTTAAATTTATTACGTGTCTCCAGCCAATATTTCACTTTGACATGCAATGTCGCGAAATGAAGCTGTCCAGTTGCGGCGGCAGCCCCAGCCCCAGCCCCAGCCCAACTGCTGCACAACTCTTTCGGTTGCACTGCAGCGCGAAGTCCATTTGCTTGGTCACTGAAATGAAGTGGGGCTGCTCCTGCTGCTAGAACTGTCAATTAAAATTACGTATACGCGATGTGGGGTGGGCCGGGGGCTGGCGCTGGCGCTGGATCTTGCGGCGCGGCATCTTCAATCAATATTGCAGTTCGTCCATTTAATTAATTTAAAATACGAGTATATAGTGCTTTCATGTTTCGAATATGCAAAATGCCAGCAGAGAGACACCCAGAGATGCCCAGCGAGGCCCAGAGACACCCCAGCCCGGCAGCTGGCTTCTGTGCCGTGTTAGTTCGTCTGTCTGGCTGCTCGACGCTATGCTCGGCGAATCGCAGGGCATTTTATGCGTGCTCAAATGAAAAGGAAATGTTTTCGTTTAATTTTATTTTCGCCACTGGCGCCGTCGAGTAATAACAGCAACAGAAACAGCATGTCAGCGGGCGGGGGCACTCAGATCCGCAGGGAACTTCAGGGATCTTGGCATCTTGCTATGGGTGTGTGTGTGTGTGTGTGTGTGTGCGTGAGCATAAGTAGGTATTGGGAAATGCAAAAATGGCAAGGCTACCAAACATAATTAAAGACAAACAATTGTTGTTGCTGTCGCCTGCCCAACGATGCAAGAGCGAGAGAAAATAAAGCATTGACCACAGCCGATTACAATACAAACACATACACACACACAGAGACAGAGACACAATTGGAGGCTGGCAAATGGCCGTGCCTTCGGTTTTCCGCAAAAAGTTAATATTCAATAAAAGGTAAGAAATATGCATCATCAATTTTTGAGGCATATTTTTGTGCAATTAATTGCCAGCAGCAGCAGCAGGAGAGATAAAGAGCGAGAGCGAGAGAGAGGGCGAGAATGAAACCAGCAATGGGCAATGTTATCGCAATTATCCTTGCCATAAAATCATCTGCTGTGGGGAATAACGCACGGTGCAATAACAACAATACACACACACACTCACAACATTTGCCAGCGTGTGAGGACCCTAGAAAATTGCATTTCCATGAGGCTTCAGTCGTGGCCCTGCTGCTGCCTTTGCTGTCGCCGTTTATTGTTGACCAAAAGCGGCAACCATTTTGTTCATCATTTTACTTTCATTATGGTTACCTTTGCAGTTTGATAGTCACCTGCAGACGCACACATGCCTCCTCCTGCGCTGCAGTCGCTGTTTGTATGGCTGGAGGATCGCTGCAGCTTCCGCTCGCTCGGGCAGCAAAGCGAGCAGAAGTTGTTGTTCAATTTCCCATTTTGAGTTTACAGCAAAGAGGGAAAAAAGACACTCACACACATACTCGCACACACACACATAGCAGCAAATGGTGTCAGCGCGAGAGCTGTGCGGCATGTAAGATAATGGCAGGTATCACCGCATCTGTGTGTGTGTGTGTGTGTGTGTGTGTGTGTGTGATGGCATAGTGAAAGCTATGCAAAAACTGTAAGCAAACAGTTTGCTGCTGAACGCAAACACCTTTGAAGGATGCACACGCGTACGCCAGTGAGAGACTGTGACTGTGGGGGGTGGCGGGGCCAGCTGTGCGTTGGGGGTGTGAGTGTTTATTAAAGTCAGGCGCAGGCACACACAAAACACTTTGCACGCCCTGAATACAGAAACTTGAGCAGCGGCAGGTCATGCCCACCTGCCACACACACACACACATACAGTTGCCTTTGAAAGTAAAAACTACAATCCGCAGCATCAGCTCTACCTCTCTCCACCTCTCCCTCTTTCTATCTCGCTCTCACATGTAACTGTGCCAGTAAAACATAATTAATATGCAATTTTTTGTTCCGTTATTTTTTATTTCTTTGCCTTTTGCTTGAGCTTTGCCAACGCTTTGTCGGCCACTTTGTTTGTGTTGAGCATTGTGTGCTCTACATTCTGCGTGCCTCTCTCTGTGTGTCTGTGTCTGTGTGTGTGTGTGTGTGTGTGTGTGTGTGTGTGTGTCTATATTTATGCAACACTGCATTTTGCACAACTCAAACCTGCTTAAACGTTTAAGTGCTTGGATTGATTTTCAATCAACTCGTTGCCTGAGAGAATCCGCAAAGAAACTCTATGAATATGAGTGGCTGTGTGCATGCTCTACAGTGGGCGGGCGCTGACAGCTAAAGCCGTTTAACTAAAGGTATCGAATGAATTTCATTCCGGCAAGCCGTTAATTAAGCCCATTGCTGAGAATTGAGATTGAGCAGGCATCGCAGGCCTCCCTCCAGGCCATATTTCCATTCAATGAATGCGTCTTTTCAAGCGTGCTTAATTGCTGTTTGTGTTTTTATTTATTTTTTTTAATTAAGTCGGACTTGAGCTTTTCAATATATGTATGCACAATGAGAGTGAGAGAGAGAGAGAGAGAGAGAGTATAATGAAATGAGTGTCAGCGAGAGAGATAGAGAAAGAGAGAGAGAGAGAGAAAGACAGATTGATAGACAGAGAGGGAGAGAGAGAGAGAAAAGAAAGTATTCATTACAGCTTAAGACACTCTCGATATTCACTCTCGTGAACCAACATGAAATTAGCATAAATATTAAAATTAAAATATAAAATAATATTAATAATAATAATAACCATAAAATATTTGACTTAATTATTTTTTTTAATTACTATTAATATATTATATATTTCTATATTTCTCTCTCTCTTTCTCAGTTGTCAATTCCGTCCATTGGTAAGCCAATGTAATGGGCTCAGTTCAAACGCGGCTCAGCTTATATAAACATGGGAAATGACGCGGCATTGGTCGTTTTTTAAGCCTACCTTAACACAACGGAATTTTGTGCCGTCTACATTGGGCCGAGCAAACAGTGGTGGACACAAAAACGTTGCATGCGCCAAGGTGGGGAAAACAAATGAAAGACAAACACAAGGCGCGCAATCTGAAACGGCGCTGGCGCTGCGTAAGCGATGCAAATATACAGAAAAGTCAACAAGATGCAAAGAACAGCAAACAGAGGACGCATATGTGGCTGGGTGGGAGTTGGCCGGGGCAAGGCTCAGCCAGAAAGTGAACTGCATGCGAAACATGCGCAAACAGAGTTGAGGGCGCGGCGTTGAAACGCCAACGTCGGCAGCAAACGCCAAAAAAAACAACAACAACAACAACTGTTGCAGTTGCAAAAATAAAAAAGAAGCAGAGCCACAACAGCGACTGGCATAGAGCTGAGTGACCTTTGCACGTAGCCAACGTAAATTGTCCTGTGTAATTTTCAATGCTTGCCACAGACAGAGCGACAGCGCTGGAGACGGAAATAAAGAGTCGCAGCTGTTGAGCAGCAACAAAAACAATATTTTAGAATTTTTATTGACGCTGCAATGGTATAGGATCATAAATAACGCTGTAGGGCAGCAGCAGCTGAGACGCCGACGTCGACGCCGACGTTGGCAGCGGCCACTCAAATAAGCTCACATATGCGTATGTCATACATAATCAAGAGATTATACACTGCCGGCGGGCTAGAGTAACCCACACACACGGGCAATAAAAAGAGAGCGAATGAGTTGCGTTTGGCAGTAGCAGCGCAAGTAATGCGCCAGTTGGACGAGCATCAAGAAAAATGAAAAAGGAGCCAGCGCCTGCCGTGCTCTGCACTGCTCAGTCGATGTGTGTGCCACAAAATGATGCAGCAATAAAATTTGAAACAATAAAAGATGCAACCAGCAAAAGAGAGACACAAAGCAAGCCGAACACCAAGACCAACGAAACACAAGAAGTGGTAAGCCAGCGAGTGGAAATTGCCGAGGAGAGTGTGTCTTCTGCTGGCAGCGCATTGCCAGTGCGACAACAGCAGGGTGCCAGGCACAGCTCCTGTGCATAAGCTAAAGCAAGACATTATCACACACACACACACACACACACACACACACACAGTCAGTTATAGCTTTACGTAAGCACAGCAGCCACTTTTCCGTTTGCTTAGAAATGTGCTGCCAAATGTTGCATTTATTTTGTGAGTTTCCGCTTGCCTGGCTGCAGCTCCCTGCAGTCGCCCGACGGAAAAGGGCATCACAACCGGCCACAGAAACAGAGTGTGATATGCCAATGTGTGTAATATATATATATATACATTATTGAGAGAAAAAAGAGAGTCAGAGAGATAGAGAGGGGTGTCAGACTAGGGTCAGCTGCATTAATCCAGCTTAGTAAGCGCTAAGCTTACTCAAAACCCATAAAGAAAATAATGTTTATCATAATTTGTATGGCTTAGAAGGATAAATTCAAATGAATATAAATAATTAAAAACAAGTCAAAATTAAACCAAAATTAAAACTTCTATAAATAAATCAAAAATAAATAAAGAAGAAAAATAAGAAAAATTGATTAGCATACCTACATACATACATATATATTTTTAAAGAATATAGAAATGGGTATATATGAAAAAATCCGTCAAAGTTAAATTTATTTTAAGATTCCGCTTTATTAATAGATTTTATTTATTTTCTGTATAATTTGTTTTGCACCTCTGGCTTTAAAAATCTGTATTAAAAGAGCGCAATGCTTAAAATCATGACACTTTAGTCCTAGTGCTGCCGATATACCAGATATTGGTTCGGCAAAAGTTTGACATTTTCTATGGCAAGAGTACCTACGAATATTTATATTCGCAGTTTCGAATCTCTACACTCGATATTTAATTTTATTTTTAACTTTTTTTGAGGATCATGGAAATGAAATTTAAAACAAAATGCAATTATTAATAATATGTAAAAATATTATTAAAATGTAAATTTAAATAGATTTGGAGCAACAATTCCTTGTAAGAAAATAAATGATATTTGTATTATCTGATACTCAGTGGGTATTTATATATATTTATATCTTTATTTTCAAGAGAAAATGTTTTGCTTATCGTTGCTTTATCAGCATCGACTTTCAATTTTAGGTTTCCGTAGAGGCGTCGGTAAAGGCGTCTAAGAAGACCAAAGACCAGTGAAAAATTCTCCATTAGCCAACGTAAAAGTTGGCGAGCAGCAAATTGACGGCCAAAATGGTGGCCCAAGCTGAGGGAGAATTTATAGCGCAGTGAAAGAAACTTTAAAAGAGTTGACCCCATCTATGAGACTGCTCGAAAGCGAAGCGAGTCTAACTTCTGTATGTGAGCATTGACGCAGTCTGCCAAAATAAATGTTCGCGTCGCCGACGGAAGCGGAAAGCATAAGAAAACAGCTGCAATTGTTGCCTCGAGTAGCATGCGACACGTGTCCAAATAGATACACTCCGACTGGCGTTCAGATAAAGTGCCACCAATAAAACTGTAAATTTACGGCGCATATTTTGGCAAACTTATGTTGATAACCCAGGGAAAGACTCGTCAGAGTGGGCTCCACTCAACCCGATTGGCTGCCTGCAGCCTTCACCCTGCTCACTCTGCTCACACCACAAGTTCATCAAATGGAACGCCTTGACCCTGCGACATTTCTGTCTAAGACTTTTGCCTGGCTCCTTGATCTAATCGTCTTCTGCACTTAATTTGAGCTACCCCGAAAAACTTATCGCTGAAACAGAGACAATTACAGTAAGTGACCAAATGCGATGTGGCACACTGAAACTGGCCCAATTGCCGGGCAACTGGGTAACTGGAGAGGCCAAACCCAAATGCCCCCAGCCGAGTCCATCTCGTAAGTAGCACATTTTGCCTAAATTTAACGCCCATCTTTGGGTGGGTCTCTTGGTGCCGTTTCCTTGGCACCTTAACCCTTCGCAGCCGGCCAGACGCCTTAACCACATGTGTTTTTCCCTGTCCGAGGACGAGCACTCACTGTGTCGGTTTGTCGGCCAGGAGTCGCCTTTCCATTGCCCACTAACTTAACTGGCAGCATCTGGACCAAATGACTTTGTTAAGAGTTTTCGAAACGCAATTTTCTTCATTTCAGCCATGGCTTTAGCTTCTTTCTGCCCAAAACTTCCTCACTCCCGCCTCTGTCTCTGCCTATCTGTCCGAAGGGACAATGGCAGCAGGACGACGAATAAAAGTGTCACTTTCTATGGCAATTTCATAATTGCATAAGTGCAAGTGGTCAAGTGCTTTGCAATAGTTTGCTTCGCCTCTGTGTGGGTGTGACGCACTTTCCCTGTGCGTGTGTGTGGGTGTGCGTTTGTGTGTGTAGCGGAAAAGTTGCCAAGGCATAAATTTTTATTTAGTAGCACACTCGCTAGACTTGTGCTACAAGTTACTTACAAAGTGAAGATATGAATGGAGTCGACCCACCCTCGCCAGTCTGTGGTAAATGCCACAGAGAGGAGTCAGGCGCCCCTTTTACACATCACATGGGCATATTTATATTTTATGTTATGCGTTGGTTAAGCTTTACTTACAATTAATTTGTATTGCTGCGAGCCTCAGAAACATTGTGAAATCTTAAGCATATTAAATAATTCCTCAACAGTGCAATGCATGATATCGAATATAATAATATTATATTAGAATAGAATAATAAAAATTAAATAATAGAAGAAGCGGAGCTCACTGCTTTCTTTTTAGACTATTTCTTATTCATACAATAGAAGGACGAACTTTCCCAAAAAAAAAAACAAATTAAGCTATTAACTTTTGTTGGTTTTCTTAGTGTATAAAATGAATATTTAAATTTTAATAATAAATTATAAATTAAATTATAAATAAATATTTCAATTTTATTAAGAGTTTATAAATTGATCTTAAGTTGAAGAAAATTTTGATTTACTTAAAATATATGATGAAGAATCTTTATTGAATCTAAATTTCATTAAATATTTATAATTAAAATTTATTATTCATATTAAAATATTATTTGTCGTTTAAAAATTATTTTACTTGGTTCCAGCTTAAATGCTTCAGTTTATGCCGTGACTCGTGCCTTTGCAATCTTTTGTTAGAGCGAATGTATCGCAGAGGCGGAACGCGTCCATCATTCGAGTCAAGTTCTCCAGTTTCAGCCAAGTATCTGGTGTCTTGGGTCGCTGCTCACAGCTCAGCTCAGCATGAATGTTCATATCGCGAGGGGGGCGCGGATGGCAACACGCATAGATTTCCATCAGTCGCTGTGTCAGAGTCAGTCTGACAGCGCGTTGTGTAATTCGATGGCAAACTGTTCGCCAATTTTGCCTAATTGCCAATCTAACCTGCAATCAATGACAGAGCTGCGACGTACTCGCTGCGAATGCGAGTGTCCATGCGGTTGCGCTGGCACACTTGATTGCTTCTTTTGGCAAACTTTTATGAAATATTTCGACGTGTTATCATCAGCAGTGAGGCAAAAAGCCATTTGCATGTGCAAATATCACCTTTGATGGCGCTCGGACCCGAACCCGAACCCGAAACCCAAATTGCAATTGGTTGACGTGTGAGCTGGTGTTTCGGTGTCTGCTTTTCTGTGTGAGTTCGATTGCATTCTTTTTTGTGGTAACGGCCAAAAGGGTACACTCATCGTCAAAGTCAAAGGACTTTGACTCCTCGATCACGCCTGAACGCTTGTCAGCGCTGAAAGCGATAAGGCAATTAGAAAATCGTGAGCGTTGGCCCATGCAGGTGCCCCGAAATAGCCAGCAGAATGACAACAAAGAATAAAAACAAACGAATGTTGTTGTTGTTGTTGGTGTGGTTGTTGTGCTTGTAGTTGTCGGTGATGTCAATTATTTAGATTTTTTGCCAATATGCCGCAGCTTGGCATGACGAGGCGAACGTCACGAAGCTAATGGCCAACTTGCGCTGAAGATGACTGGCTGCGCCACGCCTGCGACTCACTGCACCACAGTGCAGCACATACTGCACCACCCTCACCAGCACCGCTGGTCACGGTCATTTGAGCCATTAGACTTTTGCCGCCTCCCAACGTTCGTCGTCCGCGAATTTCTTTTAAAATGTTTTCCTTTTATTTTTTTTGTTTTGCTTTCCAATTCTTTCTTTTTTTTTTTGCAGTTCGCCATTTGTCTGCCGCTGCTGCGGGAAGTTGGTGTTTTGTTTAGATGAATATGCAAATATTTTGGGTGAAAGAGAAAAACCGGGCTTGGAAGGGCCATTTTGTGGGCAGGATGTGCTGCCGCAGGACGCGCATCATTTCCGCTTAAAATGCAGCACAATTTGCCGTAAAAGGGACTGCCCTGACCCGCTCCCCTAATGCGAGTACTGCAAATTGAAAAACTTAGCAGGCGTCCATAATGACAACTGCAATATATACGCCGATCCGTCGAAGCCGGAGCTGCAGCGGCTAGTGCATTGTCCATTTAATATGCAGCGCATCAGTAAACCGAAAATCAATAAAAGTGCAAAATATTTCAAATGGCATCGAAGTCCACGACTCGCCACGACTCGCGGCCCGTTCGCTTTTATGACTCCTCGAGGAGCTGAAGTGCTTGTGCTGACCAAGCAGCCGGCCAGGCCTGCCTCTGTATTGCGCCACCTGCTGTTGCAGCCAAAAACAAATGAAGTTTCCGTCTGGACAAAGCTGCTGCTGCTTCTGCTGGTGCTGCTGTTGTCGGGTGAATTAAATGGGCGCTTTGAATTTTTTACGATGCGCACTAAAAATCCAATTTAATGAACATTTAAGAGACACATACTCGCGCGCTGGCAAATGTCGTGTGCGCGGCACGTAAGCGAGCAGCGCGATTACGTATACGTAACGTGAGCCTTGAAAAAAGGGCTGTCGCTGCCATATCCTTTTTAATGTAATTGCTTTTTTAAGAAATGCCCCCGCTGGCGATGGGGCTGCCGCGCTTATGATGCTGTCTCAGAAAACACACACACAAATACGCGCTTTCATGCTCGAGCTCAAATCACATACTGGGAGGAGTCATCGTGGCATAAAAACAAGCGGAAAGTAGAAAACTTTTGATAATGATAATGGAAATGAATTGCCAAACGGCATGGGTGTCGGGTCAGCTACGGCTGTGAGTTGGCCGTGGAGCACAGTTAGCAGCTGTTTCGACCCCAAAAATCCATTCGAGAGGGTAGCGCAAATTGATGCTTTGCAGTGCCAATGGGAACGGCGCTGCAGCTCCTTGATGGCCAATAATTATTATAAGCAGCGGCAGCAGTCGCCGACACGTTATCAGCACGGAGCATTTGCCAATTAGTTGGCATCGCTTTCAATGCGCTGCATACACTAAAACTTTGCACTCGCCATTTGCAACTTAAAGTGCATCAAATTAAGTCGAGAATGGCAAATTGCAGCCGCAAATTGTATTTGCTCAGTGGCACTGAGCACTGAGCATGCTGCGTGGCAGAGGCTTTGCCACTCTGGTCTCTGGTCTCTCGTTGCTCAGCTAAGCCAAAGGTCTTGACATAGGCCAGTCAATTATCAGCTGCCTTTCTATTTGCTTGCTCTGTAACTGGAAGCCAGCCGCCGGCCCTCCTGCGTGCCTTTGCCCTCAGAATGTGATAAAATAAAACGAAAATTGCAATTTAGTCATGTACAACTAGAACACACTTGTCCCTGGGTGGAGGCGGGGAGGAGGAGCCTTTGACAGCTCAAATATGCAAAGCCTACTCTACTGCAGCCGAGCCAAATGGCAAAACTATTTACCTTTCACAGTTCTTGTCAATATACTCAAAGCATAGGCAGCTCACCCAGTTGGACAGCAGCTGACCTTTTAAGCTGCTGCAAAGATCAATTTGGTCAGAGCGAAATATATGATATTTTATATTTATTAATTAATAGTTTTATATTTAAACAAAAAGAGATTTGAAGCTGGCATCAAATCGAGTTGATTTTGTTTTTATTTAATGACTTAAGAAATGTTTTCATTGCAAGCAATTTGCTGGTTTTATCAGAAAGGATTATTTGCTTAAACTAGATGGTTTCAGTTACTTAATCGATTGAAATACTATACCTAATCCGAGACAATTGCTTATTTCCCAGCACCAATTGTAAACTATTTTGCGCAGTTTAAGCTCTTCATAATTTCTCAGTTATAATTAAGCTGCATTGTGCACACACACACACATTGAGAGAGAAACAATCACTTCACGTATGAGTAATCCGTAGTAATTGCATTAATAATTACTACCAATTTAACGTGTGTGTTAAGCTGTCATCACAATTTCAATGGCCGATTCGATGCGAGGATTTCGTATGGCTCTATTGAATGCCTAGTTGCAGGCATCGATCGTGCCTGCTCAGCCCTGCCAACTGAAGTTTGGCAATTCCCCAGCCTCGTGCCTAGGCGTTGGGGCAACAATGGCAAAATTAGCATGAGTTACTTTGTGTATCCTTTGCGCAAATTTTGACACGTGCAGCCAGCTACGTCTTCGACGTTGCTCGCGTTGCCATTGATACAATAAAGGACTACATATTGTGCCCGCAAATGTTGCCGTAGAGGCTTCGCCCAGCTCCGTCCCAGCGGCTGTGCCTGTCTCTGCTGTCTCCTTCCGCTCTGAGTTCTATTCGGTAAGCAGAATCAACAACACACAAGACGACATGAGAACGGTAAGGTTGAGCGTGCTACAGCGTGGCTTCTGTCATGTAGACATATGTGGGCCCCACCCTCTGTATGTGTCTGTGTGTGTGTGTGTGTGTGTGTGTGTGTGTGTGTGTGTGTGTGTGTGTTCCTGTGGGTGTGCGCGTATTTTCGCGTAATTTAAAACCTCGTAATGCACACTTTTGCCCCAGGCATTTAACTGACAATACCCTCACCACACACACATACGGCAGTCTGTCCGAGGATGGCATAGGCAGGTGAGCGGATTCGCTTGCTCTGCGCCGCTGCTTTTCGTTGTGTACACAAGGTGTCAGGCAACGGTTAAGCTTTACTTACCGCGCCGAATTAAGCCGCTGGGTGGCAGCAGCGAGGCTCAACTGCTTAAAGTGCTGAGATTTCAGCTGTATTTCCATGACTCATCCTGTGTAATGGGAAGCACTTTGAAAGCATTGCCAATTTTTCATTTATTCTCATTTGGAATTTCAGCCAAACTGCTTATTTGATGCAGGCGCAGCCATACTGCTGTCATGTAGAACAAATTGTTTTTAGTTTAGCGCCAAGTTTCAGCCGCTGGCAGCCATAGTATATCACTGCTAGATTTCCAGAATTTCGCTTGGGCAAATACTGGCAGCGACATTGACACCGGAGGGCAGCCATCGCAACCACTTGCCGCTCGCAGCGCCCTTAACAATGGCTAAAAGCAAAGTGACGGCAAATATTCAAATATGTTTTTGATCTGATTTGTGCTCACTCACCCCACACCCCACACCCCATACCTCATTCGCAGCACCACTCTCGGGCTGCTTTATAATCTATCCGTGTTGTTGTCAACGACAACACTTCAACCGCTGCCATTAGCGGCTGTAGCAACAGCAACACAAAAATAACATCAAACACTTTGAAATCGAAGACTTTTTGCTAGCCCCTTCGCCTCGTGCTGAGTGTTGCTTTTCACTTTTCCAACCGTAAATTGCCAGCAGCTAAATTTGCGGTTTTCTTTTGTTTTTTATTATTGTTTTTTTATTTACTCGTTCTTCCCCCAGTTTTTTGTTTTCTATATAGGTTGAGTGTATATGTTTTTATTTTCTGGTTTCTATTGATGCTTCCTAGAGTTCCAGCTGCTGCTCCTGTCACTGTTTACACTGCTGTTTTTTTCCGGGGGTTTCCCGTCAGTTTGCCTTTGTTTTGGTTTCGGTTTATTTCTGAGCACATTCGCAAAATGTTCTGGTTTTGTTTGTTTTTCGCAACTTTTTCCACACGCTTTCTTTTCTTTCTTGCCGGCGTGCTGGCTTGCTGGCTTGCTGGCTTTTAATTTGCACGCCACAATTACCATGGCCACCCTGAAATGCAGCGGCCACAATTAATTACAGTCCTGATATCATGCCACTGCCGCAGTCTCAGTCGCAGTTACAGCCGCTACCGCCGCAGCTGCGATAAAACTTTGCCAAATGTAATTTTAACAAAACCGCATCGCCGCCTGCTCAAGACAGTCAACTTCGGTGGCGACCGCCAGCCAGAGCCAAGCGCCAAGCGCCAAGCGCCAGATCTTGACTGAAATCAGCGTTGGTTAGTTTTAATTACGGCAATTGAGCCCATACAATTCGGGCCAAGCTCCGTGCCATTCAATAGGCCAATCAGACGGAGCGCGCTTTCCCATTATGGCGCTTATGTTAGTCATAAATAAGTTATTGACAAATCAATTTGTTTATTAAAGCAATAAGTGTGTATTATTTGCTATCGATTTCCCCTATACAACTCACTTTGTCTAACCTTTCAGTGTAGTGTAATATTATAATGCTTTTAGTTTATACAGCTAATTTTGGATTATTTATATTACATGTTCCCTTGCGTATCTCATGCCATCAGTCATATTGTTTTTATCTTTATTATAAGTGCATATTTTAATATATAAAGTAAAACTTATTTGGTCTTACACAGACTTATATAGAAATTGGTTTATTTTATATTTCTTAGAGCATTTATTTATTTTTGTAAGTTTTTCTGTGCTTCGTCCTTTAATAATTAATTTTTTATATATCATATAAAGTGGGACTGACGCATTTTATTATTATTATTTTTGCCTACTTAATTTGTATTTAAATTTCACACACATATTTGTAAGCTCTCACTAAAATTTTTGAAATTTTATCCAAATTTTGTGGAATTAATGTTTAATTCTTTTTTACTTATAACATTAACTGTATTTATAGCACGCATTAGTAAATGGTTTTCTAGGTTGCTTTTGTTTTGTAGCCATTCGTGCTAGACTAATTGATGATAAGATGTGAAGCAGCTAGATTTGTTTGTTCGTGCAGACGTGGCTTTTAGCTGAGGTGAGGGATTACTTCAATATTGGCAAGAAATTTAAATGAATTGATCCAGTAAGTAAGTTGGCCTCTTTTGCATCTTCTTCTTCAGGGAGTTCAGATTATTGAGATATAAATATAAAATTAATTATTAATTATGTCTGCGACGTAGGACGGTCTTCGCTAGTTCTGAGTTTCACACCAATCATTCCTAAGAAAGGAATGTGCTGTACGTAGTTTGCTTACGCAATATTTCGATGTGATTCCTTAGACTTGAATTCCATATCTGCAATTTCAGTAAACTTTTGTATATATTTTGAATATTTTATTTTTCGAATTGCTAAAACTTTTAATGGATACATATATATGTATGCTTACATACATGCTATAGCATACTTGTACATACAGCATATACTTGTACAAATATTACTAAAGACAGGCGATTCTACATTCAATTCTGTAATTCTTGAATATATTAATATTGTATTTAAACAAAATATTAAATTCCATATCTCAGCAGTTCATAAATATATAATCAAACCTGTCTTGGGCTTTCAGCTAAGCCGTCGTCGCAGTCCGATATCAAGCAGTTTGGTCGCCTTCCACGACTTTTATATCGACCGACATTTGCCATTTTTCAGGTTGACAGATACTTATACACTTTGCTCCATCAGAGTGTCAGCATTTGGAATTGCGGTCAGCTGTTGGCCGAGTTATTAGGCAGCTAAAAGCTGAGCCGAACAACTTAATGCACCTCTTCGATATTTTATGGATGACTATGTGAGGCATCCGCTACTGTGGCAGCTGTCGAAATGGCTCAAGTACAGCATAAAGTCAGTTGTCAGCTTAAAGTTTATACACGTTCGCAGTGAAAACATTTTAAAGAATTATTTATATATATATATATATATATATATATATATATATATTTATATATATATATTAATCTAGAGCAGCTATAAAGAGCGGCATAAATAATGGTCATAATAATGGAAACACGTTTAGCTTTAAACTTGTTATTAGCTACGTTTTGCTGTTGGAGGAGAAAGCAACGACCTGACACTCACTGCGACTAGCTCAACTCACCAGCCGCCACCTGCCCGCCACCGCCTACCCCACTTTGACGCACCTGATGGGGGTGGGCGTGTTGTTTGCTGTGGGCTGAGTGCAGACCACGCCCACTTTTTACTGCATTTAATTCTCCAGTGAAGTATTTAATTTTATGACACGTTGTGTATTTGTGTGCGTATCCTTAACAGCAGCAGCAGCAACAACAGCAAGAGCGCAGTCCGTTGAGTACAACAAATATGAAATGACTGTCATTTCTTGCATTTAGGGGCACTTTGGGGAGTACTTTGCAGCATGTAACACCCAATACTTACACACACACACACACACCACCTGGCACACACACCTTTGTGTTGTAGTAGTGCCTGGCTCCGGCGTTTCTGCTGGCATCATTAGCGTTAACGTTATGTATCATTATATTATGATGTTCAGCTACGCTCTTTTCAGTGCAGAGAGAGAGCGAGAGAGAGATAGAGAGAGAGTGTAGAGTGAAAAGTGAAGCCACATGCCATGGTTATCGCATAATTATGCAGCATATTAATGCTTTCTTTACGCCCCTCCCGCCACGCCCCACTCTCCTTTTGATATTCATTCATATGCAAAGTTTTATGGCAACGTCTGTCTACCCCTTTGCCGCAGTTGCTTCGGCTCTCGCCGTTTCATAACTTCTTCATTTCATTAAGAGCCGTCTGTCTTGCTCATTAGTGGCTCACATTCGGCGTTAGGCAACGGGCAGGGCATACTTTCGCACCTTCTGGCTGTTTTAATATCTCCACCCGAGTTTGTGTAATTTTATTTCAATAATTGCCAGACAACAGGAAGGCGCACAGGTGCACACAATGCTTTCGACAAAATAAACACTCTCATTTGAGCAGAGCTTTGAATACGTCTAGTTTATTATGCTGACCTATAAAATATCTTTTATAGCGTAATTGAATGATAATTGAATTTTTAATAATTTATTTATAAGATTATCAAGAGGAAATTTGTATAGCTTCGCCTCTTCTCCTTCCTGCTTCCATTGTGAGCAGATAAATTAACACTTTTATAATTTGCACTTAATTAAAACTTTAAGCTCGCTGGTGGCAAAAAATCGACGCGCCAAATGAACCTCGACTGAAGCGGGCGCATTGCGAGTCCTCAAATAGAATTTCATTGCATTTGGCTGGCATCCAAAATAGAGCAAAAGTTGAGCTCGGCTGCCAGAGCATGGCAGACTTACCGGCCGCCACTTAGCACCACGCCCTACGGCCCCTGCGCCCGTCATAAATATTTATGCGCCGGCGTTGCGCGGCCGCTGCCAAATGCAATGAGGATGGCGAAAATGAACAGCAGGAAACGTAAATGAAACTAAAATCAATTTGGGGCCTGCTGATAGCAATCGTTGAGATTGAGATTAACGGGGGCACTTGCTCGGCACATTGTGATGTAGCCAAAGCGCATGAAATTTCATAAGGTAAATATTTGGCAAGAAACACGAACATTACCATTCCATGTATCTTAATTTGGCAGCGCGCGAAAATGAATACTGCGGAGGGCGCTGCTCTATGCCATGGCGGACCCCACTGGGGGAAGGATAGCGACTGGCGGCTGCCTTTTTTGGACCAGCCGTTGGGGATAATGCATAAAATTATGTAAATATTCCAAAATTATCATTTAATTTCTAAAATTGTTTATGTTTATGTACGGTAATAAGCAACCGGCAGCAGTCATAACCATCGAGCCGCGATCTCTCTCTCTCGCTCTTAATATAAAAAACCCATCAGCCGCGGCACTTCAGCGCTCTTCAACTTAATTAAAAATTACTTTACAGACGCCAAATACTTTTAATTATTTTGGGTTCGGCGGTCGAATGCAAAGAAGCCATTGTGTACATTTCAAGCCACACAGCCGCACACTCCCCAGTGCCAGCTAATTGTTGTTGTAGCTGACAATGAGCGGCGGCTGGGTGACGCTCGCTCGAATGTTATTTTTGCATTAAGTTACCAGAACCGAAAAAATCAATAAATATACATGTATATATTTATAAATATATATATATTCACATGAATGTATCTCTGTATATATTTTTAATAAAATTGCCCCCAGCCGGGCCGGAGCAACTCTTTTGTGTTATTTAGGCAATAAAGCAATTTATACAAACCGCGGGCGATGCCATCGACGCATTTGATGGCTGGCTCCATTGATTTTCCATTTGATTTTATACATTTGTTTTTATGATTTGCCTGCAAATCGAAACACTCAACTTGAATCGCGTTCGGTAATGGTTGATTGCGCGATAGGGGCACTGCTCCATGCACCTTTGTCCCCACCCACAGCCCTAGCAATCTCTCATTTATGGTTGCTCCTGCCGCTCTTGTTGCTGTTGTTGGCCGGCTTCTGCTCGAAGGGGTCACAGTGCCACGTGATTCGCATTATTTGCAATTTTGGCTTTTGACTTGTGTTTTCCTGTTTCTTTGCCGTTTTACGCGCTGCTGATGTAGTGTCTGGAAGCAGTAATGAAATGTGATTCAATTGCATAAAATACGAAATTCTGCAAAAATAAAACCAACCTCGTTGAGCTATAAATAATATTTTTAGGAATATTTCAAAATTATTACAGTGCAACACAAAAGGCCAAAGGTTAGGGCTGCTGTCTGTCGTATACGACTTTCAGCCTAATTGAAAAGCTAACGCGCAAACTTATAAGAAATCCTGTCTTTCATATGTCAGAGATGTCTGAGATGATGAGATCATATTTTTGTAGATGTTACTTAGATCTGTCATAACGTCCACAACGTACAACTGCTCACTTCAGCTTTCCATTTAGGAATGCCCTTATTCCTTAGGTGCTTAGCTGCAGTAAGCGCACAGGTAGAGCGAACAAGGGCAGAGAGAGAACAGACATAGCAGGCCCAGGGAGCGCGACTATTGCACTACAATTACCATTCTTTATTGAAGTGCCGCTCTTATTACTCATTATTACTTACCAGAGCTCGCAAATAACAGTTGAGTGTTTTGCGACGTCTTCAAATAACTGTCTTTACTGAGTACATGAAGAAAAAACTCACTAGCGGCGTATTGATCAGCTCTTCGTTTAGTTCACTCCCACTCGGGCAACAATCGTTTTTTTTTTTGTTTCTTTTTCGTCTCACCTAGACGCGAATATTTGCTTGAGTGAAATGAAGCAAAATGTCTTTAAGCGCGCGATGCTTTGCTAAATTTTGATTATTATGAATAGTACAATAATAAATAAATAAATATTAATTTAGTACACCCAATTTTGTTTTATATATAATGTTTGGATAATTTTAAAGTTAAATTGTTAAATATAATTAAACTTTCTATTAAAGAGGATCTAATTATATATATAAAAAATAATAATCGGAGAATAATCAAATATTTTTTTACTTATTATTTACATTAAGAGAAATGAATAAAAATAAACGCAAAAAAAAATGAAGTAAACATTATCTATCAAATAAATTCCTAAAATAGTAAAGAGTAACTTACTGAGTCTCAACTCGTGAGCGATTATTTTATTACTCCCGAAAAGACAATCGTTAAACGAGTTCAACACGAAGCACTCAACAACATCGCTCAAGTGAAAGCCGAAGCAAAGTATAAAAACACAATCTTGCTCAGAGTGAGAGGAAATCTTTTGAGTTTTTTCGCTTATCTTCGATCATTGAGCGTAAAGAAAAAACCACTCAATTGTTATTTGCGAGCTCTGCTTATTACTGAAGTGTATAATACACTTTAACACTTTGACTCTTGGGTCTCACAGCTCATCGGCTCTTAGATGAGAAACTAACTATCGCTCGCGCATCGGTAGGTAGAACGAGCACAGGGAGAGCGATCCGCTCTTGAAATTCAACTCTTAACACAGCTCTTGTATCATTTAATTAATTTTTAATAAACTAATCGAAATTTATTTAAACGCACCCACTTTTTCTTCAAGCTTATTTTGAATCTAATATAATGTATATATAATTTAATATTATATCACATATTTGTAATTGTTTTATACTACCCATAACAATTGTTATTTCTTTGAATGAGAAACTTATAATGTACGAGAAATTAAAGGCACTCACTCAAATTAATTAATAATGTTTCCATCCTCCAGATGTATGAATAACTTCACAAATTCTATTTGGAAGCGAAACAATACTTATTATTTTATTAATTATTATTATTTTTTTTTTTTTTTTTGTTAATTTTCACACTTATTTAAATATATATGTAAAATATTTCATTGGCAAGGCAAGGAGCACGCTCGCCCTTGCTTGTTCCAAGTTTCTTCTCCATACTCTTTCAATATACTTTATGAGCTTAGATATCAAACACAATAACTATTGCAACAATTCTCACTCACAATCTCATTATCTTGATGTAGTCGGACAGTTCAGCAAAGCAATCAATTTAATATTGTACTGAAAGGAATTGTATTCATTGTGTGGAGAGCTTTGTTTGAGCGAGCAGCAGGCAGGATGGTTGGCTTTGCTTGGCTTTTGAGTTGATTTTTTGCTGTCAAGTGTGGAATTGAATTGCTTGTAATTTCCTTCTCCTGACCATTAGATTTAATGCAAGTGACAAGCGAGTGTGCGCGAGCCTTATGACTTGGCAGCTGGCTAAGTGCGTAGCTTAAGCCTTTGTGCATGGCCACAGCTGGCAAATGGCGGAACAAACATTTCGCACCTGCCAAAAAATAACGAAAACAGAAGTGAAAATACAACAGAAAAAAGACCGAGCGACACACAATACTGTTAGCCTGGCACTCAAGTTGCCGGCCAAATGTCGAGCACTTTTAATTAAAAGTAATGTCATACAATTCCATTACACTCGGCCCCGAAATGTGTGCGAAACGCATTTACATATCAAGCTGGCAGCTAGCTGTGTGAGTTGAGTAGCACAGGATGTCTCCTGTCGCCTGTCCAACTGTCGCCCTCTCCCTCTCTCTCGCACACACTCACATAGACGCTCTTTTGCCGCACACTCTGTCATTGCCTTTGCATTGTCATTTGTATTTGTTTTATATCCCTGCCGGCAGCGCACTTCAAATGTGGCCCACTGGCAAAGTGACAACAAAAGTAAATTAATGTGCGTGCATATACATGTGCCCAGCCCCGAGCCCTGAGCCCCGCACCCGAGTCCCAGGCCCAATCGCTCGTACCCAGCCCCAGTCTCTGCCCCCCTCTGTGTGTGCCTGTGTGTGGTTTTTGTCGTTGCTTTTACAGGTAATTTATTGCATTCTAACATAATGGAAAACATTTCTGGTAGCCTTCTATTAGACGCAGAGTCAGCGGCGCGACGACACCGACGAGGAGGACAAGACATTAACATTAAGTTTATATTCACACACATCAGCTGTCGTCGGGCTGATCACCTGACCCAGTTAGTGGGGGATTGACTTCATTTTGGGCATATTAGATAGTGGCACGAAACATAAACAAATTGCCGGCTCATCCGTTTTCATTTCGCTTGATGCGTTTTGTCAGCTGCGACCTGCTGCCCATTCCACATCCAATGGCCATGCAATCGCAGCCAAGTTGCCATCGATAGCTTACTTAAAAACAAATTGACATTAATTGAAGGCATGCCGACGGGAAACACAACGAAATAAATACGGCTAACGACAACTGGCCCAGGAATGTGGGGCATCAGGCAGGGCAGGGCGCCTCACTCTCAGCCAGTGGCCAGTGGCAAAGCCAAAAGCAACAAGCCAGCTGTCGATATTGGGTCGGCTGTCTGTGTTCACAACATGGCAAATTCAATTGTCGTTTGATGCGGCGACAGAGCAACCACAGCCACAGCGAGCCACAGCGAGCCACAACGAGCCGCAGCCAGCCACATCAAGGTGCAGGATTTGTATGGAGGCGCGTGGCGGTAACTGGGCGCATATTTGCGCAATGCTTTGGCATTCACCTGATGAATTTATCACAACGTGTGCTTTTGCCGAAGAGACACCAGCCTCGAAGAAACCACCAAGCCAACTTGTCAGACCCTTGCCATTGCTGCTACTGTTGCCGTTGCTGTTGCTGTTGCTGTTGCTGTCTGCTAAATTGGTTTTCTTTTTGTCAATTGGGGATTTCGATTGTTGCAAAGAGGCCACAGCGACGACATCGGCATCGAAGGTGGCCGGAAAGGAAAAATGCCAACATAAGTATTAAGTTAAATAAAATAAGAAGAATAACGGCTACAGACCGCCCATTTGCCCTCACCGCCCCTGCCCTGCCCTGCCCTGCTACGGCCCCTACCACATCCCACATCCCAAGGCTATCAAGGCCCGTCGAGACAAACTGCCTGCGCAAAGTTAAGCGCACAAACATCAATGGGGTCAGCTAATGCTGCTGCCCCATGACCAGACTCCAATGTCACCGCCATCTCAATTGAGTATTGATAAAGTTGAAAGCACAGAAAATTTTCGCTGGCTTCTGCTGTGGTCCGCCGTCTGGCGTCCTCCGATGTCCCTCCCTCAGGGCAATGAGTAAACAATGACATAATGACAAGTGGCGGAGAGTTTAAGTGATAAATAATTAATTGATTTCTGTTGCAACAATAGCGAAAAGCGAGAAGCGAGAGACGAGAGACGAGAATCGTGAGACGCAAAGAGCGCGCGCACAAAGCACTCGAGTGGCTGAGAATCAGGCGAAAGAAAGCAAAAGAAGTTCAAATCCAACAACGAGATAAGTTAAAAGGTAGATTAAGATAAATGGTGACTCGTTCCAGCACCAAACGACTCTTTGCCAACTGTCGCATCTGCCCTGTCCTGCCCAGCAGCACCGAATACATCCTTGCGAGCTTAGTTGTTGTTGTTGTTGCTGCTATTGTTGGTATTATTCTTAAGCAGAAATTCGTCTGTTTGGTGTGTTGTTCGCTCGCTTGTTTCGCATAATAAAGCAGCAGGCGAACGGGAATAGTGAGAATTGAGGAGCAGCATCCAGCTGGACTGGCAGGCTCGCTTAGCCTCTGGGGTCCGGTTGGCCAGTTGTGTCCTTTTTTTATTTTTATTGGCTCACCGGCAGCTGGGCTGTTTATTTCCGCTAGCATTTGATTTTGGAATTGCTATTTTTATGCGTCTGGGCCTCGCCAATAGATAAAACATAAATGAGTTGAGCCTAATTCCCCAACGAGCGAGCGTAATGACGTCCTCTAATTATGGCCTTTAACCGACTCCCCAAAGGCAAGCGAAGGCAACGACTTCGGTTGCAACAGCAGAAACACTTCAAATATTTATTTATCCACAATTAAAGCCGTAAATAGTAATTAAAGCAGTCTAATAAAAGAGAAAAATAAAAATAGTTTTCATTATTACTTTTATGTTAAATGGTAAATTGTTAAGGTTTCGTACTGAGTGTATGAATGTATCGAAGACAAATCTAATGATTGACTGAAATATAAATAAATTATATATTTTTGATCCAAAAATGTGGCCAGTTGCTATAAATAGGCTGGTATGTCTGAGGCAGGTCTCCATTAGAACAAATTGATCTTGAATTTTAATTTTAAATTTATTATTTTTTTAAATTTATTATTATAATTATTATTTTGTATTTATTATTAATATTATTTATTTTTGTTAATATATTTTTATTTAAGAGTTTATTTTTCTTTTCAATACCTGATCCAAATTTCACAGTGGCACTTTGGGTGAGTTATTAAAATATTCATACAGGAGCAAGATGAGCATATCTAATTTCTAGGCGCTGTAGCTATATATTTACATGCCCAATACTACATATTTCGCATTCCCAAACATTCTGACTCTGAGATAATATCGAAGCTCTTGACAAGCGTCAGTTACATAAGCGTACTAAGCACAGATTTGTACAGCAGATATGTGAGCAAACGACTTGTATTTTCTGCTTAATATTTATAGATTAAATAATTATGGCCCTTAAGGCAATAATTGGTCAAGCGCTTATGGAATCGATGCATCGATTTGGCGCCAGTGTTCAGTCAACCTTTAGCACAAAGGACCCGAAATACTTTTCGTGCTTCCCAGTGTGGCCCGCTGCGTATGCGTAATATTTGTGTGTGTAACGTCAGTGGCTGTTTAGCGATTGTAATCTTGGATAATAAAGCATATATACATATATATATATATATATATATATATAGAAGTGCAGGTGACACAGCAAATAGGCAAAAAGTCGGCTGCTTTACTATGGCGTCGGCGGGTATTCATTAATTTTGGACACGCAAGCCCCAAGACCCCAAAACGGATATAGACTATGGGGCGTGAGCTCACACATATACACATACACACACATCAGTACACGAACTCGGTTACGTCTAATGTTTTCATGTAAGCCAGACAAACATACACACGTACGTAAAGAGGCGTAAGTTGTGCTTGGGCTTGTGCTTGTATTGGTTGAAGTCCGCTCCCAAGTGAATAATTTGTTATCAGCGCATAATCAACGAGACAACAAACCAGCTTAGCGCAGAAAAGGTAAACAGAGACACAGAAAGCCACCGACACACACGCACACATATGTGCATTAATACATATCCAGGCCGTAACAAGAAATAAAAAAGGTGAGGTCCTCGCAATTTTACTTAACATTGCCACGCATTTGGGCACCAAACACACACACACACACACACACACATACATGTATTTATGCATGAAGAATGTATGGGTTTGTTGTGTAGAAAAAGGCTGCCGCCATCAAAATAATTACGATACACGCCGACATGCATGCACATGTACTGTATTCGAGTGCCATTGCTGTTGTTGTTGTTGTTGCCGCACTGAGTGCGTTTATGTGTAGCAATGCGTGTGCACAACAACAAAAAGTCATTTAGTTAAAAACCTGACTTTTTATTTGCTCTGCGGGCAGCCCCCAAAGTTCAGCTGTGGCACCCAGTCAGGGGCTCAGTCAGGGTTCTGGAGTCCTGGTGCCGTTTCTCGGTGCTCTTCTGGCCAACCAGGCGTTGAACACTTCATCAACTCATCAGAGCGCGCCCTTTTTTGCATGTCCTTAACCGTTTAACGTTGCCCCGCCACGCTCATGAGCTGCCATTTGTTGTTTCCACTGTGGTTATGGCTGGCTTTTCTGCTTCTTCATCTTTTTTTTCAAGCTTATATTTGCGTTTCTACCAACAGCAACAGCAACAGCAACACTCAGGCACAAACCAAACATAAAATACACAAAATTACTCTTATGAAAATTAATAAGTTAACTTTTTTCTGCGCTCAGGTTTTCTCCAGAGCGTGCGTATATATATATATATATATATATACATATATATATATATATATATATATATATATATATATATATATATATATATATATATATATATATATATATATATTTAATATTTTTTGGCGTTACTTTTCGTATATACACATTGCTGTCTATAGCTATTAGCGTATGTATATATATGACCTCTCTCTTTTTTTGCTTCATTTGAACGCATTTGCTGGGTATAATAAAAGTAATTGAAATTAAAAGTAAAGAAACGTGTTGCATGTTTGAGTATATGTGTGTCTGTATGTAAATGAGGGGCTATGTGTGTGTGTGTGTGTATGTGTGCGCACTTCGTTTGCTTCTTTAAATTAATCCCCAAAGTAATTAGAAAAAAAAAAATTCCAAATGAGTTCGAGCAGCAGACGAACACCCAGCGAGGCCATCGATATCAGAGATGTGCACGTGCCGTGTGTATATGCGTGAAGTGAAAATAGGGCACTTAGCCTCGTTGCCAAATAAATCTGACACGCGCTCATCTCTGGACATAAGCGAAAGGGCTCAAGTGGGCAAAAAGGTTCGTGCTAAGTGCATATTTTGTACGCGGTTGCGAAACTTAAGCTCCTGGCCAAACAGCAGCGAAAGCAGCTCAGCCTTATAGCCCTCAGCGTCGTTTTTCCTCTGACTTCACTCGAAATGAAGCATGACTTTTTGAAATGTATGTCAAGCCGAGTGGCTTAAATGTCTAAATAAGAAACTGACATGCCCATGGATATTCAAAACGGAGTTAAATAAATTAAAATTTGACTGGATTTTTCCTTTTTCATATTTTTGTCTCCTCCTCCTGTTGCTGCTCTTCTCAATTAGCAAATGTAACAATTAGACGGCCTATTCGGCTCGGTGGCAATTAAAAATATACAAATATTATTCCAGACATAAGCCCACTTAATTTAGTTTATTGTTTTGCTTCCTCTCTTTTAATATTTATAATGGCAAAATAATGTTTTCTGCAGATTTGTGCTAAGTAACAGGAATTTTAAATATTTTAAAACATTAATTGATGCATAATAAATATGTAAAGTTAAGACATGAATATGAAGCTCAAATTTAAATTCCCTTCAACATTTAATTTATTATATTTAACAGGTTTAGGTACACAGGGATCACAGAAGTCATTTGACAATCTAGCTTCAGATACGCGATGGATACGATAATATATAATAAATTATATGAACATATTTTAAAACATACGACAAGGCAGCTTTTTTTTTTAGATAAATCGTCAAATCTAAATCAAATTATCCAGCTATAAAATAAAATATTTATTTGAAAATATAATAATTAAGATATATTTATATTAAAATATAATAAGTAAAATACGTTAATTAAAAAAAATTATAAAAAATATCTTTTCCGTTAAATATTATTAAAAAAAAATATTTATTCATTCATTTCATTCATTTATTCAAATATCAATAAAAATCTTTCTTTAAAAATATATAAAAAAGATATACTTTTTTTTAAACATTATTATTAAAAATATTTGATGATGGACCATTTGTCATATATATATATGTATATATATATATATATATATATATATATATATATATATTGAGCATTTACATTTACGTCACTGAACTTGCAGGTGACTGCGTAAGCAATTAAACTTGCGTGAAATTCTGCATATGAAATTGTAGTCGGAATTGCCACACGGCTCGCCCATGCGACCAGCGCAAACAGTGAGGCAATGCACACAACAGTGTTGCATCGTGTTTCCGTCTTGTTTATTTTAGCTCTTGGCCGAGATGCCCTACCTCCAGCTCCAGGCCAAAGTTCACACACAGCGAAAGTTGCATTGGCTGAAGCCTGTGAATTTCTTTGCCTCTCACGCTGGGGTGTCACAGTTTTTGGCATGCTCGTAACTAACTTAAACAGAAAAAACAAACGTTGAGCCATGGGCATAAAGTTATGATTGCCTGCGGAAGCGGAAGCGGAAGCGTTTTGGCGGCGTGTGAAATGCCGAGCCACCAAAAACTAAAATTGTCGCGTTAAAAAAGTTATGACTCTCGTTAATTTCAGGCCGACGTCGAGTTGAGATGACAAAATGGCAAAAAAGGAAAATCATTGAATGAATATTTGCTCTGCTGTTATGATGCCAGTTTTACAATATTACGTATACGCAACGTGCGGCTTAAGCTACTGCAGTCGCCTTGCATATGACAAATTTCGCAGGATTTTAAAGGCATTTGTCGACGTTTATCGTCTGCATTACACCACAGCCGCCACAAAGGCTGGATAATACCCCGAATGCCTAAACAAACGCACACACACCAGAGCAGTCTACATGCAATGCACAATGCAATTGGCCACCCCAAAGTGCTATGCAGCGACTGCTACGCGCAGTGCCAATGCCTATGTCTATGGGAATTTCGATGGCGCGCATATTCGCAAATTGACGGCCTTTTGCGCACCTTGTTGTGGCTGCCAGAGGATGGGCAGGTGGCTCTGGGCGGGAGGCGTGTCCCAGTGTCAGTCGCCGACTTCCGTACAACATTTATCATATTTTGGTTGGGCGCAGAGTCGCTCGCAAGTTCAAAGTCCAACATTAAGTTCCAGGTATTTGCAACTTTTCGACAAAGGATTTTTGGCTGCAATCGCGCCCATAAATTATCCGCTCGCCACTGCGTCCCTGTTGGCCGGTTCCCATGCTCTCATGGTTGTTGTTGTGTGCACCGTGTCTACTTAGCGCATAATTAGCTGCATGAAGTTTGATAACCAACGTGCCACAGGCCGCCTTGTCGACGGGGCAGCCCATACCAAAGGGCGGACAAAGCGCCTAAGCGCCTAGCTAAAAATGCTCGAATGATGAATGTGGAAATAATGAACCAGCAAGCCAGAGCATGGGAATTTAGATGGTAAGGGTCGAATTGATTAACATAGAGATAGAGAGAGTGTGAGAGAGAGAGAGAAAGAGAGAGACAGAGAGGGATAGGGTAGAGCTAGCACTAGAATCTATATTTTGACTCGAATAGAAAATTCCTTTTGCCTACCTAAAGTAAGAATAATTTTTCCCTTTAGATGTCAAAGCCTCAAATCTGACTCAACAGTAATAAATCGAATATTCTATTTGCCAGTAGTCAAAATTTTAAACAATCACATATCCATTACTAGTCAAACAATTCGATACACATTGGGAAAATAAACAAAGCAGCAAATATAGGCCGACAAGCTGAAGTTTAACGGAGGAACAGAAAGCAAAGGCAACAAGCAAACATCAATGAATGAATGAGTCAAGAATTTTATTTGCCAAAGTTGAATATCACAGACATCAGCTGAAGTGTGTGCAAAGTGTAAAGTGTAAAGTGTAAAGGCATAAAAAGTTTTTCCTTTGAATAAATACGAAATCAGTCATATGAACTCAATTGGGAAGAAGGCATCAATACGAATGCAAGCATGCGTGCTGCATGTATATATATATACATTAACACGTGTCATATTAAGAGGCGATAATCATAATCTGATTTCGGCTCCACATAAAGCTCGCATCACTTTATGAGGCAAGCGCTTTGCTAGCCTTGAATGCTATATCGGAATGTCGACTCAAATAAATAAAAACTAAGAGCCGCGTAGAGCAAATGAGAAATGGCGAGTGAGTCATGTGGAAGATGCAGTGCGACACAAATATTGTAATCATAAATTTTCATAAACAATTTCGCTTTTGCTCGCAAACGGAGAACGTTTTGTGCGCCTTTTGTGTACCCGCTCGCGTTTGCATTCTTATTCGCATCCGTATCTGCATCCGCATCCGTTGCTGTATCCGTATCCATGTCCGTGTCCGGGTCCGGGTGGAGACCACGACATTTATAATAATTAATTGTGCGCAAATATATGCCTTCAGTGGTCAGCAGCGGCCCTTTTTAATAAAACGCGCTTTGCCATGCAGACCCTGAGTTATTTGTGTCTCGTGTGGAGTCACATGCATTGCATTAGAATTTATAGCACTGCCAGTTACAGCTACAGCTACAACTCACCAACACTTGCTCTCGTTCGGTCAGTGGTCAGCGAAGGTGCGCGCCGGCGCTTTGAATGCGAGCTGCAAATCGCACGCAAAACGTAGCATACTTTTGTGCGCAACGGAAGCTGGTGTCGCCTATCTTGGGCGCCATCTTTTGCAGTGGGTTCGCGAGCAGCCGAAACCCTAAAGCCAACAAATTGCAACATTTATTCAGCAAGACGAATGGCCGCTTGACAATTTATATGTATGGCCATAATTCTGTCCCAGACTGCAAATGGGCAGCATACCGAAAGCAGAGGTTCGCAGACCGGCGGGCAAGTGGACAGCTCATAATAGCCCGAAATTAAAAACAGTCGCTAGATACACAGCGCTGGCCAACCACATAGGCACACTCAACGTCCAAGTGGGGTCATGCCTTTGCGGCAACGTGTGAAATAAATTGCTAAATAAAATAAACGAGCAAACACACACGGCAACAAATGAGGCGGCCACAAAAAAGACAACAGCACGCAAGGCGCAATAGACGAAAAAAAAGCAATTAAAAACGATAAAAATAAACGGAAGCGACTTTAATGGCGGCAGGCAACATTTAATGGTCGTTAAGAAAAGATTGCCTCTTGGCTGCCTGAAGGGGCATGCTTATGCATGGCACAAAAGTCCTAGACATTTGATAGCAAATAACTTTACAAGTGATTCCAAGTGGTCGTAGGCATGGCCATGTAGACATTTTCCATTGATAAATTATTGGGCTGCCTTGCTGAAAATATTTTCATTCCAAATGGGCATCCTGGTGCTTAAATCACAACGAACAACAAGAATTGAATAGGAAATCAGAATGTGAACTACCTAAGTAGACCTGATCTATAACGAATCTGGCTGGGATCTCAGGTTAAAGTATCGATGTGTGTGGTTGTCTTAGCCGCACGCTCAAATAGATGTTTAAAAACTAATATGATGGGAGCTTAATGCATATTTTATTCGCTTAAGTTTTGTCTCTTAGTCTGTAACTAAAGCATTTAATTTTTTTTTTTTTTTAATAACTTTGGGTTGATTCAGCAAATTGCCGAATCATCATAAATGATGCGCTTTGCTTGGATACTACAATTTTAAGTTGGTTATCATCAAGAGATTTCGAATTACATTTAGAAATCAAAATGTTAAATAAGCTAATCTTTGATTTAATTGTATAAGTAAGCATGAGCAGTTGACAGCCTGAAGAGTTTCATTACTAAATAAGTTTGATCATACATGTTATCACTTTATAAATACGTTTGATAAATATTTATGCATCAATACAGTAATATTAAACAAAAATATTAAATTATAGTTTCAGCTTAATTAAAAATTAGGTGTCAAACTCTCGCTATTTGAGAATTAATAGACTATATCAAAAACTTCACAAAGCCTTGAAAGCTCCAAGTACAACTGAACTTAGATAGCTGTTAGGAGTTGTATAGCAAATCTGTACATTTCGAACAGTATAAATTGTTGGTAAAATATTATGAATTCGCAATTCGAAATGCTAAGAGAACTATGAAAGGGAAGTCACTAAGTGGCCATTAATCATTATGCACAAAAGTAGAGGGTATCACGCAGTTGGGCATAAAAATGCCTCAACCTCTTCTTTATTGGTTATGTGAGCTATTTTATTATGCGTTACATTTGCCACAGCGCTGGTCAATTGGGCAGTTAATTTTGAATTGTCAGCGAGCACGTTAGGCATCGACCGGGCTGCCCAGCTGGACCGGCTCTGGCTGTCCAATATTATCGCCGTGGCAAGCACATTCCTCGACAATTAACACGCGAGCCACTTAACCAAACTGCGACAACAAAGGCAAAGGCGACGACGAATTGGCTGCGTTAATGGTGGCCACTTCGATAAAACTGTTCGATATGCAATGTCCTGGGGCGACTGAAGTATTTTGTGGCAATGGGTGGTTATTCTTTTTTTTTTTTTTTTTTTTTTTTTTTTTTGGTTTTGTTATGCTTCGTTTGTCTGGCCACGTTTTGATTTATTTAGTTTATTTTTTTGCTCTCTGTTTTCTTTTCTTCGTGCGAACGGTAGCCAACCCTGTAAGCCTGAACACCTGTTGTTGGAGGTTGGAAGTCCCTAACGACTTGCGTGTGCCAGCGCCTTTATTTTAGCCAGAAATTTAATTGGCCTTTGTTTTCGTCATCGCGCCAACATCGTTTGTACGCGACATTTATTTACATTTTGTTAACATAAACAATGCGTAAAAGTTCGATGGCTTTGGCCAGCTATGCCAGAAGGGGGATAATGTTGATTGCCCGCGCCTGTTACAGCTCTTGCGTGCTGACCTCATAATAAGCTGCTCAATTCGGGTGTTTCGCCCACGGCATATTCCAGGAACTACCCAGGAAATTAGCCATTGTTCTACCTAATGCCAATACTTGAATATATATATATATTATATACATTTATGTATATGTGTGTGTGCTGCACATATACATATACATATTCACTGATATATATTTAATTAATGTGTAGCTAGTAAATATTGACAAGCTTGAAGAAGACAGCACAAGTTCTGAGTTAGCGAAATGCTCAATTAAAATGAAAATTAGTTTGCATTCGGCCAGAGAAAGCCCAGCGGATATTGCTTTAAAGGTGCAAATATTATCAAACGGGCATGTCCACTGGGGCGTGAAACTGACTAAAAAATAAAGAGGAAGCTCAATTCAATTCCTTTCAAGTCCTTTGCGCTGTGAAAGCATCTAGAAAATTGCGCCATTTCCTGCGCCTGCAGCAACGAATAATGCACATTGCTCAACAAATACTCCCTGCTGCGAGCTCTGAGCATTTGCAAAACGCAATAAATATGAATTAATGAATCCTCAAAGGTACATATTTGTGTGCAAGCAATAGTCACATGCCAGCACAGTCCGATTTATTAGAGAAAATTGTCTTCATTAACGCAAAGTCAAAGCTACGGAATTGGATTCGAAATATTTTAATTTAGCCACAGTCTAATGTCAAAGAGATTCTCTGCTGATGTTAATTAAGAAAATTCAAAACAATTTTCGGTTTTAATCAAGAATTTGAATAGTTTTCTACAGTGAACATTCGAAATCAATTTGAAATGAAAAATGCATCTGCAAACGGCTTATTAAGTCTCCTTTCGACAAAGGACACCGTCGGGAGGCAGCGGTTTAATGCAAACAGCGATGTCAGTCTTCATTGATTATTAAGGGTAATGCTTTCTATGGTATTTCATAATTAAATTGAAGTCATTGGCTTGTTTTCCATTTGGCTTTGATATTATTTTCCTTTAAGTTCATTTCGAGCATTGGGAAAATTCGAATGCAAATTAATTCGCTAACAAGAAACGAGCGAACATAAAGTGCAAGCGTCGCTGCGTCGCCTGTAGAGGCAACCGCAACAGCAACTGCAACTGAACGGGTCGCTGCTAGCTAACGAACTAAGAACTGAACTGTTGTCCTTGCTGTTGTCGCTATCGCTGTCGCTGTCCTCGTCGTCGTCAATAAGTCAAAAGTTGGAATTTCATTATGCCAGCGTAAAAGTAGGCAACGCATTTGGCAGACACACAGCCATAGCCACAACCCCAGCCACAGCCTCAGTGCCGCGCTTGGCGTATGGCGAACTGAAACTTAAGCCAAACGCAGTGCCATTGGCTGTCGCCGTTGGCTGCACCCCACCAGCACACGAACAATGCAGCGTCAGAGCCAGCGCCCGGTCGGCGTCCAGCCCCGCCCACTGCACCGTTTTGAGCGACAGCAATGCTCGGCAAATTTGTCATTTTGCCAAATGTCGAGCGGTGTTAGTTGCAATACGACGACATCGACTCTGAAGCGGACTGCGTACCAGTTCGCAAAAGCAACTAGAAATCAACAGCTCGTTGCGAAGTAAATAAACTCGAACTCGGCACTCAAAAAAAAAAAAAAAAAACTTATTAAGAAATAACTCTAAATTCCTACATTAAATCTCAGCTTCAATTCAATTCAATTAGTTGATTGCTATTAGTTGAAGGTTTTATACATCAAAATTGTAATATCACTTGACTTTTTCTTTCAGTGTAGTTGATGACATTAGTTGCCGTTTTTGCGGAGGCAATTGAAAGTGAATTTCATGCTGGGAACACGAATAGAAAATTAAATTCTTCAATCGCGCGTCATTTAAATTTTAAATTGTCAATTTCAACGTGATAGACCCACCCACACACACTCGCTCGTGTGGCAACTGCAGAATGGCTAATTAGATTGAAATCGGGCAGAAATTGACAGTCGACTGCAAAAACACCAAGCCATTTTTATTCTAATTATTCGATTTATTTAAGCACATTGATGAAACGAGTTTCAACAACAAACGAGTATCAAGTTAAAACATAAATATATTTAATATATTCTCTAACAAATATAAAAAATAGTATATTAATAAAAATAAAAATATTAAAAAATAGTATATTAATAAATAATAAAAAGCTTGAAGGAAAATAATTATATGAACGAGCTGGCTATTTAGGATTATTTAAAGTAGCTCAAAAGCAATTATAAGTAAACAAATAAATAATTGATAAATGAAAATTTAAATTAAAAGCAGGAAAGAGATTAGTTGAAGAGAGAGCGATAAAGAGAGGGAGAGAGAGAGAGAGAGTGAGGGAGAGTACAAAGAAATGAAAGGATTAAGAAACCACAGCAGAATGGAAAAGCTTTGCCTATCAAGCACTCCTAATTTCTCAAACTCTTTCATGGCATAATATTTCTCTTAAATCCCACTGAGGTATTTAGCATATTCAAGTGACTTTAAATCTTATTTATATTTTATATAATTATAACCTGAACACATTTTAAATGAAAATTCATATTATATTGATTTTATTATTTTTATTTTATTACTTATTGTGTTAAAGGTAGAAAGAGATTATCTGTACTTCAATTCCTAATATATTTTTATTGGCATGAGCTGCGTATTGAATTTATTACTATCAATTTGACTGAATGTCCATCTTTCCGCATGGATTTTCAGCTACGGACTTACACAGTTCGTCTAAAAATATGGATCTAAAAAATGTTTATCTCTGATTATCTTATGCTTGACAAGTTCCACTCCACATTTCAGCTTCCTAAACACTTATCAATTTAAGAAGAAAAAGTAAGTCAGATCCAGACTTATAATTCAACTTCTCACAAATTTATTTGAATACATTAAAGGAAAATATTAACCTGTGCTTACTTCATAACAAAAAATATATTTTCCATTGCTTAAAGTTAAATTCGAAATATTTATTTTTAATGTTAATTTGGAGTACTTCAATTGAATTGCTATCTATATATATATATATATATATATATATATATATATATATATATATATATATATATATATATATATATTAACTAAGCGCGGCACAAAGCTGCCAAGGGTAGTCGCCAGCAGCGCTGTCAAGTGTGCATATCGTTTGACGCTAACTGAAAGCATTATTGTCGCAGTTGGTGACACAGAGAACGACAACAACAACAGCAACAGCAACAGCAATGGCAACATCAACAACAATATCGAGCATGAAAATTATATGCGCAATGTTGTGGTGTGCCTTTGACTTGCTTTGGAATTGGGCTTGGTCACTGGCAATGGAGTCGTCAAGTCGTAAAAATTATTTTGTGACAAATCGTCCGCGTACGTGAGTCTCATTTAAATGCGTATACTCCCAAAATGTTATTAACAATTCAACGAGTAATGCGTAGGGTCGAAATTTGACTGGGATGATGCAGTGGGTGCGGCGGACGCCCCCTTCCACTTGTAGACAGGGCTCAAAGGCCAAGCCCCCAGTCACAGTCGCTGAAAAGTGCGCATCAAACTATTTCAACTATTTGGCCACGCACATATTGTACATTCCCAGCCCCAGCCCCAGCCCCAGCCAGAACATCCTCAAGCCAATCCTCCGCCCACTTCGAGAATGCTAACAACAACGTGACATGGCTGGAAAGAGCGCGTCGAACCACGCTGCGAGTGATGTAATATGGAACAGGAGCTGGGGCAAGACTTGGACTTGCTTAGCGTTAGCTAAGCTGTCGCCTGCACGCCGTTCTGCATGTGTTATGAGTCGCTTGTGGTTGCTCGCTGGGCCAAGGATGAGGAGGTTGCTTTTAAATTGGCGCGCCAGGCCACGCCAGGCAGAGGCAAAGAGAAAGGCAAAGGCAAAGGCAACGGCAATGCCGTATTTGTGCGTTAAGCGGTAAATTGCGTGCAGTGGAAAATGGAAAATTGTGCGTGAAATGTAAAATACACTTAGCCGACCCACTGACAGCGCTGCTCACATTTGCATTGCGTGTCCATGTCTATGCTATGCCGAGTTCAATTGCGGCCCCAGCTCCACATGCGCCTACTCTTAACAGTTTGGCGCGCCCGTTAAACTGCGTGTGTGGCTGAGTGCGTGTCTCTCTCTCCTCTCTGTGTGCGTGTGTGTGTGTGTGTGTGTGTGCAGCAGTGCAGTCTGGTACTGTAGTGCAGCACCCTTTTAAGCAAATTAAGCATAAGAACACAAAGTGGACGCCATTATGTCGCAGCGCGTCGCACGCCCTGACCCGCATCGCGGCTCTCGCAGAGAATTCAGCGCTTTTCGCTTTTACAACTTTCTAATTTATTTATCGTCCACTCAAAAATGCGTACACACACGCTCATATAAACAAATACGCTCACAATCGCACTTTATTAGGCACACACACTACACACACAAACACATTTACATATACTCATCGCGGCGAGTGCTTTATTTGTATTTGAAGTGCGTGTAAAAGTACTTTTGGTTTTTATTGTTATTGCCACTTACGTATGTGGCTCTTGTTTTAGTAGTAAGCCAGTCTTTTGGATATATGTGTGTTGTAGTTTTAAGCCGATTAGCCTCATATAAACCGTTCATATCAGCTAAGCTTATACCCACAACGAAGTCATATTCATTCAGGATATATTTATTTACATATCTATGTATGAGTCAATATTCTGAAAATTCCATGACTCAGCTCCTGTAATCAGCCTGAAATATTCCTATTTCGCTCTATCGTTTCCACTTGTTAAAGAGGAACTGAAATGAAGTACAGCGAATTAAGTCCACAAAAGAAGAATATATATAAAAATATATGTTATTTAATTATCAATTAATACCAATAATCAGCCCTTTTGAATATACAAAATATACTGAAAATATAAAATATATTTTATGAAATATTTTTTATGAAACTTAAATATTAGAAGATTGATTGACTTATTGATTGTTAAGAATGCATATATATTGTCATTCTTCATATCTGAAAAAAATAGCAACGAGCAGAAAATTATTCTCTACATAAAAATACCAGCTAATTATATTAAAAATTGTTCTTAAATGGTTATTTACATGCACTTTGTAAAATAATTAAAATCAAAACCAAAATGTATAAACAGTTATCGAAACACCTAATAAATATTTAGTACTTTGATTAAACTTTATTGCATTATTATTGCCATTCGCTTAATAAATGCTCTGCCTCATGCCTCATTCCTGCTGTGCTGTATAAAAATACTCAATAAAATACAATTTTTTACTTGTTTCGTCAATTGTCGCAATGCTCATTTAATTTTACCAACACGAATCGTGTTTCTATGTCGTGGCACAGGACTATTAGACACTGTTGCATGCCTCTTGTGCCTCTGTCAATCGATGCGTAGCGGATGTTTGTCTATTTTTCTCCCGTTTTTCTGGTTTTTGTTTATTAGGGTGCCTAATGTAGAGAAAACAACGCATTGATTAGAGCGTGCCATTTGTCTATCAAAAAATGCCATAAATTGGCTGACGCAAAACAAATGCCAGCAGAAATTTGGACTTCAAAATAAGGAAAAAGAAGTGAGAGTGGTGTAGTTGTGACTGCTCTATGAGATACCCTGCACACTGCGCAGTGCAGGTATTCGAATTAATTTTTATTGGGTGTGGGTTATACGAAATCCAATTGCTCAAGTCCGACTAGCGAATATCCTAAGCAGCTCCTAAAGCTGGGAAGTGAATAATTTATTTATTAATTAAATTTATTAATTAAAATTGTACATTGAAATTCTAGAAAATATTAAATTATGTATTATAATTTAATTTAATTATTTTTAGATTATATATATTAGAAATTTGTGAGTTCATTAAGAGACCATATATTAAGTTCGATCTCTACTGTAAGGGAAATGGAATTAGTTTTATAATTATGTAGATTTTGAAAGAACGGATAGTCCTCTTGATATAAACGTAATACATACATTCTGATATCTCCTACGCCTCCTTCTGCCTTTTCCAAACACTCGCAGAAAAACCAAATACCCTGTGTTGCCTACTTCAATGTGTTCTGGGGTAAAAAATCAAAAAATAAAGTCAATAAAGCATTTGACAGTTACTTAAAATGTTAATGTATGCGTGCCATATTTTAAGCAAGGCACTGCTCGAATCAAGGGTTAAACAAATCAATAATAAGTAGGCGTGACGGCAGGTTGTAAACGCAATTTAATACTCACAAATATTCGTTTTGCCTCGGCCGGCGTGCGGTACGTGGCATGAGAAAAAATAAAACGAAAAGAAAATAATAATCGACACCTTGCACAGGTGACAACATATCCAATTGTCACCGAAACTATCACGATAATTGTTTTTCATGTCGACATTTAGTTGATTGACTTTGAGGGCAATCGCCGAGGCAGGCTTTGGCTGGGGCTGTTTTGCCAAATGTTTCGTGTTGGCAAACGCAAAAGATGAAATGGATATCAGTCTACAACTGACAACTTTTGACTAGTTTCGTAATTGATTAACTCTGATTCGCAATTTCAGCCAATTGCAATGGCAGTAATCCAATTGCAGAGACATGTAAGCACCTGGTTTACGCTTGTTTAACAAAAATTTCAATTAAATTCTCTGTCTGGAGGCTATGTGATTGCATTTCATAAGCAATTTCAGACACTCAGAGCCAGCCACGAAAAACGAATAACGAAAAACATTTAACAATAAATTATTTATGGTTATTTTTCAAAAGCTGCCTGGCTGCTCAGATCTCAAATGTGAAAATGCGAATGGGCAAAGGCAAAACTTCTTAGCCAAAAGCATTTTGTTAATGAATGTATAGCAGAGTGCTTGTGTGTGTGTGTGTGTGTGTGTGTGTGTGTGTGTGTGTGTTAGTATGCGTATGTGTGTGTGCTATTTCTGTATTCACGTTTGCCACTTGACTGCTCACACAGCCAAGAGCTTGGTCTCGAATGTGCTTACATATTCATAAATGCATAAATTGAAGGTAAATTCGCAAAGAAAACATTTCACATCACTTTACATTAAAACTTTACGCATCTCTCGCTCCAGCACTGTCTTTTTGCTTTCTCGCTCTTGCTCGCTCTGCGGCTGTCCCTGTCTGTCTTCTGCAGTACTGGCATTTCTGAGTATTTTCTTATGGCCACCTGCCACGCCCCAGACTGGATACCTTTGCTCTATGTTGTTTGCTTTTAATTTTCGAATTTTTGAAATAATGCCTGCAGTTATTTGCTTAAGTGTGCGTATAAAAATCAAGTATACGCACTGATAACGCACCACTTTAGCCCATTGTTTAACTGCTGCCTTGACTGCCGGCAATAGATCAGTTTTTTTTTCATAGAGTTTGTAGAGGGTGTGTATTCTGTCAGTGGCATAGCTAACATTAGGTGAGTGAGGAATGCCATTTTTGAACAGAGTTTCTATTTCATATATTAATGTTGGCTGAATTCTTACCAACTATCCTCAACTAGCAGAGTTTATTCCCATTGCCAGCGCATCCCTTTAAGAGACAGCCATGACTCTCTCGGCTCTCGTACTGCCTCTGGCCCAGCGTATTTTCACATAGCAGATGCTGTTGTTCCCATTAAATGAAAGAAGCAAGCTCTGCAAGCCAATATACAACTACAATCAGCTCGAATATCAATTTGGCAATTGGGTTAAGAAGTCCGGAAATTGCAAATAAAAACATCAATTACTGCACGCAATTTAAACAGCCAAAGCAGCTCGGCATCATGAAATGGAACAGAAATGAGAGCGAGAGGCACTCATATGACAAGCAAAAAGCTGTGAAAGAATGCGAAATGCGCATCTAACTAATCTAATTAGGCAAACATCAAGACATATGCATGAGCTTGTCTGTGTGAGTGTGTGGGTGAGTGTGGGTGAGTGTGTGTGTGTGCTGACATCGTAAAATTAGTTTTATGACAATGCATAAAAATGTTGCATGAAATTAATGAGCAAAAATTAGATGCGAAAGAGTCGGAAAGAGCTTTGGTCGAGCAGCGCAATCGCCCTCTGGCCTCAATGACCACAATTGACATTTATGGCGAAGCGGTGAGGGTGCTACGCTCGCATAATCGAAATAAAATGCAATTAATTGAATTTATTGTTGCATTTGTTTCGGGTCGCATCATTAATGTCAAGGCGAATGACTGGCAGTAAGGCCAAGAGCCAATCATACGATACGCCGCCCACAGAGGGGGGACCCATTCGAGTTGGGCTGATTACGCGTACTTGGGTCAATAAAACGAATAGCGCACAGCCAATGGGTACAATTCGTAAGTCATTGGAATGGACATAGACAGAACGATGCGAGTGTCAGCCTGTCGACAGGTCAGCCTGCATGGCAGAGCGACAAATTTATGAGCTTTAAAGTACACATGTCCTCTCACCATAAATCATAGGACAGCCGCAGTAACTGGAGGCCCATCTGACAGCACTGGCGGCCAGCAATGAGATGAATGTCCTTTTCGCCACGCACTACAATTTTAAAAAGTATTTCAAATATTGCAAACTCTAGCAACTGTTTGGAATTGCTCGCAGCCAGACTCACACTCGTATATATATATATATATATATATATATATATATATATATATATATATATATATATATATATATATATATATGTATTCTTAAGTATTGACATAATAATCTTAAGCGAGTATAAAAATATCGATGGCCTCTCATGATAGTTCTCAAATGTTATGGCCTCTGAAACTCTACAAAATAAATGAATTCCTCACAATGACAAATCAATATATATATATAGCAACGCCTAGAATACAAATTAAATGAAATATATTATATATAAATGTTCCACTAGTAGGACTAAGCCTTTAATTTCAATTATTTCAATTTTCATATAATATGTTTTATGTGTTATATGTTTTTTAGCTATAGCTGCCTCATGTGTGCGAGGGTATTCCCCAGCTCAACAATGTCGAGTAGACAGCTCTGGCTTGCGCTAGTTGTGCTTTGCGCTGTCATAAGCCTTCAACCCGCCTCTGCACTTACTAGCCGTCGTACTCATCGTTTTCATTCCCTTGGCACCATGGCACATTGTCACCGGAAGTACCACAATCACATAGTCATACGCACATAGTGCTTTGCCTGTGTCAGTTAGCCGTCGTCTTGGCAACGGGACACCGTTCGGCTTTTGGCCTGGTTTAGCCAGCTGCTGCTGCAGTTTCATAGCTGGGCATACTTATATACATATATATATATATATATATATATATATATATATATATATATATATATATATATATATATATATATATATATATATATATATATATATATATATATATATATATATATATATATATATATATATATATATATATTATAGAAATATGTATTTATTGTGTAGTGGAATGAAGTTTTTTATTTTGTTGATATGGCAACGGGCTTGGGCACACAGCGGGTGCGTGTGTCATACACGCGGCAGTTGCACTCTGTGTCTATTGATATGGTTTCTTCAGTGTTGTCTTGTTGTGGATGCTGGTTGCAGGACAGTTAAATATGCTTGGCTTTAAGTTCGCTTTTACGAGCGTGCTGATATTTATAATTTGACAGAAAGAGGATTATACAAGTCCTTTTGCTTTTTCTTGAATTTGCCATAATCAAGTGCTTTACTACCATAAGATAGCTGCGGTGCGTCGCTATCGACCCCTTTCTGGGTTTGATCCTCTTCTTTTTCTGGTACTCATTCATCTATGCTTGCAGCCACATCAACTGACCGAAAGCTGTGCGACCATGGCCCCGATGCCATCCGTGTGTCCAGGCATCGGCTAAATCTAACAAATGACACACAACTGCCAAAACGAAATCACTATGAATGTCACCTGGGTTTCGTCATTCGACCAAAAGTTGGCGAATGCCTCGCACCGCGCACGTCCCCAAACGACTGCGGGCTCAACGAATTTTGACATGTGCCATTATTAGTTCAGCACTCTGACATTTTTTCTGCTCGGGAGAATCCTATTGGGGTTTTCGGCTTTGTTTTTGCGTTCACAATGCGTTCTAGAGTTTTTATGACCATAAGAGTTTTACTTCTCAGATGGATGACAGCAATAAAGGTGCACACACACACACACAGACACACGGGCGCAGCCTTGACGTTGTGTGGTGTGGTGTGGCGCGGCGTGGCCATTTTATCACACGAACACACATTGCTCATACGCAACGTTGGCCACAGGCTTCCCCACTTCCACTGGCCTCGTTGGCTGCACTAATTAAACTTGTGCTCGACGGTTATTATGGCTGCATTGCATGGCATCGGTCAATGTGTGCTACACGACATACCCGGCCACGCAGCCACACTTTGGCGCCCATTGGCCGGCCCCGCCCAGCGCACGAGCTCCCGAGCGCCCCAAACTGACGCCCACCTGTTTTAATGTCGCGTCGCATTGTCTTTTCGAGGCCTTCGAGTCTGAGCACCATAAAAAAAGTCTGCGGCGAGCGCACTAAGCATTTACGTTTGCGCATCTAATTAAAATAAGTTCGCATGGCAATGGCACTTCAAAGTCTAAATTATCCTGATGGCTTCATTCGTTTCGACTGCACACACAAGCACACCCACACACACACACACGCACACACAGCATGTCCCGAGGCGCTGCGGCGGCGACCAGGTGCTCCCTGTGACTCTGGGGCAGATAGCAGCTACAGCGAAGGGACAACATTAAAAGCACGTGTAACGCAACACAGCCAACTATTTGAGCACAATGTTTACCCGAACAACGCCCGCCGAACGCCGCCCGCCGCCCGCCACCAGCAATGCCTTCGTTCTGCCTCACAGTTATGTAATTATAATATTTTTTATTAGCTTATCTGATACGCCAACAACAAGGAAATAACATAAATTCACTTGCCGTTGCCGTTTTGCCAAGTCTCTTTGATTCACCCGGGTCCGGTCTATTCAAAAAAGCACAGCAGCATTGAGGGAGAAATAATTCCAGTCCTGTCAGCGACCCTCAAATACTCTTTGCTCTTTGGGAAATTAATGATTCTGCTTAGGGTTTGGCATTAGCTTGCTGAACTGAAGATGTCAGCTTAACAAATAGAAAATAAATTCTAAATTAATATACAGTTTTAAATAATTAATTAAATTATAACAAATTACTATAAGAGGTAAATTATAATTTTTTTTTCGTACCATCTTAATTATAAATTTAAACATTTTATTTACTTTAAACTTTAAACATTTTATTTAATTTTAAATTTAAAAATTTCATTTATTTTAAATTTAAAATTTGCATTAAATTTACTATACTATATATTATTATAATTAGTTTTTTTTGTTAAATTTATAAATTTTATTAAATTAAAATTTAAGAATTATATAAATTAAAAATTTACAAATTTTATTTATTTATAAAACTCCTGATAAAATTCTTCAATTAAGATATTCGAGTATAATTTAAATACACATTATAAAAGATATTTTGATAATTTATTTTGTTTTATAAATATTTATAATTTTGTCCAGTTAACTTGACGGAGAAATGCATAAGCATCGTCAGGTCAAGCAATTATGTTTGAGGTTTCCACTTGGAAATTTCTTGGTTATCAATCAACTTTATTCCATTTCATTCCTTCAATTGGAACAAAGGAATATCGCATAGAATTTAGCGTAGATGTCATGCTCGATCGTCTGCGAAGAGTATGCGGGGCAAGAACTTGTTTATTTTAAGGTACCCACCCACACCCATGCCCAATATGCCCCGCTCGTTGGTGCTGCTGCTCACTGTTTATTATAAATTTTAATATATGTAGGTAGGTTGCTGCGTTGCATGGGGGGCACGGCTGGGACAGGTAAAAGAGATGCCCATTGAAAGGAAGAGGCGCATTGTCAGAGCAAACACAGCACAACGCAACAACAGAAAGAGCAGAAACAACTACAACAACAACGACAACAATACATATTTTTTCTGGTCAAAGCCAGGCAAGGTTTGGTTGGACCTTGAGCCCCAGCTCAAGCAGCAGTTGATAATATAAATGGAAAAACGAAAGGTCGACATTTATTATGAGGCTTTATCAGCAGAATACATTTGTTCTGTGCCGTGTTATGAACTGGGAATATTTGGCTACTTGTAGAGCAGCCGGACAGGGCAGCACAGGACTTGGCAGCCCCAGAGCAAGACATGCTCCTTTGCCCCACCCATCAGCGCCTTATACAATGTTTGCCCGTGTAAATGGCCCTCCTTGGGGTGGCATCTGTATCAGTTTGCTGGCTAATACGGCTACACGTGTCCGCGACGTGGCCATGTCCTTGAAAAGCTTTTCATAAATTCCATTTATTTAAATGGCAGATACGCGAATCAAGCATTTGCTTCTGATTGATGGGAGCAATCAATTGAATTGATTAATCGCCTAATTAGCATCTTTATTTGCTGTGTGCTGAACTTTTGTATCAAGCCTCCTATATACTACGCCGATATGCAAGTATTAATCATGCCAATCCAGCAATCAATTTATCTCGACCACCTATGCCTGCATCTAATGCTTCTTATCTGCATGGATATGCAGCCACTCAGGGTGCATCCGGTTGCAGTTGTAACTGCCGCACTGCATGTGGTCTCCACTCAAGGCAGCCGCCAAGCGTGTGTGCACCGGTTCATGTCGTGCTGTGCCGTGCTGTGCCGTGCCGTGCCGTGCCGAGCTGAGCGTCAAAATCTTCCAGTGCTTTGCTATTTGCGCATTTCCGGTTTCCGTTGCAGTTGCACGTGCTGAGCGCACTCCCATGCCGCTGTAGATACATTCTTTATATGCAGAAAATATCCTGCTATGCACCGAATGCTTCTTATTCCACTGTCGTTCTCTCGTTGCTGCTGCAGCCATAGTCTGACGGCTTCATGCATGGGAATTATTAACTAAACAGCATCAGCATCAGCATTGGCATTGGCATCGCCATCGACACCAACAACAAGGACATCAAGGTAATGCACGTTATGGCGTCTGCATGCCAGAATGCAGCTTCGCAACGCTTCGAGCTTCACTTGATGGCGTCCATAAAGTCTGCAAAAATATTATGATGTGTGGCATTGTTTGAATAACCCACCCACAAGCCAATTTATATGCTTGTGTGCGTGTGTTTATGTGAGCATATTGACATGCATGGAAGGCTGGAGCAGCAGCCCCATTCGCAGCTGCCTAAATAAGCCCATCATAACATTTTATGTGGCAAGCTTAGGCTAATGTTTCTAACTTGATTCGATTGCTGAACTTATTGAAAACAAAAGTCAAAAGAAAATTTAAAAAAAGGCTTGGAGTCAAAAAGATTTGTGATAAAAGTGAGGCAAGTGCGCATGTAATTTTTATTTTTCTGTAGGCTTTTCGGCTACAGATCCGTGAGGCAAGCATAAGCAATGGCAATCTATAAGGGCCCACGAGCTGAGAGTCGGTAAAATCAAAGTCGAAATGTAAGTAAATAAAACATATTGTTTCTTATATAGGAAGACATTCTGCAAAATTGCCACGATTTGCAATGCAAATCAAACATGGCGCTATTATTTCATGCACACACATACGCACTCGCAAACATTTACATGTTATGTAGAAATGAAAGTGAAACCTCGACGCATATGTTGCCTTCGAAGCACATGAACATCTGTCTGTCTGTCTGCCAGTCGGCCTGTCCCTTCGCCATGTCTGTGTGTTATGCTTGAATCATTGCGATAATAACGCACAGCGAACATAAGCGCGTTGCTTTGTATGTGTGCGTGTGCTGCTCTTCACCTGCGGCACAGCGCGAAATAACAGCTACAGAAAGACGGTGGCACCCACTGCACAGACACAAGTCAAAAGTTCTTGGGTTGTGCTTAACTAGAAGATACTCCTGATTGAAAAAGGTTTTCTGCTTAATTCTATATAGAAAAGAATATGGATATTTGGCATAAGTATAAGGACAAATACCCAAAGCCTTTTTTTCTCTTGGTCACTTGACCACATCTCGACAATGTATACACTCGAATCTATCTGTATTACATGAATTTAATATGTGTTGCCAGGATATTTAAAATATACTCACACACTTTAACTTCGGCCAAAGGCCTTTTAAAAATTCCTTCTCCAAGCTGAGCTTGCCTATTCGGCTATGAAGCCAGTAAATGTATAGCAACCTATATACCCCCTCTACTCATTCTCAATAGAAGCAGCGCTTTAAAAAATACAAAAAAAAAAAATATGTTTAAAACATTTTACTCCACTTTGCATTTTTCCGTTACTCGCTGCTTGTTGTTCCTGTTACCGACAGTCATCCGGGCAGTAGTACGCGCTGTTCCCCACCCTTTCCCTTGGCTCCAGGCCTGGACCAGCCCCAACCACTTTTTTTAACCAGCGGCAAGCAGTTGCTTTTGACTGTGCGTGTTGTCGTTGCGTCGTCTCCTTTTTTTATATTTTTGTACATTTTTTGATTTGTTATTGTTGCACGTGTTGTCTTTTGCCTTTGTTATGACAATTTATGCTAGGTGGGCAAGTGAACAGCGGCAGCGAGCCAGACTCTGAGCCCAGGGGAGGCCAACATGTTGTTCATATAAAAATATACATCTCTCACTATCGTATTTCCCAAACAAAGCATAAATGTTTTGAAATGGCACTCACCTCGACATCTGGCAACAGACAACAGGCCTAGTGGATAATGAGAATAAATGTATTTTGAAGAAAATTATTTACGCTGATAGATAAAACGAAAAGCACAACTTACTATGCTGACTGAATAATAATATATAATTATTCAATGACCTCAAAAAATAAAATGCGATTTTCGTTGTTATTTTTACAAAATTTTTTTGCTTGTTTTTATTTGTTTTCCTTCAATATATTTATGTATACATAATATAAGTTTTGTTTTTAGCCATTTATTTTAATATTATATTTAAGTGTTATCTCTATTCATCTTTTCTATGTTGCGATAGTTGTTCTTTTCCACATGTTGTTTTTGTTTAAGCTTTGTATGGCAACTCATCGAATAGCTCCTAACCGTCGTGCTGCTCTTTATAATTACAATCGATCCCCACTTTGAGCAGCCTGCATTTAATTTTTTTGAATTTCATATTTTGTTCTTTTACTTTTTTTTTTTTGTATATAATTTGTATAATATTTCGCTTGCTTTAAATTTGGTTTACGTTTGGCGCGTTGGTTTAGAAAAAAACGCGACCAAATTTTGTGGTTTATATGTTTATTTTTATTTTTTTTTGGTTTTCATTTCTCATTTTTCATTTAAACTATAAATATTAGCTTTCTTTCATTTTTGGGGGCTGCTATGCTTAATTTGATTAACCTTTTAATATTCGTTACATTGTTTCACATGTGATTTCTGATGAAAACGCCATTTTGTATATACGTGACTGTGTGTGTGAGTGAGTAAGTTGGTGTGTATGTGTATGTGTGTGTGTGACGATAGTTGTGGCCATGTTTGAGGCCATATATTATTATTATTATTATATATATATATATATATATATATATATATATATATATATATATATATATATATATAGATATACATATATATTTATATTTTTTTTTTAGAACATAGCTTATGTAATTTATTTCTAATTTTTCGCTTTTTCTCTCTGTTGAATTTCTTTTTGATTTTCCATAATAATTTGCTTTTATGTTTTTCCAGTTTACTTTTGGGGCCTGTGCTTTCTAGTCCTTGTCGTAAAACACACTCAAACAATCTTAAATGTCTACAAAATATTTGCAATACTGCAGTCGATATCTATATTTTGTTTATATTATTTGCTATATTCTTAACGTATTTTATGTGTTAATACATACATATACATATATATTTGATTTATCTTATGTCAAATGCGTGTGAGTGTGTGTGTCAGTGTAATGGGTGAAGTGGTGTGCACAGTTTATCTGCGTCTTACTTAGTATGATGCTATTCAATACCTACATATGCATGTTTTTTGGTATTTTATTTTGGTTTAGTTAGCAGCTTTTGGTTATTTGCTCATCGTTTGATTTCTTCTACATTTGCTGTGAATTTTGTTTACAATCTTACTATGATTTTAAATGCATAAAATGCATGCTTACGCCCTCTGGAATATTGCACGAAAATATTATGGATTGCTTCATTCGATCTTACACAGAGAGTACGACTAGCTCCGCTTACATCGCTAATATATTTAGTTTGCTAGTTTAACGCTTAATCCATTGATATATATATAGAGAATAAGTCGCTCTCAAGTGTATATAAGCAAACGCTACGATAAATAACATTCGCCTATATCATAGAAATCTGACTGTATTCATGGGCTGCCTTTGGGCACTTTTAAACGAAAAATCATAAAAATAACCGGCTAAGTTGTATAGAATTGATGACAAGGTCATTTGCAACCCGTCATGTCTCTATGTTGAGTAAATATATGTTATGTAACTATTATTATATTATTTGATTTTTGTTTTGCTTTGATTTTACTGGTATTGTATTGTTACTTAAATAATACTTGTCTTTGATTGATCTTCGGTTTTTGCTTTGTTGTAATTTGATTTGGTTTCGTTTATATATTTTATTTGTATTTTTTTGGTTTAACTTAATTTATGCTACGTTACTTAACTACTGACTGACCCCGGGTCCTATGTTCATTCATGTATTGTGTATGTGTTTGTATGTTTGTTGCATTGTGTATCTATCGTAAAATTTTGCTAATGCTCCAGTTACAGCTTTCGAATAATTACACACCAAATTGACTAAATTTTAATTGAAGTTTCTAGTTTAAAACTACAATTGGTTTTATGATTTTTGTCTCTGTTTCTGTTTCGATTTAATTTCACAGTGTAAAAATCAAGAATTGCCTCAATGTCAATTTCAATTTCAATAATAAATGACTATAAAATCGGTTAGAGCTAAATCCAAACTAAATAATTCAGCTAGAAACCTAAACCATCCTGACTGAAACATAACGAAGGGCATTAACTCAAAGGAGAATATAGTATAGAACTGGTGTGCCAGTTCCCAATGGAGTAGTTAGCTTGTCCAATTTGAGTTACTTAATGCTTATGCAATCCTCCCCTTAGCCGCCTATCAATATTTTGTTATTTGTGGCTGTCTTACTGTTACTGTATATATATAAATATTTTTTGTATATGTATATGTATATAAATGTCTTAGCACATTCAATAGTTGCACAACATTAATACTTTTTTTTTATATATATATATATATATATATATATATATATATATATATATATATAATATACTTTCTTTGAATCGTTATTTAATTTTTATATATTTTCTTAATGCTTAAATTTCTTCTGTTATTTTAATATTTATAGTTTTCAACTCTGGGTAAGCTTCTATGTGGAAACTACTCATTTAACTCGTCACTGATATGTTGCGCAAACATTAACAAACAAACCAATAATATTTATATATAATTTTCTTTGTTTTTTCCATATATTATTTTGTGTTAAATATAAAGTTTGCTTTCATAAATGTGCTGCTTTTCTTATAGCCAAATGTTTTGTTTTTTTTTAACTCTTTTTTTTTATTGGTTTGGTCAACAATGCTTTAAATTTCATCTGCCTAAGATATCGTTTACCTAACGAAGTGTTTTTTTCCGCTTTCTCGCTTTCTTGGTTTAAAGAAAATAACAACATAAAAATGCAATCATCGCATCAGCTTCAATCTCTCGTTTTGCTCTGGCTTAAAATCACATCTACATCTAAGTCGCTTCCAGTCATGCTGGAAAATGCACTGCCCCTCGCAGCTTCCGTGTTTATTCTAGTGCTAAAAACATCTTAATAGACATTACAACTCGCTAGTTTCTTAAGCTATGTCTGTTTCGTAGTTTCGATTAGGGTACGGTTACGGTTACTGTTACGGTTAAGGTTACGGTTACGGTTACGGTTAAGGTTAAGGTTAAGGTGAATGTTATACTTTTCGATCCTGCTTATGAGAGCTCCTTTAGCTATAGACATGCATACACAACACTCAATTATGTATTTGAACTATAGTACTACTAATTGCCACCCAACTACATTGCACTTTTCGCGCCTCTATGCAAAAAGCATGTTAATGCCTGCATGTGTGTAAGAGTTTGTGTGCGTGTGTGGTTATGTATACAAAACTATTAATAACAATACCCATACACATCAAGATTTGATTGTAAAATAAAGTGGGCGAACGAACCACCTCCCTCGCCCCCAATTTCTGCCCCCTTTTTCAGCTGCCCCTTTCAACTAAAAATTGTATTTAATTTAATTGCTCGATTCGTTCTCAATGATTATATATATTTTGGTTTTATCGATTTAATTATTTTTTATTTTATTTTTGAACATCTATTTGTAATTAATCATCCAAGAAATTGTTCACATAAAAATGAATAAATAAATGTTGGACATATGCATCGGTTAGTATATCTATATAAATATATATATATATATATATATATATATATATATATATATATATATATATATATATATATATATATATATATATATATATATATATATAAATATATATGCATATATATGTTTGTGTGGGTATGTATATTTATACTAAGTTACATATGCCGCTAAGCTATATGTGTATATTTATCCATATACCTTACATAAGCATATTTTTGCTGTCTGCACTTATTACATAAGCCGTTGCATGTCTATGTATGTGTGTGTGTGTGTGTGTGTGAGTGAGTGTAGATATTACTACTAACTTTGACCTTTAATGAACTACGATTTCTATATATATATATGTATATATATGTATATATAAATATATACATATATATATATATATACTCCTCTCAGACGAACGCACAGCGGCGAACAGGGGCGGCCAGTCAGAGGCGTGGTTGTTTGAACTATAATCATCGAGCAATACCTAGAGCCCTATGTGTTGGCTCAGCTAGTCTTACACTATATAGCATGTGTGTGTACTTAATGGGCATTCATACTCATACGAGTGTGATTCAGTTATTCAATTATGCCGGAGCTTGCTGCGTGCTCAATGCACGCTTCCTGACTCGCTGGCTTGAATTAATTGCTTCTGTGGCTGTGCGTGTATTGGGCATGGCTGGACATGCGTAAATGAAACAGGATCCTCGGAATTTGCATTATAATATTTTCGGTTTGTTGTCGGTGTAGCGAATGGGTAATGCGTTCGCTCGTTTAATTGCTATATATACGTATTTATATTGCGAATTTGCATTTATTATGGCTAATATCAATTAATATCATTCGATGGCATATTTTGATTGTATTCATTAAATGTACGTCTATATACGTATGAGTATATGTATGCATGTACTTGTGTGTGCTGGGCGTTTCCCCAAGTGTCAGCTAATCTACCTCCCCACACGTTTCACAAGCCGTTAAAACTCGCATTCCGCTGTTAGCCAAGGCCTTCGAATAGTTCAAGTCGCAACAAACCAATTCCCGCCTACAGTCGCAGTGCCCATGACATGAGAATTGACTCGAACTGAGCCTTAGCAACAGAGGGAAGGTATGCGGGTAATCTTCTAATTGATGTATTGTAAATGACAAATTGTAAAGACCTGTGGAACACATGGGTGTCATCTGTAATTATCTTTACATAATTCGGATTTGGGCTTTGTTTGTTTCTAACACAATAAATTTGCAGCTAACCATTCATCTTCTGGCAACTGAAATAAAAACATATACGTTTAAGTACTATAAAATAAGTTGATATCAAGGTTGGAAAAGAAAGTCAAAAGATACTTATTATGTTGAATTTTGATAATGTTGCTTTGTACATGTCTTTTGAAGGATTTTTCAAGATCGAGTGACGTTAATATTGATTAGAACCAAAAATCAAATTATTGCAAACTAAGTAAAACAAAAGAAATAAGTGTTTGTGTTGCTGCTATAATTACAAAGCCTGTGAGACAGATAAAACTTATGCTGGTGGTGTCATCATCAATTTTCGATTTTCGAATTTCGAATTTCGATTTTTGCGTTTCAGTTTCACTTTGAGTTTGAGTTAAGCTTGTGGCTGGATTACATTGGACTGTGTTACGCTTATCGATATATAATAGATAGTAGCGATTATATCATAAGTTATTTCAGATACTATTAACTGCGAGTGCTTGTGGCTATAATTTGTGTTCTGGTTTGGTATGATTCTGTATGTATGTGTGTGTGTGTGTGTGTGTAGGAACATGTCTTTCAATTACTGAGCAATCACAAAATAAAGGACTATCTATATAGTTGTATGAGCTTTGTGCGCTAGTATGTTGCAATGGGCTAACAATTCTTTGTAACATTTAGTTGCAGACTATAGGAAAATGATAGCAGGAAAAGTCGATTTCATCAATTGTTTGGCGTGGCTTGGCTTAGCTTCACTTGGCAGTTGTCTGTGTTTACGCCCACATGGCAATGTGGCGATGTTCTCGTCTAGATCTACGATAGTAATAGGCACTAGTGCTGTGTGTGTGTGTCATCATTGACACATTAAATAGTGAATGTATGTGTGTACAATTTAAATCTGCGCACAAAAGTAGGCAATGCTTAACGCATATGAAGTGTGTGTGTGGCTACAGACCTCAAAATTTGTATACATAAATGAAAGTGTATTTGTGAGCGGGTGTCTGCGCGTAATTAATTTTAACGCATTTTTAATTATGTTTATTTTCATTATATAACGCATTGGTATGTGTGACTGTTTTGTTTTTGTTTTTGTGTCTGTATGTATTAACGTGCATCCTAGGCTGCTCTGTGCACAACGCTCAGAAAATAGTATACTTAAATTATGGTTTTCTCTTTTTATTACCAAATTTTTTTTATTATTTTTCTTTCTGTTTGTTTTACTTATGTACGCAATATTTTTGTTTTAAATTGTCTTAATTTCTTCTACATTTACTTATAATTTTTTGTTTTATACGCGGCATGCATAACACATTTATATGAAGCATTAATTTATATATGTGTTTGTGGAAGGATGTGTGCTTGCGACATTTTTCCGTGTGGGTGTGTGTGAATGCTTTAAAGCAAATTTTTTTTTTTTTTTATTATTCATTTTTCATTTATTTAAGGGCCACCTGCAAATGTTTATGAAGCTAATATATCATGAACAATTGCAAGTGCATGTGTGTGCTGTAGCATATTTTGTTGTGGTTCTACTTTGGTTTTGGTTTTCGGTTTTTGGTTGTGGTTTGGCTTTTGGGTGCTGCACTCAACATTGACGTCAATTAAGCAATTGCTCGGCGCTTCGCAATTTATTTACAGCTGATTTTGTTTTTTTCTTTCTTTTCAGAACTTCTGCTGTACTTAAAAAAAATTTGGATTTTTTCTCTTCTTTTTTTAAGTTTTCTTTGTTTTTTTTTTTCTATTATTATTTATTATTTTTTGCTTTTGTTGCTTACTGTGCCTGCAAAAGTAAAGGATAAACCTTAAAAAATAATATGGGTGTTAGTAAAAATTGGAAAAAAATAGTAGTCGGAATAAAATGTATAATGCAGTCAAAATTGTATGCAGCACTTAGAAACTTACGTCTAATAAATATTTAGTGTCAAGCAGAAAGAACTTAAATTGCTGTCACAACAATGCGAGAACAATGTGAGAAGCAGACCAATAGGTTTAAATAAAAGTCATTAAATATTACTCAAAAAATATGAAAAATTTAAATATTCAAAGCGGATGCTTTGAAGCAAGGATTAAGCGTGCAAAGTTCAGTTTTGCTATATTTCTATGCCTTTTAAAATTCCACCTGCAATTGAACAGTTTTATTAAATACGTTTGCCGATTGAACTATTGTTGTTATACTTTAAACTATTAGCCTTTGTACACAAAATATCAGAATAATTGTGATGGGTAAGAAGTCAACAGTGAGCATTGAACAACTAAATGGTAGCTGCAAGGGCTTAAAAATTGCCTTTAATTGAATTTCTAGTGTATTCGCAATAGAGGGTCATATTTCAATATGGCTTAGCTGAAACCGGTTTACTATTGAAGTATAAATTTCGAACGCTCCATTTTGAGATTTATTCGAAGATGTAGTCAAGAAAATCCACTCAATTATTGCGTATATATTGCCTATTCACATGACAAGACTGTTTACAGGATATATTCAGGTCAGGCTCAACGCATTAATATTTTGCATTTCTCTTATTTACCAATTGAATATTCGATCACTTATTTTTCACACGCATTTCATATATTTGCCTCCAATAGTTTTTGTGCTTGATTTCCAATGCAAATGCAAAATTATTTATTAAATAAAAACTACAACATGCTTAAGCTGAAGGCTCACAGTGCAGGCAACAATTGACAACCAGAAATAGAAAATATTCAGAAAAAATAAATCAAACAGTATGCAAAAATAATGTTTATAAATAAATAATGCATGTGGCATTGCTAACTAATCAATAAACAAATAAGTGCAATTGCAAACAGTCGAATCGATACGAATCAAATGGAGAACAAATTCAAGGCATTCAGAATATACGACTTTGAATGTATGTACAAATGCGAATGTGCTTTATCTTTGTGTGTGTGAGAGAGAGTGTGTGTCTATGTCATTTGGTAGTGGTGTTGATGTGCACATACCTGGGGGCTCACTTGGAACTGCTGTATGGGATAGGCAACCACGCCGGCGGCCTGTGGTATTGCAGTGCCCGCTACACCCGTTGCCAGCTGCTGGGCCGGCGAGATCTGGGCCTGGGTGACGCCTTGCCAAGTGGCTGGTATCTGCACGCCCATTCTGCAATTGGCACGAGAGGAAGAAAAATTCGAACGAGCATGAGTCAAGAGTTGTTGACGGCAACAATAATACACACACACAGCTCGAGATCTGCCTGTGCGGCGTGCCCAGGCGCTCCCAGGAGCCTGCTCTACTGCGACAATTACCACCGGCGAGACAGATGAGTGCGGCTAGCTACGTGCCTTGGGCTTACTCACATATCCACAGCTCATATCTGTGGATAGACGTATGTGCCGTGCGCCAGGTAAATACACGCCGCACTCACAAATGAAAACTTTAGCAATTAGCAAATGAATTCACTCATCCGTCATACTGTCGCTGCCCCTCGACGGTGGCAATTCAATCATTTAGTGTAGAGAGGCAGTGGGAGGCACAGGGCGTGGGGCGTGGGCAATAGGAATGTTGCGCTTCGGCTAATGAAATAATTATTCATAAATCGATGGCAAAGGCATCAGGATTACCTACCCCATGTAGCCCTGCTGGTAGCCTCCGTACTGGCTGAAGTGGTAGCCCTGAATGCCCTGCAGGAACTGATTCTGAACGGCTGCAGCGTTGGCTGCTGCAGCAGGTGTTGCAGCGGCGGCGGTGACCGACGAGGCCGGATAGGTAGGCGTCGGCGAGTACCAGCACCCAGTGGCGGCCAACTGCTGACCATAGGCGGCAGCGGCGGCTGCAGCGGCGCTCACGCCATATGGGAAACCGGCGGCGGCGGCGCTATTCAATGCCTGGCTAGCCATAGTCTGCGAGTTATTGGGGTCGCCGCTCTCCTTGCCCCAGGAGCACTTCACAGGCTGCGCATTGAGCTCGGTGTTGTGCACGCCGACGATGGCGTGGGTGGCGGCCTCCTTGGTGGAGAAACTGCAAGTAGAACCAATTGCATATGACAAATGAGCACCGAGCACTTGATACGTGAGGCATAGGGGGGATTAGGGAAAGGATCCTCCACTTACCGCACAAATGCGTAGCCCTTGTCCTTGAAGACGCGTATTTCCTGTATCGCGCCATATGGTGCGAATGTTTTCTGTAGCACTTCCTCGCTGAGGGCGGTGAGGGCGCTGTTAACGCCGCCCACATAAACGGTGCAATTGGAGGGACTGCTCTGGTTGTAGACCTCATCGAAAGTTAACGGCTTGATGTTCTCTGTTTCGGGTTGAAATATGGGAGCAGAAATTGGCAACGATTTCCATTAGTGGCAATTCATTTCGATATTTCGCAAATGTTGGCCCCAAGCCACAATTAATGACTGCAGTTTTTATGCCTGCGCGTAGACAGGCATTCGCTTTGTTTTTTACATAATATTTTATGTCTCTTACCATTGCTGTTGCTGTTGTTGTTTTCAGGGAACTGCATGATTAATATGCAAATTAATTAAGGGTTTTGCCCGCAGCAGAAACGACTACAACACCGCTTGCCTACGGCTTTGGTAATTAAAATAACCGCATACACTTAGTCAAAATATTTCACTATATGTGTGTGCCTCTGTGTGTGTGTGGGGGTGTTTAAGGACATTTGTATATACATACATACATATATATGTACGTATGCGCCTGTGCCACAGCTTGCCCTGCTAGTTGCTCTTGTTATTGCATTTTTTATCATACGTATTTGGTGCAGTTAACGTATTTCTCATTTTCGTTTCGTTTTTTTTTTTTTTTTTTTTTGTATTCCACTGGGAGTTGGGCATCGGTAGCCCACATTGTTGTACGCCATATTGTGGTCGACTGCTGTTGGCGCTGCTGCTCTGTAGGTGCGCGCCAGTTGGGCACGTAGTATTTCTATGCAAAAGTTACTCTAATTACTTCCTTTGAGCTTAAAACAAAATTTGCACTTTTAAAAATAATGTCAAGCTAGCGTGTTTATGTCTTTGTTTAGTTTTTAACAGTTTACAAGCGCTGTGTACCAGTCACTGCCAGAACACACGCCTTTTGTTGTTCCTGTTGCCCGCATGAAAGTTTATGGGATTTAAAAACGATTTGACTACGTTTTTTGTACTGATTGCTGCGAGCGAAACACCATTGAATTTATATTTTTTAATATACTCAACAAAGGGCAGCACAAAAAAATTAAAATCAGAAAAAAATATTCAGTTTTTTATATAATAAAAAAATATTTTTAATAAATGTGATTGTTCTGCAATTCTGTACATTTTTGGAAAACAATAAGAAAAATCAATATTTATAATATGTGTTGTAAAGATATTAAATTTGCTTTGTTTCAAAACGTTTAATATTTCTTTTAAATATTAAAAATAAATAAAATATTTTTTAAAATACAAGAAAATTATTTAATCAAATTTAATATTAATGTGGAGCTTAAATAAGAATATTTTATTGTTCATGTTTTGTATGTATTTATAAAATATTGGTATTGTAGCGCATTTGTTTGATTCGCATTTGCCTAGCTTTTGCTGGTTCCGTGTAATGCTTTGAGCTCAACCCTCCATTATAATTCCTTTACATATCGTTAGCTTGTGCTACTCGACTCTGCTTTTCTCCCTCGCGCTCTCTTTTGTTTAATATGTCTGCATGGGTCGCTGTCTGTCCCGCTCCTGCTTCGCAGCAAACCAAACAACACACAAAAATATGGCTCAAAAACATGCAACAGGACAATTCTCACACACGCACACACACACACGCACACACACACACACACACACACACACACACACACACACACACACACACACACACACACACACACACACACACACACACACACACACACACACACACACACACACACACACACACACACACACACACACACACACACACACACACACACACACACACACACACACACACACACACACACGCACACCTGCAACATCAGGCAAAGGCACTGTCGAGGGTGCAACGTATAAACTAACAAGCTTGCAAATATATTTGAAAGCTTTTGCCACAAATGAATACGCCTTGTCACATCCATACACACATACACATACATCATACACACACACATTCACACACACAAATGCCCTCACGTACTCTCAGCTTATGAGAGGGCTTAGCCTAGCTGCATTGCATACTTTTGAGCGCAATGTTTCACTAATTTGCACTTTGCTTTGTGCTTGTGCCTTCGTTTCATTTCTTTGCCTTCATTTTTCCTTACGCTTTTAAATCCGTGTAATTAAATTTGGATAGGTATGTAGGTAACACACACACACACACACACACACACACACACATACACACGTAAATGTGCTTAGCCTTGGGGCGATTTGCAGTCTGCTGCTGTTGTACCTCTGCTTGGTCTGCCACAGACCCTTGCCAGAATTCATTTCATGACTACACCAAATTAAAGTGGCAGTAGCTCCAAGTGTGGACATAATTATCACGTTAAAACTAATCCTGGCCCACGGGCAGGTCACACACACACATGTGTATATGTATAATATATACATGTAATAATAATAGTAATAACCAAGCTGAACGAATAACTGTCTGACTGTCTCGCTTTCTTTGCTCGTTGTGCTGGAATTTGACTGAACAATTACTGGCATGTTAAACTTAATGATGAATTAATCACACAGTCATTAGCGTACATAATTCAAGACATTATACATATGTAAAAAAAAAACAGAAACAATCCCAAAACACAAAGGCCGCCTGAGCATAAAAAGCAATGCGAAGTAGCTGCTCGAGCACATTTTCAACTAATTAATATGGATGAGGCGGACGTGAGCATATCATTTTAAGGGCGAACAATCGAATTCGAGAAAGAAAAGTTTAAAGAGAGAGAGAGAGAGAGAGAGAGAGAGAGAGAGAGACAGCATGCGAGCTATATTTATGTTTGGTTTACATAATGAACCCGCTCTTCTCATTTCCAAAAGTCTAGAGCAAATCATTGATTAAATATATAGCATAAAGTCGTAAAATAAATGATGGCAGCTAAAGTATTTTCTGTGAATTAGCATAAAATGTGGCTTCAACTGAAAGTTCTCGTGTATGCGAATTCAGTAACCAGAAGAAAGCAGCACTTGGGGCATTTCAACTTTTACTTAATTGTGCGCAACTCTGCATAAAATGTTGATTTATTGCGGCGAGTACAACTGCCAGGTAAGTAGGCGGCTCACGCACACAGTCACATAATTTGCCTCAAGTTTGTGAGCACAGTCACGCCGACCGCCGACCGTCGGCAGTCGGCAGTCGGCAGTTTGGCTTTGCAGCACAGTCAAAAGTCAAATAGTTTTGGCACAGAAATTTGTCATACAACATCGTCGACGTCGTGGGCTTTGTTTCACCGGCATATTGTTTCAGGTTAATTAAGTTATTACTATAATGAGCTTGTAAGTATTTTGGCCTTTATTTATGGCATGCATTGAAATGGTGCTGCAGACGTGTGGGGAGAGGGGGTGGCCTTAACCGGTTAACAAAAGCGAAACTTTGCCAAAACTTTTGCCACGAGCTGCTGTTGACAATAAAAAACGGCAAATGCGTTTATTATAAGCCCAGAACTCGACGAACAAAAAATGCCCAACACGGAAAATAAAAAAAGGAAGCAGCTGAATATTGCAAAGCGACGCCAAAATTGTCACAACTGTAAAATGCGCAATTGCGTCGGCTCGTAAATCTTGGCTACAAAAGGAGGCGACACACACAAAACACACACACTCACATATGCTGGTGATTGGCTTACTAAACGTCGCAACTACGGACTGATTGCCACGGCTATAAAATGTGCAGCCTGCTTAAAGCATAAAAATGCCAGGCCAAGTCTGCCCAAAAGCACTCGCAGCACCAGCAGTGGCAGTCGAGGCAAAGTGGCTGCGTAAAATATCAAGAAATGCCAAATCCCAAATGCGAAATGTGAAATGCGAAATGAGTTGAGTGCTACAAATCGTAAAGGCTGCCTGCCAGCAGGCAGCCCAAACAACTAGACATGGCCATAAACTGCACAACCTACTCTAGCACACACATAGTAAGTAGTTTATATATATATATACATATATATATATATATATATATATATATATATATATATATATATATATATATATATATATATATATATATATATATATATATATATATATATATATATATATATATATATATATACCCTTTAAAACCCTTTATGTTGCAACGACTAAACGACAGCTCGTAATTGTGTAAAATCTTTGGCGGCGACTTCGATTTTGGGTCTTGTCCTGCTGAATCAGCAACTCTCCATCCACATATCCAAATTATTTCGCTGGCAAATTGCTAATAATAACTTGTATTACAACTACCAGCAGCAGGGCTACCCACAGACAAGCCCGTGACAAAGGCAAATAAACAATGAGACCAATAAAAATCCGCTTAGGCTTTCATAGGCGTTTTTTATGACAACAATATAAATGCAAAAGCAAAAATTCATGCACATAGTTGTCGTTGTTGTTGTTGTTGTTGTTGTTGGCCCCCAAAAATGAGAACCCTTCAACATGTCAGACCTTCCTTCGCACGATAAATTCCACCTTGACTCTGTGTGTGCGGCAAAGAATGCCAAATGTTTGTTCTATAACCATGAAAATTTTGCTATTCTGTGTCTCGCTCGCTTCGAGTGTCTGTGTGAGTGTATGTGTGTGTGTGCCTTTTATGATAATAGTTTCGTGTTGGCAAAATTTATTTATCTGATTTGCGTCCTTCTATACCCACTGCGTGTGTGTGTGCATCAAACAAATAAAAATTATGTTAAAACATGCAAATACGCGTTAACTTTTGATTTATGACAGGACCAAGACGAATCGAAACGAAGCGAAACGAGCGGCTCCTCCGCTCTGACTGTTCGCTAACTGCTAATAATGATTGCGCTAGTTATTATAGTTAGCTTTGCGGTTACGCCGTACTGGAGCCTTCCGGGGGTAGGCGTGTCCAAATGAAAATTGATTCGCCGTGCCGTGTAATAGAATATGTCGCATTACTTTTCTCTCTGCCGCCGACCTTTCACCGTCGACTAATTGAAAAAGTTTAAGCCGAAATTTCGGAGCCTGGCCCATTACGGAAATTAAGCGCGTGCGGTTTTTCAGCCAGGTAAAAAGCAAAAAAAAAAAAAATACGACAAAATTAAGAAAACATAATCTGGCAGAAAATTTTGCTGCGACACGTTTATAAATAGCAGACGGGCAAGTGGGTTTGCGGCTCTCTGTAGGTCGGTGGCGGGTTGATGGGCCCGTGGCTTGGTGGGTAGGTCTGTCGGTGTGTTGGTCCCTGGCTGGATGCCTTTTTGCCCAACCTTTGGTCCGTGTTATGCCACTGATACCTTTGGCATTCATTGCCATAATTTCCTGTAATAAGACCGATGCGTCGACTCCCGGCAACAACAACAACAGCGAGACTAGCCACAAGACCGCCGGCAGCGAGCTCGCTGCTGACCCAGCTACTTGGCGGGGTCGCCAGCATACGCACACTCGCACGCACAACCGGAAGCCTGGGGCCAAGCCAGGTGACAGTCATGATTTCCTTACCTTTACTTGCTGGCGGTTTCCGTGTGGCCCAATTCGTGCGAATTGAGCGCGAGCCAAGCCATTGCCCATTCATGGCCGTAATGGCGCTCTCAGCTTCCTGCAAGTAAACAGCAAAAAAAAAAAAATTGAGCACCGCGTGCACGAGTTAAGTCGAGTTACAGATACAGGCAGCAGCTTGCCGAGCCAAACTTACCGATTTCTTAATGAAGGACACAAATCCATAGCCCTTCGACTTCAATGTTTGTGGATCGCGCACCACACGGCAATCACTGCAAACAGAGAGAGGTAAGAAAATTATCATACATGATTTATATTTAAATTTTTCTTATTTTTTAAATATATTTCGATATTGAAACATAGTCATTAAAGTTGATAAATGAAGTATATTTATATAATACACATCTCTAGGTGGACAGTCACAGGATATACAAGATAAGCTCACTCTTTAAGTCTATCGCAGAGTAATAAATAAATTGAAATAGTTTTCAAGCAATTTGAAATGAGTTGCCCTTAATATAAGTAAACAAAAAAAAAAATATATAATAAATAAATACATTTATTTATCTTCTTTTTGCTAGAAATTGTTTAATCGCAACACTTCAAGAGCGATTTAGTTGATTGCCGAGCGACCGCGCCTCAAATTGATTTCCCACAGCAATGTCGAGCGTCCGAAAATTCCTGGGGCCATAGGGCTGTCAGGGCAACAGCTAAGCCAAGCTAAGTTGCCAGCAAAGTTTGGCAATTACCCCCGATCTGGCAGTTTAGTTAACATAGTGCCGGGAATGTTGGCAATGGTGGCCGGCAACTTTTTTCTTATGATTATTATAAGTAAACTAGGGGCAGGGCCGACGGGCTAACTGGCAGACGGCTTATTAAATATTCACACGCGCCGCGCATTTAACAAAACAGAATCAGAAATACGACAAGGCCCCCAACATAATGCCAAAACCAGGAAAAAAACAATACACCGTAAAAGCTCAGGCAAATAAAAAAAAATATATTTTTATATATATTCTCACACAACAAAAACAGAAACAAAAAACGGTACAAGCAACAACGCACGCATAAAAGTTTTGACAAAGAAGTCGTTGGCCCCGACCTAAGAATGCGACAGCGGCTGATCCCAGTGCGCCGCACGAACGAGTCCGTATCCGATACGGAATATCTGTATCCAAGTGCGTCCCGGTTGTTTGCATTAAGCGTTTTGACATGGTGGCTATGGTGGCCATGGCAAGCAGATGACGGCAGCATATGAAAAGAAAGTTATTTAAGTTCCAGCTGCCAGCCGACAGACGGAACTCAGACGCTGGCTCAGACTGGCTCTGCGACTGCGATAATCAGGCGGGAACGTGGGCCGTTTCCGGTTGCTTGCGCCAATCCATCTGGTGGCTCATGTGAGTCATGCGAGGCGCAAACATATCAGCGATAATGATAGCACAGATATGTATCGCCAAGGTGCCAATCGAGTGCTCAATAAGCCGTCAAAGCAGCCGCTGAAATGCGTAGCCAGCGATACGCCGTTCAGGCGAGTTGATTTGACTTGGGCAATTTTATAATTTGAGCGGATGGAGCCTGGCAACCGTTGGCAGCCAGCAATCAAAGGACATGCGCCGCTCATTAACACAACAAAGTCAACGACTAGCTAAAAGCCCTGCGGCCAAATCAAAGCCCAAATCATTTTAATGAGTTTAAAATTATTAACATTCGCAATTGGCCTCGATAACGAAGAGTGCGTGGGTGAGTTGGTTTAGCTGAGAGGGGTGCGATTAGCGGGTGAGCGGCTGATGGAACAAACAAGCGCGTAATCCAAAAATCAAATACTTTAGCCAACATTTTGTACAAGTCGCCGGCGGGCAGGACATGCCACAGAGCCTCTGTCAGCCATTTGAGCCGAAACTTTGCGCCTCCAACAGCAGTTAATTAAGTCAAGTTTTTGCTGTTGTTGCTGCTACTGCTGTTGTTGCCTCTGTGGCTGTTGTTGCTGTTGACCATTAGCTTCAGCCGCTCGAGTCCTTTCATGCCGAAAAACAGCAAGTTAAATATTTAACAATGTTTTGTTGTTGTTGCCATCGTGATTGCTGCAACAATTTAACTCAAGCGACACTTTCTGTTTACTTTAAGCAGCGACTGTCAAGCCAGAGCCGCACAGTGGCAGCCAAAAGAGTTCGCTTAAGTGAAATTAACATAATATACATTTCCGCGCGCCGTTATGAAATTTTTATGTGTGCCAACGCAAGCGGATTACTGTGTTGATGCAACCAACCGCCTCACATGCGTCTGCCCCAGTCCCTACTTCTGCCCCTGCCCCTGTCTCATGCTCCTCCTCAGTCAACCAAAATAAGAAATGGTTTCCACCACCTGCCGAAAAAGATGCGCCCAGGTAGGCAGCCACGAAAGCGGAAAGTAAATTGTGAAGTGGAAATTTGCATTTTAATACTTACGAGATTTCACCGAATGGTGTGAATGCTTCACGCAATTGCTGAGTTTCAATTTCTGAGCTCAAGTCCCCAACAAAGATGTGGAATTGTTCTGCAAAGATAATGAAGAAGGCGAAAAATTAGTTGCCAGCATCACTGTATTATAGCTTTCATAGTTAGCCCTGCTTATTATATATATGTATATATATATATATATACATTTATTTTTTTTAAATTGCACAATATGTTATTAATTTTTTTTAATGGGAATACCTGTATTAACTGCTAAAACAAAAAACCCAACCCAAACTCAACATAAAGGTAAAGAGAAAAGTGAACTATTTTCTGCAAATTTATCAAAAAAGTAATACAAGTTTTGGGCACAAACTTTGCATTTACCTTAGTTTGGAATATTTGCTTTTCGAGTAACAAATTTCGAACTACAAAGTTATATAAAATAATTAAATATATGGGAATAAAACAAAAAAAAAAAAACTTTCTTCTGTGTTTTAATATAAAAAGTATACCAACATTCCTAAGATTCAAAATAAGCTAAAAAAAAAGTGAGTGCATTTAATTGAATTTCCATTAGTGTAGTACTTATTGCAATTCAAGATGGGAATAAAATTTATAAGCAAATATTCAAAAAAAAAAAAAAAATCATAATAATTGTAAATAATTTCTATATTATAATATTTCAATTGGGACTTAGCGAGATTAATTCATTAATTTAATTTAATTTAATTAATTTGAATTAATTTTTTTCTCAAGCTAAAATTTATTTAACAATATTTTTGTATAAACTTAAGCTAACTAAGGCGAATGGAATTTATGTTGTTTTTTATTTTTATATTTTTTATATAAATTATATATTAATAGACCAAACTGTATTTGTGGCTATTTGAATATATGACAGCCTTAACCTTTTTCCAAATACTTGATTGATGTACAAATGTTTGGTCGCGTGCCCGATTATCATTAGCTGATGCAACCTTCAGTTGAATAGCTTAAGCCGCACTCGCAAATTGAATCATGTCAATTAATTATGCCGCAAACCAAGTTCGATTCGGTTGCTACAAATGTGCTCAATTGCTTAACTGCATCGCATTCACATCTGTTAACAATTTTACTAATTAAGGCAAGCGAATCACAGGTAAAATAGTTCGTCCAGCTAGCAAGCTGCATACGAGGATTGCAAGCACAGATGGAGGGCACACACACAGGGGCACACACACATATTTATTCATAAACGAGCTGTGCATACGAAACTCAGCGAGTGCACAAATTCAAAGGCTTGCGCTGTCATGCAGACTGCACTGCACACATACAAGCGCAAAGGCAAGATGCACAATGCACGAACAAACACACACACACACACACACACAGGGGAACACATACTTGCACTCTCTCTCACACACATATAGTCAAAACGCAATAATTTATTATTATTTTTGTGTGCTTTGTCTCTTTGGCACAGAAAAAGTCGCAACGTTTCAGTCAGTGCTGTCGCGGTCGCTGCTGCCGTCGCCGTCGCCGTCGCAGTCGGCTGCTTGTGCCGTTGTCCTTCGTATGCTTTTGTGTCAGCTCAGCTCAGGCTGAGTGAAACTAAGGGTTGGCAATAGGCAAAGGGCCAGCGTTGAGGGATTTTGGGGGTCGTCACACATAAACACACAAACACACACACACACACATACACTCACACAGGGAGAAAGCCAGAAGTCTTACCCTAAATAATTAGCACTATTCAACTGGGGCATGACGACGGCGGCGACGACGACGTTGGCGACGTTGACGGGCGCAGCTTTGACTGCCAGCTCGACTGCGGCATGTCCTACGTCCTGTGTCCTTGTCATCGTCGTCGTCGCTGTCGTCGTTGTCTGCTGCACGTGCAGAAATTAACATTTCCGGTAATTTTGCGAAAATGAAAAGCAAAGCGAAAAATTAACGGCAGCAGAAACGTAATGCGGAAAGCTTTTGTGTTAAATAAATATTAAAAGCAATTCGCCGGGCCAAGCCGCAGCCACATGACGATGATGAGTAGATAGACACAGGCAGAGCGAGAGCCGAGGACCGCCTGACAGAGCCAGCAGCAGCTGTGTGAGTGAGCTGTTAAAGCTGGGATGTTGGCTTTTAAAAACAAACCGAAACGAGTAAATCGCTGCTGAATGCCTGTCTCTGTGCGTCTGTCTACACGGGTGGCGTGTGGGTGTGTGCGTGCACAATTTTTATTTAATTGTAAATTGCGTATACGCCACCATTAATGAGCCCATTGTAAAGTCAGATGGCGGCAAGGCTTAGCTGCCTGCCAGTTGCCGCAGCTGCTGCTGCTTGAAGCTTGAAGCTACACACAGCTCGAGTAGTTGTCATTATTGCGAGTCAATTGTGTTTTGTCGCTGTCGCTCCACCTTGTTGTGGTTGCTGTTGTCAGCTCAATGGCGAAACAACGTTTGAGGCATGCACGCAACTGGCGAATGGCTGCCCGGCTGACTGGCTGGTAGACATACTTTTGGCTTATTGGAGCCAGCGAATGTAATATTCATGAACCGAAGCGAAAAGCACAGTTCGAGATGGGGCGAGCGGGAGACGAACGTGTACGCTAATTGCAGTCAAAGGCTGCTTTAAATTTGCCTGCCATAGGCGGCAGGGGGCCGACCTGCTTTTCTGTATCGGCAGCTCGCTGCGGCAGCCACTTTGTTGCCCTGGGGTCTCTGGGTGGCGGCGTGTCAAGGGGCTGCCAGCATTTCTTTCGACTGCCTCGTCTACTCGTTGCCTGATTAAAGCTCTGCGTATGTAATGAGTTAATTAAGTTTTTGGCATCGCGGAAGTAATCTCTCTCCCACCCTCGGCCGTTGCTGGAATCGTCATGTAGACCAGCACACGTGCACATAAATTAATTATAAATCCTTAGGAGGCACACGGGCTTTACAAGTGTTTTGTATATTTGCAGAGGACGCGTCTAACAACCGACCAGGACATCGGATACGCCAGCTGTAGCATAGTAACTAGCTGGCTAGTCAGCCAAGTGTGTCAGTAGTGTGTTGCTTGCCACGCCTACTTCTCCACCTGCTCATCAGAGCAAGCGGAAGCCCGACCCGGCCCGGCCTGAGTGTGTGTTTTACAGCTTTACTTAGCTCGTGCTGCCAGAGTTGTTGTAAATTTTATGTTATCCGTTGGCATTGTTTGTGCTGCCTTTATTTATGTGTCGAGTTGCTGCCTCAGCCCCAGCCCCACCGCTGATTTGCCATTGTTATTTATGCGTTTGTGCTACACCTTATTTCCTGTTTGTCTTACATAAGCTGCAACGCTTAATTACACGCAATCGCATAGAGTCGGAGAGTCGACGGCCGCCTTTAAGGCCAGTTTATCGATTGCAGGCTGGGCCTATCGATGGCAAATGTATGTCACCTCTATATACTCACATATATATTCGATAAAAATCATTTCCAAATTCCATCCGGCAGTTGACCACACGGCGTATGCGTAATCGCACTGGCAATTATGTACTCAATGTCACTGCATTAAAGCTAAAAGCGTTTAGCGGCTGGCAGCTGACCGACTGCTGCGACTGCCCGCTGTCATATGAAAGCCCAAAATAAGCTAACAATTTGACGCTAACAACCGCAAAACGTGCAGCGCCCACAACTCGGCCAGCCAGCGGCCCGACCCGCCCACAGTTTAACCCAAAAAATTGATGAATATGTAAGCAAATACAGAAGCCTAACACGCAGCGGGTGCTGCCACACATAATAATGCTAGGGCTAAGTATATGCACACACACACACACATGGGTATATAAAATACATAAAAAAAAGGATCAAAATCCTGAGGCGCGTTAATTTTGCCAAACGTCAGCAGAAAAGTAAATCGCTGCCCAGTTGGGTGCGCTCGCTCGCAGATTGCCTGGAAATATGAATGGCAAGCAGCCGGAGCCGGAGCCGGAGCAGCCCGCATGGCCACAAATTATATTGAAATGTTAATAATCCAGTTGCTTAGACGTGGGACCCACACACAAAAAAGGACAACTCAACTGCAAAAGGATATTTACATGGACATTGGCTGGCTGCTGTCCTGAGCCGGCGCTGACTTATGACTTTGATCAATGCCGGGGCACCCAATCAATTTGCTCCATTCCGCATTTGCCGCATTTATGTGCCTCGAGAGTCACTTATGCCCGCAATTTGGCACTGCGGTTATCTGGGGAATAGGATACTTAGCTAGCGCAGGCAGGACCCAGGCACAGAGACAGCAACAGGGAGCAGGCCGTCGCCCCGCTGCCATTTGCCTTTGATATATGACACACAGTTTGACTCTGTTTGGGGCTAAGCAGCTGGGCTCAGGCAAATCTTTAAATTAAATTTGCCCGACTCAAATCAGCGTGCATTATAAAGTATAATGTGCTTTTAATTTCATTAATTTGCCGCCAGTCGGCACTAAATGAAACTAAATGATCTAATTAGCGTTTGGCGAGCAGGAAGCGGAGTGCAAACTGCTGCCAACTTAAAGCAAACTTTGCGCTTTAATTTCAACTTAATTACGCGCACTCGCAGCCTCTGCACGTCTTCAGCTGCAGCATAACTGAAAGCCAATCAACTTATTTTGCTCCCTGCCGACATTCCAAGTTGACGGCCGCCGACTGAGCTACCGGAGCCAATGGCCTCCACGCAGCAATTGCTGTTTGCTTCGGCTTGCGATTAGATTGCTAAGCGACAACAACTAGCAAATTTCAACTTTGTGCAAATCTTTGTCTGCTAGCTGAGGAGCTGAACTACTCGAATTGTCGCGTAGCGCAGATCAAATGAATTTTTCATTTTAATTTTCGTTTTCATTCTCATTTTCATTGTGGTGCGTGTCGCGTAGCATCGCTATGCGTTGAGTGTCCTTTGTATATATATATATAATATATATATACATACAACAAATATATATATATATATATAATATACATTTATACACAGTTGGCTGTTGGGGGTTGCTGACACCGTCGTTGCTACCTTTTCGTGCCGTTGCCGCAGAAACTTTTTGGGTTATTCACTGACTACGTTGCACTATTCTTAGCTACTTGTGTGTTGTCGGTTGTCCTTGTTTTTGTTGTTGTCGTCGCCGTCATTCTCATCATCCCAATGCTCGTCCGCACCGCGACCGTCTAACGTGTAAAACAATGACTCATTAAGACTCATCTAAATTCTAATGAGATTCAGTAACTATTAAAAACAAAACATGGCAAAAGCAACGGCAAGAGCAACTGTGGCAAAGGGTTGCTGCCCTGGAGGCAACGACTGGCAACAACCTCCCCCAAAACACACACACGCACACACACCAGCCCCAAGCCCTCAAGTCTCTTATCAGCGCTCCCTTTTGCCTACGGCTTGCGTCCATTTTGTGCTGATTTCGGCTGCTGCCTTAAAGTGCTCGCACCCCAAGGAATTTAACTCATTTGTATGCGAGTCACTCACACTGCCTTTAAACAAATGTCAATAATTTGATTTAAATTTTGCACACAAATAAGAAAGAGAAAAAGAGAGGGAGAGAGAAGACAGAGAGAGAGAGAGAGAGAGAGAGAGAGAGAGAGAGGGGAAGTGGAACGTGGAATAGAAAACAAAACAAAAAAATGAGGTGTATTGTTGGCTGTGCTTATAAAGCAATCAGACACGAGCAGGCACAGAAGAGAGCAAGATGTTTGCGAGTCAGTTCTATTCTGGTTTTCAGCTCGCGTGCAAATTCCGCATTTAAATGCCAGTCATAGGCGCTTGTTTGCCTTTGCACTCGGGTCAAGGGGGCCGCATTTGCATTTTGTGTGTGTTGACAATTGTGTAAAAAGCGTCGCAGGACAGGAGACTGCAGTGCACAGACGAGACAACGATAGAAGGCGCCCGAAATGCCAAACTTGCGTATGTTAAATCGAAAAGAGGCATTAAAGTGCTCCCAGGTGAGCAAACAAACATGTTTGTTGCCTTATAAATTAGAAAGCAAACTCGCTCGCACTTGACTTTGGCTGCATCTGCAAAACGAAATAGAAATTGCGCCTGCTTGCACCTAACTGGCGATGCTGGGCAGCTGAATAAGCGAACAAAAAAGGGTACAAAGATTCGACTGCTGCTGGATGGGGTTTTGGGTAGCATTACGCAGACAGAGGAGCCGCAGGGACCCACACTCAGCCAGCAGTGCCAACAACGAGCACTAAACGCCGTTTGGCAAGGGTTGTTGTTGTTATTGCCTTTCGGCCACTCGCAGCACATGTTAAAAGCAAACGCAACGCAGGTGAACCAACTCCCAGCGCCCACGACTCATGCAATCTGCATATTTGTCGGGCGCCACGAAAGCTAAAGCAACTAAAACGTGGGTCAAATTTCGGTTAGCGCTTCACTTTTATCCCTCTTTTTGTTGTCTTTTTTGTTGTTATCCATTTCCCTTTCTCTTTGCTCCATTTTTTTGCTGGCATGTCACTAGTTTTTAGTGTTGTTAGTGTGTTAAGCGTAGGTGTTGATGTAGACACACTCGGCTGTTGCCATTATTGGCCCAGTCGCACGCTAGACCTTGGTCTAAAAGGCGGCTACGATCTCTTTCGGCCCGTCGGGCTCCTGACACCACTGCCACATATGCGTCGCTCTACCACATATGCGTTGAGCTGCGGGCTAGAAAGTAGAACGCTTCGCGTCGCATTGTTAATAGCAAAGAGTTTGGCATTCGCTGTGTGTGGGTGCGGTTTACGGTTCGCCCGGCAAATTCTGACTGAAAGTGGCTTCATTTAGTTTCGCACATTCGCAGTTAATTAATTTTGTTGCCAAGCTGAAGGCACAGAAAAACTGAACAACAACAAGTAATGTTGGTGCGTTTGATCTAAGTCCCTAATGAAAAGTGTTCCCGGTGTGAGCTAGGGCAGCAGAGCGCGTACCTGACGCATAAAAAATTTAAGCAAATTAGCCAAGCCCTTTGCATGTAATTAGGAAAGTATCATATCGTATTACAGCTGAAAGTCACCCTTCCTATCAGAGATCGCATGAACTGTGCAAATAGGTCAACGTCCCAGCAGCTTGTGAGAGTGAATGAAAAATGAATTCAATTACTCAGAGATCTTAGTTGTAGAGTGAATTAAATACTCTCAACATTACATTGGGTGGGGGAGAGTCGGTGAAGCCTTATATTCCTGATGATAACGAAATATATGCAAAAAAAAAAATAGTAAATAAATAAATAAAAAATTATTTAAATCATAGGAAGGTGGTTCCATAACTCTACATTAAAAATCACTTTTTTCAATCAAATCGAACACTTTCGCCCCTCGAATAAATGTTCATGCATGGACTTCCCATCAGCAATCCATCCACAATACTAATAGTCTACAGGGCAATTAAATGCCATGGGTGAAGATGGAAAGACGAAGAGTTCTTAATTCTTATTTATTTAATTTCTAAATGTATTTGTTTTGGAATAAAGGAATAATAAAGGAATAAGGGAAAGGAATAAGAAAGAGATAATGTTGTATTTACTTAGCGCTTATTTAGATTATCATTTTGATTAATAAAAAGCTTAGCGCTTCAACTCTCAGATCACTCCAACAACTGGGTCCAGCAGAGATCGCTGTAGCACAAAGCTTGCAAAGCTGCAAACCTGAGCATAGTCACAAATTTTCCAGCTAATTGTAATGTGAATTGACTCAATTTGCTCATTCGCTTTGCTTATCAATAGCTAAAAAAAAAAGAGCAGCGACTCTGAACAGCATTTGCTTTTGTTGCCCAGGAGGTCAATCCCAAATGACAGCTCCTTGCTGGCGCATGCATTATTGTTAGCGCACAATACAAGTGCCAACAATCAGCCAAAGGGCCAGCCTGCAGGCTGAATGAAAAGAAAAAATAAAAAATCAAAAACCAAATTCAAAACTCGCTTCGCGGCTGCTGAATGAATTGTTGATATTGCTGCAACTGGCTAACGCGAGGCAACACCAGCTCAGCTCTGCCTGCTGGCTGACAGTGCCTACTACCAGTGTGCCATCCAGCTGCTACACTTTATTTCAGCCAGTCCCTGTTGTTTCGTCCCTTTTGTAAGTGGCTTGTTTTTTTCCATGTTCCTCTCTGTGTGTGTGTGTGTGTGTGCGTGTGTAAATTGCGCTCTTGTGTGCAAGTGCGGTCATTTAATTTCGATTTGTGTTTTAGATTGTTTTGCGTTGCATTTGTTGATTTTTGCCATTTAAATAGAAATTTTTATTTTCTACACGTTTCTGGACACGGTCTGGCCGGCATGGACCATGCTGGGTGGCCGAGCAGCCGTCGCCAGTTTTTTGTATGCGCCATGCATGGCGCTTGCTGCTAGCTTATTTCTAGCCACTTTTTTATGAACGCATGTCCTCGGGGCATTGCCAACGCGCGCGCCTGGCAAATTGGATTTCTTTTTTCGGACATTTGAAACTGACGAGCGCCGGTGTCCGGGATCAGCCGACAATGGTAAGCTGGGGCCATACCTAACACCAGCATACACACAAACATGGCTATAGATAGATGGATATATAAACATATATATGTATTCATAAGAGCGGAAATTTAATCTAGGCCACAGCCGCGCTCCATTTTAGTCAATTTAAAGCTGACGCCAAATGTTATCAACTCGAAAATACTCGTTAAATATTTAAATTGGCGCAAAGCTAATGAAATAAAACCAATCCGCATGCGACTCCGACGCAGGACGCAATCCACAGAGATTTCTGATGCGCGCTCGTTTCGGCTGACTGCCTCCTTGTCGGCCGGAAGACGGCCCCAAGAACTGCTTATACTTTTCTTCATACCGCAGCATCCATATTTGACTCACATCAGTCAAAGTCAATTCAACTGGAACCGTGGCAGAGACTTTGACTGCGCACTGTCAATCCACAAAGTAAAGCATTTTTGTTCGAATTTCAGCCCATTTGGCCCACTGTAAGCGCTGCGTCTTAGCATGCGACACACGTAGCATCTTGCTTTAAATGTTTAAATAGAAGCGAATACGCTAAAAATCAGCAGTGACAACAACAAAACCGGATAACAGACAGCATATACAAAGAGACTGAGAGATGGAGAGAGAGGGAAAGGGAGAGTGGCAGACGGAGGGAGAGACATGCTCACACACACACACACACACTGGAAATTGGCATAAATAAGTAAGAGCAACGACGGCCTTAGTCTCTTCGCCATATTGTCAGCATAGCGTTTGTATCTGCACAAGTGCTGTGCTTGTGCGTGAGCCTCACTCACACTCACACACATACACACAAACACACATACACACAGATATATATATATATATATATATATATATATATATATATATATTACATATATATTTACTCAAATGCTGTGCCCAAAGCGCACTTGAGTGTGTATCATCATCAACATCAGCTCCTCTTCAGCCACGACAAGTCGGAGTCTCACAGTTCCCTGTGCCAACAAGCGGCCCTTGGCCCATGCCACATGCCGCAGATGCGTGGGCGCCGCTCCTGGCCATAGATGGATAGATACAGAGCTACAGATATAAGCAGTAAAGCTGTGGAGCTGTATAGCCGAGTGAGTATGCACCCACTACAGTGACAGTATCTTTGCCCGCTTAACAGTATTACAAGCAGACTAATGAAACGAGCCGGCTCCGGTTCAGGCTCCTGCTCGGGCTGGCTGCGCATCCCTTCCACCCATCTGGCCGTCTCGACTGCAATTTGACTTGACTTTTACGTATCGTCAAGTACTTTTCTGGTTTTGCCCACTCGGGGGACATTTGTCAGTCAAGAGACAAATTTAATTTTTGCAGTCAGACAGAGAACGAGAGAGAGAGAGAGAGAGAGAGAGACAGCAGAGTGAAATGGACTGCGATTAGATATGAATGGCAATGAAAGTCATGACGATCACGGGCTTAACTATTCCGGCTATTCAACTGTTTTGTTATTGTATTAGGGGCCACTCGTTAGTGCGGCTCGGCCTGTTCCCCTGCATTCCACTCGCTCTGAAGGGGTCCAATTCGTATTTCATATGCAGCCCGGCTGCACACTTTGCGTATACGTAATTTTATTACAACTGCCCAAAACAAACTGCTCTTTGCCCAGTGGTCGATGCTACTGATGCTGCTGCTGCAGTGCTAGTGGCCAAAACGAATGGGCCGCAACTATTTTTTGGGGGCAGCCAGGCTGGCGATGCACAGAATTCATTTCGCATTGAAATGGCTGCTCGGAGAGCAATTAGCTGAAATTATTGTTGTTACGTGTGCGTCGTCACTTGCATGAGTAGCTGGCCGGAGTGAGCTGCGTGAAGCCGGCCCGCTGCTGGGGCAGGCGAGGCGTTTGCTTAATGCGTGCGAGTATGGTCATTATTCAGGGCTTGTTCTGCGCTGGGCAGAAAAAAAAAATGCTGATTTGCGGTTTGCCAATGCCAGCCACAAGGCCACACACACACACACACACTATATATATATGTGTAGAGAATTTACCATAATTTAGTGAAGCATCCCCCACAGAATGTGACGAAACGAGGCAAAGTCAAGTCGAAGCGAAATTATGCCAAAACAAATCAAGCAAATGAAAATATCACAGCCTCAAAATCAAGGCAAAATACACGCAACGCCGGGCCCGAAAAGAGACCGTTCGACTTGCGGGCGCGGGTGTGGCTGTGGGTGCCACAAATGCTGTGCTTAATAGGCATCAGCTGGGTATTAAGTTGTTGTTTTTTGCCATCGACTTTGGCATCGTCTTCCTCATTTTTGTTGCCTCGTCTTGGCAGCGTGACAACCTTTTTTTCTGTTGTTGTTGTTGTTGTTATTGTTGTTGTTGTCAGTTAGCAATACAGAACGTAGCCAGAGCTCCTCAGCTAGAACTTGGGCATTATAACAAGCTCTCACCCAGCTGTGGACATTGTGCTGCTGCTGCTGCTGCTTCTGCTGCTTCTTCGCTTGCCAATCCAGCCTCACTTTCATTCAACAAACAATTTGCGGAATGCCATTAGGTGACGCCTACTGAGAAAATTATCTGCTCCACCCACTTTATTTTTTTTTATTTGGCATCTGCTTTGCCGAGCACGCGGACTGGGCTGGAGAGTGGACGGTGCAAATTCAATCACATCATCTTTTGTTGAACTCACACAACCGCTCTTAACAACAGCAGCAGCCGCCAATAAATACGACTCAAAAAAACCTCTAGGCAGAGGAGAATCTGCCAAAATAAGTGTTGAGAGCTCTTGAACGCTGAAGCAACACAAGAGAAAATCAATTTTTTTTTAAATTTATTTAATTATCTAAGCCTGGGTTTTTGTGAAAAAAGTATGTTCCCTGTTAAATACTTTTTCAGAACTTCTGGACATGACAGAAACATTTAATTTATAATAAGTAGAAAAGAAAATAAAGTTTTAACTCCAATTGTAAACATATTTAATTTAATTTGAATAAATAAAAAAAAAACCAGAGGTAAATTATTTTGAAATAAATAAATATTTTGTAATTTACGAAGTAATTTAGGAAGTATTTTTTATGGGATAAAACAATAAAATTAATTATTTAATTTTACCTGGATATATAAATATGTAATGAATATGAGAAAATGTATTTCTTTTATGTATAAAATTAATTGTCAAATTATATTTTTTTTAATTTTATAAAAATTTTAAATCATTTTTTTGAAATATTTACATTTTTATAGGATAAAACAGCAAAATGAATTATTTAATTTATTTTGAATAAATGGAAATAAAAAATTCTGATCGAGTATCGTACAGAGAAAATAGATTTCTTTTATGCAAGAAATATGATGAAAAATCATTTATTAATTTCCGATTCACTTCAACAGCAACATAACTCATTATCAGAAACCCAATTAAAACTCTCATAAACAATTACTAATTAATAAATGAGTAATTATAATACTATTACCTCTCTCTGAATTCATTAGGAAGCAAGATGTGCAGAGGATGCGATCGTCGGGCGGCTGACTGGGTGGCTGGCATGCTGGGCTCAGCAATCAGCGCTAGTTAGTTTCCCATATCTGGTTACTAACTTTGTCACTTTGCGAACCTGTGCATCTACGTTTACATTACACTTCTCAACCACATCAAGAGCAAAGCCTTTAACGACCTGTCAAATTTCATTACAAACTTTAAAGTGCTCTTAAGTTGAACAACAACCGCAAAATGCATCACACGACGGCAACTAAAACAAAATACAACTACAACAAAAATTATAGACGAACTTCAAAAAAAGCGAGGCTGGAGGCCGAGGAGTAGAACGAAAAAAGAATTAATAGTAGCAACTAGTGAGTGTCAATGGAAACCGCAACAACAACTGGTGCTGCTGCTGGTGCTGCCTCTGCTGATGCTGCAAACATAAAACTAACCAACTAACAAAGTATAAAACAAAAACTAAAAAAAAAACAACTATTGAGTGCTGCTCATTGCCTCAACCCCTGCCGCTTCGCGGCTGAACCACCGACTGTCAGGCTCCACGAACAAAAATTTCTAATTTAAAAGTTTTGCGACCAACCGACGATAAGTGAGGCAGCCGAAACGGCAAATAGAAAACAACAAAAGCAACAAAAACAAGCGGCAAATAAAAACGCAACAGCGTCACACAAAGAAACACACACACATACAGTTGCAGATAATGCAACCCCCACCCACTGGCGAATAAAAAAATAGCAGCAACTGTGTAGGTGGAAAAAGCAAGTTTGGCCAAGTGCAGCTGCAATTTTGTTGCTGTGCCATCGTAGGCGTTGCGTTGTGCTGCGCTGCGTTGTTTTTGCCCACATCGTTAGCAAGGCACATCGGCAACATTTCGTCAGCTTCCGCCTGGCCGTGGTGCTGCTTGGTTGTTGCTCCGGCCGCTGTCGGCCCAGTGGGGCAGCCCAGTGTGGCAGCCAGTGAGGCAGTGTCTGCCGTCCAGCCAGTTGTCGGTTGGAGCAGCCGCGTCATGCGCGTTGCTTCTGCCCTGTTTGCCTTTGCGATTGCAGTTGCAGGTCGCCAACCCACCCCCAGCCACAGCACAGTCCAGCCTGCAGCTGTGAAACGTTCGTCTTTATTCGCTGCTCCTCGGCAATCGTTGCCAACAACTATTTTTATACATCGTTCGGTCTGCGTATGTGTGTGTGTGTATGCCTTTAGGGGTTGGGGAGCGTTTGTCATTGTGCATTACATTTAGCATGCATCGTGGTGCCCATTCAGTGCGGCAACAATGTTGCCGTATTGTTGTAATTTGCTTGTTGTTTCGTTTGCCTGGTTCGTTGCCTTTCATTGGTCTTGAGGCGCATTTTCCAGTATTTCATGCAATGATATTCATATTCGAATCGTGTGCATGTGGCTTGCTGGCAAATCGAATTATATTTCCTGCATGCCACAAAGCAGACAATGTACATGGCCGCATTACAAATGCAGCTGCTGCTGCTGCTGCTGCTGCTGCTGCTGGTGGTGTAGCAGTTGCAGCTGTTGCTGCCCCAATCCACTGGCCTCTATGTGCACTTTGGCTTTTTAGCTTTCTGACCGGGCCAACACATTCGAGAAAATTCGATTAGGCCATTGTTTGGGTAGACAATTTCAGCTGCCTTCATCGTTTCTTTCAGCCAGCTTTGGGTGTGCGCCTAAGCTCGTTTTATGCCACGCTTCATAATTTATTTTGCTTCTCTTTTTTTAGATTTCCTTTTAATATGTATTTTGTCATGCATAATGGTGACATTTTGACGCGCTAATAAACATAATTTGCTCATAAAATATTTTTATTGCCCTCGTCTTTATCGGGCTCCTATCTGACTCACTTCTGGCAGGTATGCTTAAGTAGCTATCTATGTATGTGTGTATGTGTATGTGTGTGTGTGTGTTAACTCATACCTATATATGAATATTTTTTGCTTGTGCAGCTAGAGATGAACAGAGTTCATTTGCAGATAGGCAAGTGAAACATAAAACTTAAAATTAAGCAGATAACAAAGCCAAATGATGTACTAAACAACGAGCAGTGTCTGCATTAGTCGAGAATTCAGAGCTATAAAAAGCATTTAAAATGCTCGAGCAAAGCAAAAAGTCATAACTCGGAACATGCCTATGCCTTAGCTTAAATGATCATGGCTCATGTTAAGAATATTTAATTATTAGATTTGGAAAATATTATTATAATATTTTTTTAAAATATAATAAATAAAATTTATATATATATAATTCTAATATATATATTTTTTATATATATATATATTATATTATTTAAAATATATAAATATTAAATTGTGAGAGCTTAAAATATATTCACAGCAGAATTGATTTATATATTTAAAATAAGTAATTATTGGTTTTTAAAAAATTATTATCACATATTTTTCAAATTAATATTTGCTATATAATACTGTATATTTTAATTACTATATATTAATGTATGTAAATATATTTATAATATATATAGGTGAAAATTTGTTATATGCATGCATTAAAGTATTGTTTAACGGAAGTAGATAAAATAAACTAAAACATAAATTTTAAACGTTAACTTCTCAATTATATAGATTAACTGTTATTTTAGTTATTTTTCAAAATTTGAATAAATTTCCAAAAGTTTCCAATTTCAATTTAAAGTCATTAGCAACTTAATCTATATATTGGTAAATGCCAGATAATGAATAATATTAGGTCATCTATTATCTGTTATGACAATCATCGCTCGATTTTTTCGCTTTCTCTTGTTACCTAATTAATTGCTTGGCTTACACCACAGTTGCTCATTATCTGTTATGTCAGGCTGGTGTGCACAGGTCTCTGATTTCCGCTCCACAGTGCAAAGGCAATCAACGAGCTAGCGAACGGCAACAAATCACATTTTCCCATTTTCCACACACATAGAAAGACAGCGTGTTACCACTTGTATTTTTTCTTTTCTGCACATAGGAGGAGTGGGACGAAAAACATTTTTAAATATTTATTAGCAACAGCTTACAAGCATCATCTTATATTGTTGTTGCCTTTTGGTCTCGCCTCGTGCGATAAGTAATTTCGTTATTTGCCAAGCTCTGCGACCAACGCCCCCACAACAAGCGAGCGCCTACGCCTACGCCCCAACGTGGGCCCGACTAACGGCACAGAGTCTACGCCTTTTTGGCGCTCGCGCCATTTGTCTGCTCATCCTGCCAGCTTGCTTGTTGATGCCATTATCTTATTCAGCATCCTTGTCATCTCATAAAGGATGCCTATTATAAATTAATTTTTACCATCCACGACTGCCGGCTGCTGTTGCTGCTGTTGCTGGTTGCCACGTTTTTGGGGGGCGCCCTCTTTGCTTTTATCACTAGCAGCAGCCCGAATCCCCAGCTCTCATGGCAAACATGTTGCTCCTGTTTGTAGCTGTGTGCGTTTGTCTGTGTGTGCTTGTTTGTCTGCCTATATGACAATATAATTTTTTGATTTAAGGCTGCTGCTGCTGTCGCAATTTTTCAAAGACAACAACAACAACAATACACACACACACATCCCTCATATTTTTCAGGTTGCCACAAGCAAAAAGTTGCTGGCTTCCACACACTCACACACACACACACACACACACAGACAGCCTACTCTTGACATTGATGCCATACGCTGTGCGCTCTATTTTATTGTTATCATTAAACTGTAACACCTCCCGCCCACATCCGTGTCCTGTCTGTTTGACATGTTGGCTTGTTTGCCTGTCTCGCTCGGAGCAGGATTTGATGCGGGCTCTCGAGTCGCCCTCAACAAGTTCGGGCTGCCATTGATCCCAATATGATTAAAAACTGTTCGCTTGGCTTATCAATGCGGCCGACAATATGGTGGCTCGCCATCTTGGGCCGTTGGCCTTGCTACGCCTGCTGGCCATGATTAATTGGTAGCCACAACTGGTTGGGCGAGGTGGGTTGGGGCGAAAAATCAAATGCGAAGCCCAGCGCGGCGACGTTTTTTGAGCGTTAAATGCACTTCATTCATCAACGCTTGCTAACCGCAACGAGTTGCTGGTCTGAAGCCAAAGAACAATAACAAGATGCGGGGGCATGTGGCATGGGGCATGGGGCAAGGGGCATGCGGCAGCTGCAATGCAAATTCAAATAAAATTTACCACAGTTTCGTAACTTTGTCAACGATGCGCAACGGCGGCCAGCATCTTGCAACTGGGGCGCTGCCACAGCAGTGTCAGCCAACGAGTCATGGCGACGAATTGCAATTTGCAATTTTATGGCAGAGCAGACGACGAACCAAAGGCAACAGCAGCCACAGAAGCAGCCGCAATACAAAACAAACCAATTTAAATTTTTAGCGCTGCCAGCGAGCAGGGAAGACTTCAGACTAGAGGAGGCCACGGCGCTGGCAAAAATATAGTTAACAGCAAGCTGGAGCTGGCGAAAAGCGCAACAAAGCGTAGCCGACAAAATCAAACCAAATTCAGAGCACAGAAAAACGAAGGGAAAAAAAGGGGAAAACAAGAAAAAGCGCATTGACAATGGGAAACTGGGGCTGAGCGGGAATCGGGCTAAGGAATGGGCGTGGGGCTGGCCAAACACTCAATCAATAAATTATGCTGCCACCAAATATACAAATCGGCGAGAGAGAGTGAGTGAGAGAGGAGAGAGGTTGAGTGGTTGCCTTGGTCGGCGGATCTGTGGGGTCCGTTTGGCTTGTTTGGCTGGTCACGCGGCAACCAAACGAGCTGCGAGAGCGTCAGCTGCGAAACAAAGGGCATGTCCCAAGCTGCAAGTTGCAAGCTGCGGAATGTGGCTTTTGTGGATTCCGGACTCCGCCGGACCTTGCCAGGACTGCGCCGTTACCGCAAATGCCGTTAGTCATTTTAAAAAGTGCTGCGCTGACGTTGGCCCTGGCCGAGCACACGGCCAGGCGTCAGACAGCAATGACAATGTCATGTGCGCAGCGCAGCGCATTGTGCAAATGTGGCCAGCAGCAGGAGTTGGCATGACTGACCACTGGACCGGTCGCAGTCTGCAGGCTGGAGTCGGCTGTTATGTTATCAACGCCAAAGACAAAGGCGAATGTCGGCGCGCTGCGACCAAATGTCAGAATGGCTGCGAGGCGTCTCGGCAACGGCTGCGGCTCTTGCGGCCGTTCCAGCAGCCTGACCCCAACTTGACCTCGACCACACGAGCCGCTTTGAAGTGCGCCCAACAGTATCGATTTTTGCAGCCCACGCAGCCCAGCAAACAAATTACCATGCAGGTGCCACGGCTCGCGCCGGCAACATTTAAAATTTGTATATATCAAATATTGATCAGTATTGACGATTGCAAAAATGACGGGTCCGCGTGCCCGCAGGAAAGCCAGACACAAATGTCAACTGCCAGGCTGTCTCTGTGCATGTGAGTGTGTGGATGTGTATGTGTGTGTGTGTGTGTGTGTGTGAGCGTGTTAATTGTGCAGCAGCACACAACAGTTTTTGTTTTTTTATTGCTAACCGCAACGCTTAAAGGTAGAAAATGCTTTTATTATTGGTATTTTCAGCTGGTATGCTGCATGCAGAGCTCAGGCCTGAGTGCTCCAGCTGTGGCATCATTAATAACTGAGCTCCGGACTGCCTTGCGTCCAGCGGCTTGATCGATATTTGTAATCTCACTTTACATTTTCGCACAACTACGCACATGAAGGCACCTGCCACCCATCCACACACTCTTAAGAGTCTTCTCGAGCTTCATTGTCTCTGCTGTGCGCTGGCCGTGTCCGTGCGGTCCAGCTAAGCGGAAGCTGTTGGAATTTACCAACGTTTAAACTTTAATGCTGTGTACAAGAGTACTTTTTATTGTTGTGCAGCTCTGCTTTTTTTTGCCTCTTTCACTTTTTTGTTGTCATTCTCTTTGGCTATACACCTACGTCCCTCTTTGGCTATTCTTTTTTTTTGAGCTGCCTGGCTGTCTCTCTGCCCGCTCCAATTGAACCTAATCCGGCTGCTAAAGTATTAGCTTCGTAGTTGTATACTCATCCCGGCTGTCCAAACTGCCTTATGCTGCTTTTGTTGTTTGCTGGCATTTAAAAAACAAAAAGAATCGACTCAGTCCAGCCGGAGGTAGCCAGCTATGGCCAGCTGGAGGTCTGTAAAAACTTTTGCCTCTGTCTGAGCATCTGCAGTTGTAGCTGTTGCCGGAGCGGGAGCCCGAGCTGTCCCCTTACTTAATAACAAGGCGACAGTCGGTGTGTGTGTGTTTGTGTGTGTGTCACCCTGTCGGCTGCAGAAAATGAACGACAGTTACTTGGCCCTTGCAAACGACGAGCATACTAATCTGTCTCCCCCTGCGCCCGCCCCTATCGTCCCCCCATCGTCCATGCAGCACGTAAATGAAGTAAATGAGCGAGAACTCCGATAATTGTGTGCTGGCAATGAGGCGCTTATAGCAGCTCTAGGACTTTGCTTTGCCGCACAAGCATATAGAATTATAGTTATATATTTTATATATATATATCATATATATAAGTGCGCCAATCACCTTATCCACGGAGACACTCCTGACAGTCGATATCAGTGAACGCCACTCAGTTGCTGCTCAAAAATTAAAACTCTATGAGGCAGATGCGATCTGACAGGATGTGTCAGGTGAGCGCGCTTAGGTTTACTCACCTGTCAACATGCTGTATGATTGATTTTCTAGCCATAAACCAGGAGGTCAGCAGCCGCTTCACATGAAACTGTAAACTGAACGTGACCAGATAAATGCGGCAAATATTAAACGGAGAGTAAGCTTCAATAATAATAAAAGTTATAAATCTTAGCATTGGCTGTCGCCGCGCCGGATGAGAAGCGGTTGAAGCACGAGAGGATGTGGCCATTCAGCCAGGGCACAGAAGGCGACGACGAGGACATGCTGCAGCGTGGCGATAATAACAATTTATTGCACGCACACAAACAGCGCCAAACATAAGTACACAGACACGGAGAGAGAGAGAGAGAGAGAGAGAGAGAGAGAGGCACTCATGTGTACCGGAAAATGCCGCGAGACACAACTGCAACAACAAGCAGTAGAGCAGACAGCAGCGCTGGCCAAGCAGACGGGCATAAAAACCACACAATAATAAAAATGAACAATGACAGGTTAATAGCAAATAAATGAAAGCCCATAAGAAAAGCGCAGCAACGGCAAAATGACAGAGAAAGAGAGAGTCAGAGAGGGAGATAATGGCTAAGGGCTGCGCAGAGACTGCATCAAGTTGCTACAGCAAACTTGTGCTCTTAGTGTAGGCATTTGATATATGGCTTTCAATTTTCAGAACCATTGACCAGTAGCAACAACAGAAACTGACTAAATGAGGAAAATGGCAATGGGCAGCCACAAGTGGATGATGGCATATTTGAGGCATAACTACGCACCTGCAACAGCTTAGACTGGCTCAACTGCAAACAGGTTTCAATGGCAAATGCCATGAATGCCCTGAATAATTGTCATCATCATTACCTGTGCACAGGTGGGTATGTCACCAGGTAACTGGCATCAATAGGCAATTTGTAACCATCGACATTTACCTGCAGCTGATTTTGGCTTTAATTTTTTTTGAATTCAACTGTTTTTTTTCGCAAACAAAATAAAGTGAATATTTTCTGAGCTTATATAATTTGAAATTTAATGTGGCACACATAAAGCGACATAGACACAATAGATGTATAATTTGCATAAACAATAAATTCAATTTTATGCTGAAAAGAGACAAACATTTTGCGTATTTATTAAAAATATTTTTCATAAATTTATTTCGATTGCATAATTAGCTGAAATGAGCTAAATTATTTAGGTGTCGCATGCAGGCTCCGGGCCATTTAAATTTGCAACAATTTGAGCTTTAAGGTGACAGCGAAAGGGTAAAAAATCGATCACTTGCTTAAAGTTGAGACGCCCTCGAGACGGCGACGGACCAACGACAGCAACAATGGCGGCTGCTTGGCAGCTGTGCCAACGGCTGGGCGAACGCATCTGTCAACGTCCTTAGAGTTTAACAAAGAAGGACACTGCGAGTGCACATAGGGAGAGCCAGACACCGGGCCACTTTATAAGCCAAATTTAACGCTTGCTCGTTGTTGCTGCTGTTGCTGTTGTCGCTGGCAATGCGCTTTGTCTGTTTGTTTTGTAGAAGGACAAGCAGGACGACAACTGCTGCTGCTGCTCCTGCTTTTAGGCAACCCTCTTCGGCTCACCAACTGTTTGGCAATTCGCTTCTGGATCTTACAACGAATTCAATTGAAAATTTTAGCAGACACTCAACGGGCAACGAGCACTGCAAATTTCAAAACAAATTTGCCGCAACGCAACAGCAGCAAAGTTTTTGCAGAGAAGTTGAAACTTTGATTCGATGCGATTCGATTCTCTTCGATTTTCAATTCTCAGTCAGCCGCCTCGCCCCGTCTCGCCACGACCATCAACTGGTCAAGTGTGGACGTGCGCTTAAGTGTTACGTATGCGTCACGTTGTCCACTGCACTTCAGCTCGTCTCCAGCTCTGTCTGGCTGATTGTCTGCGTGGCTCAGTGTTCTGCTGTTTGCTTAGTGCAGTTTTCACTTTGTGGGCGTTACACAAAAAAAATAACAAACAGCCGCACGCTCCACCCGGACTCAGGACTCAGGAGTCTTGCCATATTTACTTTTGCCTGCCAGACAACCAGACTTCAGACGTTAGTGTTGTTTGTGTGTTTGCCTTTCGTTTAGCAGCGGCTATGACAAAATCAAAAGCAAATCGCTGAGCCAATGCCAAAGTGGAAATTGTCAATAATTTCAAATTGATTTCTATTTGATTTGGCGAAACAACGCCAAAGACAAAGACAACAGTTGAACGAAGGTAAACAGCCAGCAATGGGCGCTGTAATTGCACCAGCACACATAAACAAACCTATTTCCGTTTAGTCAAGCTTAGTTTAGTCTCTTTGAAGGCGAAAGTGAAGCAGTGAAAGTTTGATGTACGCACGCGGCGCTGCCCAAATAACATTAGACAGCTAGCCGTATTATGGGCCTGGCCAACTTTTACGAGGCATCATAAAAAGCATTACTCGAACTGCGCCTGTCTCGTAAAACTCGTGAGATTCCGGGGCTGCCAGCGCCTGCGGCAATAAAGCTAAATCGATAAGTGTTGGCATCGCTCGTAAAGCAATGGAAGTGGAGCAAGGGGCAATCGAGTCGCTGTACTTAATGTACTTGGACATTATGCGCTAATGATATTAATAATTCTTATTCTATTATTATTCTTACCCTGCTTGGGCGAGACGCTGAGCACCTGCTGCGGCGACTGTTGCTGCGAGTGAATTTGGTATTGCTGCTGTTGCTGCTGCTGTTGCACGGCCACCGCCTGCTGCTGGGCGGCACAGACTGCGGCAGCTACGGCCGCTTGCTGCTGCTGCTGATGATGAGCGGCTGCAGCGGCAGCTGCTGCGGCTGCGGCCACGGCCTGCTGCTGCGACTGCTGCTGATGCGGCGACTGAGACTGCGGATGCTGCTGCTGCTGAGTCGTTACAATGGACATTTGCTGAGACGGCTGCTGCTGCTTGACGTTGACCTGATGCTGGGCCTGCTGCTGCTGCTGAGCTGGAGCCTGCTGCTGCTGCAGATGCGTCTGGTGTATAGCCAGCAGCTTCGTCTCGTACGGCTTGGCGCCGACCGACAACGGCTGACTGCTGAGCGTCATCTGTGCTGTTGCTGGCATCATTAGTGTGGGCATTGCCAACATTTTTTCGCTTGTTGCTGTGGCTGTTGCTGCTGCTGCCGCTATTATTTGTTGTTTCTGTTGCTCTCGCTGCGCTGTTTGCTGCTGCACGTTTTGCGGTTAAACGCAATTCGCTTTGATGTTTAATGAAGTGCCGCCTCGCAGTTGATGTGTATCATCAAATCGTGTTAAAATTTTACTAAATGATTTTCGGAGCTTTTTATTTTTAAATATATTTATCTGGTTTTATTGTTTGTTTTTCCTTTTTTTTTTTTGGTTTTGTTTGTTTGTTATTATGTTTTTATGTGTTGTGTGAAACCGCACTTTTAATTGCTGTTGTTGCAGGATGTTTGTTTGTTTGTTTGTTCCTTTTTTAATGTTCTACTGAAATCACTTGGTCCGTTAAATGATTTCTACAATTTTACTAATTTCAAAAGTTTCTCTTTGCGGTTTGTGTTCGCATTCATTTGCCGCCTGCTGTTTTGCTTTTGCAAGTTTTTTTTACTATTTAATTTTGCCTTCCCTTCACTTATCACAGACCAATAAGATTTTTTTTAAGTTCTTATGGTTTTCGACTTTAACTGATTTAAAAATATATTAGAAATTAATATATACATAAATATATACTTATATATATGTAAGCATATATTTAAATATATATAAACATATTTGATTATAGTAAGTGTTTTATTAAAATATTTTAAAATACAAAATAAAAATATTTTTCAATTTTTAAAAATTAATTTTTAAATTTCTATAGTACAATTATGAAAAATAATAATATGATAAAAAATAAAATTATTTATATATATATATATATATTATATATTATTTTCCTTTGCATATACATATAAACAACAAAGCGCTATTGGGTTCACTTTATTTAAACGTACAAAATTTCAAATTGACATATTCATATTTATTCAACAAATCTGATCTGAATCTGGCGCAACACTACAAATAACCCTTCTCCATTGCCCCAGCTGCGTGCTGCCCCAGAATGCTTAGTAATCTTTTTTTTTTTTGGTAATTGCAGTTTTTATGATTCGGTTTTACGATGTTGCTTAAGCACAAACATTTCGTTCTGGGGCGCGGGCATTATCGTATATCAAGCCTAAGCCATTCACACATCATTTGAAAAATTAAATTTAATATTTTACGATTTGCGGGTGGGCTCTGTGTGAGTGTACACAAAGAAGAGCTTGAGCCAACAAAAAATAAAAATTATGCGCGTAACGCAATGCGAAGCACAAGCAGAACAACACGAACAAAAAAAATATAACAATAATAATAAAAGGCAGCGGAATATAAGCGCTGCTTTTTATGCGAACGACGCGCGCCCAAGAGACAAAACGACAGAAGCCAAAAGCGAGAAACGAGAAACCAGAAAACACAAAACTCTTCAAACTCCAAAAATCGCACGCCCCAAGTGTTGGCAAGTGTCAGGATCAGGCGCTGCCACAGCCACAGCGCCTCAGTCGGCGTTAACGTCAGTCTAACGCTTCCGGTTTTTATAGCGCAACGCGCACAAAAGCCCCAGACAGTGGGCCAGAGGCGGCAGAGACGGACAACTGTTATGTATAAATATAAACTTATATTTTTATTTTTGAAAGCCAAAAACACATACACACATAGTAGACGCAGTAAAAAGCAACGAGTGTACAACAAATGCTAACAAAAACGAAAAAACCAAAAAAAAAAAAAAACACATGTACAATACACAGCATTCGTTGTCATCTAACTGAAATTTGTGTGTGTGTGTGTGTGTATGCGTATTTGTGTGTGTGATTCATACACACAAATGCACTGGCCTTTTTATATGGCCGCGCTGTGTCGGCGGCTTTCGGCGTTGGCTGGCTGGCTGGCTGGCTGAAAGCATTTATTGGCTGCTCGTTGTCGGTTTATGTGCCACATAAGCCGAAGTGGCAGAATGTGTACATGTATCTGTATGTGCATGTGCGTGTGTGCATGTTGTTGTTGTTGCTGCTGCTGTACATAATGTGTCAAAAAAAAAAGAAAGGAAAACAACAGTACCAACAGCACCAGCACCAACACAACCAAAGGCCACACAGAAGCGGACAAAAAGCCTTTGTGTTCCTTGTAAATAGAACTAAAATCGATGCGTACAACAATTCCTTTATTTCATATATTTTACAAAATACAAAAGAAAATAGCAAATACATGAATATAAACTTGCATTATCGCTTTAAAATATCAATTTATAATAATGTCAATCACTTTCATTCACAATTAGACACTATCAGAACCTCACTGCACTTTGCCCAAAAAAGTATGCTACAAAAACTGAAATTCCATTTCACTTTTAAGTCGACTTGAACAAACACAAAATATTTGAAATTGAACAACTGAACTTAAAGATGAAAAACTTAGCAAACTGAACTAAACTCGAAAATGACTTTAATTTTAATTATAATTTATATTAAAGCTTTTAAAACAACGAAACTATATAATAATTTAAACTTGTTTATGTTTCTAACTTTATTTCTCCAGTTTTGTTTTTATGTTTTTGATTTTATTTTGGGTTTTTTATCTTTTGTTTTACAGTCGCTTTTGCTGTTTATTTTATCGCGTTTTGAGTTTCTGTTTTGGTTTTTGTGTTTTATTTTGTTGTTTTTGCTTTGTGTTTGACTTTCCGTGGTCAAGTTGTTGCGTTCATAGATGGGAGTTTTTTTTTATTTTTTGGTTTTGAATTTTTAGTTGGTTTGCTTGGAAATTATAATAACAACTTAACAACAATGTAACGAATATCCTTTCTTTACGAGGACACAATTCAAACTGATTGCGAAGCGCGCTTGTCGTCCTCCCAAATAGTCAAAGACATTGTCCGCTGAGGCATACCGTTATTCTGCCGGCGTCGCAGTCGCGTTGCTTTCGCTCCGAGTCTGCCACGCACACGAGTCGCACACCAATCGTCCTGGCCAACATCGTGCCGCGGTTCGCTCAGGCCTGCGCACTGTCACAGTTCGAAATGGTTTGTGTCCTAGCTAAGCGCGCTCGATTCAGCCTTTTATGGCACACTGAACTGGCAAATTTCCCAGTGTTAGTTGCGTTTATGGCATTGCCAGCTGTTATACTGGTAGTGTGATGCAACTTCTTTACAGAACTGCGCTCTTAAGAGGATTTCGCACAAAGTACTTATGTTGAGACGTCGCTTGCTCCATTGTTTCATAGAAAAACACAGCTTGACTCCTGCAAGTTGCAACAAAGACCATGAGCGGCTTTACGATGAATAGCAACAGCAGCTGCATCAGTCAGAATAATGTCAAATGTTAATTATATTATAGAGAAACAAACAGCGTTCACGCACCACCAGACAGTTGTGCAGTCACTCACACACACAAACACACACACACACACATATATATATATATACTCTACACTATTGTTTATGTGCTAAAGAGCCAATAATCTACTTTTGTTTTATTATCATTCGCGCGCCCTTATCCAAACGCCTTCAAGCAGCCGAGCAGCCGAGCTCCGCTCACCCAACCGCCAGGCTAACAGGCCAACAGGCCACCCCAACACACTAAGCGCCTTTGCCACTGCTTTCACCCGTCTCCACTTAATTTCTACTTGATTTGTCGCTTAAGAAAACTAATTGTCTGCCTTTTGTTGAGCGTGAAAACAATAGAAAACATTTTAGCAACTGTTACTTTAGCCAAAAGCGTATTAGAAACATGGGCTGGGCGGAGGCGAGCTAAGCACGCAGCAATGTTGCGGCTAAGGCGAAGCAAAGTGGCTGGCGGCTTTAATGGTTTCGGTCTCTCTGGCTATGGCTGGCAGATGAGGGCATTCGCTGGCCTACAACGTCTTCAAGGTCGTTTGCTTCAAGCGGAAATGCAAATGTAATTTTAGTGCCAAAAAAGGTTGCGAAAAGAAAAACACGCAAAGCCTTTGAATCCAATTGCCCCGCTTCACACAACTTCTTTGATCTCTGTATACTCCCAGGCAATTGGAATGGTTCTACAACGCCTTGTAATTTATTTTTCATATAACAATTAAAACGGTGTTGCAGCTGCGAGCGCAACTCACACGGAAATACAACTCACTTTGCATATTCATGCTCAAGCAACACAAACAATCCGAATGTTGCTCAAGTTTGCAGGCCATGTTGATTTCGCAGCCAACAATCACAAACTCTCAATTCGCAGCGCCAAACAGTTGAAATTGCGTTTTGAATTTCAAAACACACAAGCATATTAAATATCATCGAAAAAACAATTCGTGCTCAAAACTGTAGCCAAACAACAAGTTTCAAATATTTTCATGCATTAAATATGCCAAAATAATTAATTACAAACTATTTCGACCAATATTTTCAGTTGCAATGCCAAAGCAAAGACAAAATGCATCGAGCTCATCGGCTTAATTTATCAAATAATATTCGTGTGTAGAAATTACCTTTGGTTAATCATTAGTAGACAATTATTATTAAACTGTCAAAGACAATTGTATTTGCTTCGGTTTCTCTGATACTCTTGTAGGAATTCATTATATGCCAAGCCTGCGGGCATGCAAATACATATTCTTGAGCAGTCAGCTATGTCTGCGTATCTGTGTCGAGCAACTTTGCTTCGGGCTTGAATCTATTTTGATGGCATTTGTGAACATATAGAAGGTATTTCTGACATATTACACGTATCTCGAAAGGCTAAATTTAGCAAATTTAACTCTATTATTGCAGGTTAGTTTATGTTATGAATACCTTAAGCTAAAATGATTAACCAGAATTCACAAGTTTGTTTTGGCTGTTTAAGGATTTTTTACATTAAAATATCATAATTGTAGAAAATACAATAAAATCTGAACTTCAACTGAAAAAATAAGAAAACAACGAAATATTATATATTTTATTTTATGTGAATAAATAAATAATAAAAAAAATAAAATAAATAAAATTATATACCTAAATTAATTATTTAATTTATTAATTAAGTCGTAAATAGATAAAAAAAAAAATAAAATAAATTCAACAGTTTCCTATAAGCAGAGAAAAATGTATATACTTAATCTGATATGAATGAATAAAAAAGTAAAAATAAATAAAGAAGTTTGCCATTTTTTAGATATTTGTATCTAAAGACAACTTAGACTTAGATAACTAAAGACAAAAATCATTTCTAAGTAAATTCCGAGCACAATGCATATGAAATCCTTAATCAAAACTTCATATTTTCTTATGACTTTTGCAAACGCTTGAATGAATACATCCAGCCTGGAATGAATGAAACTGCATTTTGGAAGAGTGTTCAGGGTATCTCCTAAACCGTCACTTTGTCACAAGTTGGAACTCTTTTACTTCTAATTACTTAGGAATTCTCAAAGGATAAGCCTCAATAGAATTTGTTGACTGTAAATAAATTCTTATACAAAATATTTAGCATATTTGAAGGAAGTTGCAACCGTTAACTCTCCATAATTAAATTCTAAAGTAAATATACAAAAAGAATTTAAGATTGGATGACGGCAGGTACATACGACGACGAGTAGTTTGTGAAAATAAATGTAAATAATATGTTCAGTGCTTGCCTGTGCGCCTTTCATTACCCAGTTAACTGCCGCTGAGATAAGGATGTTATCGAGCTGCATTCGCTGTTGATATTAAGCGTGCTTTAACGGACCCAGTGTACCTTTGTATTTAAATGCAAATGTCCTCGAAGTCCGACAATAACGATATCAACGGCGCGATATACATATTACCTACTTTGCGCACACAAACATACATACTAACTGCCAACACACACACATACAGACTTGTGTGAGTGTTAGCCGTGAGGCAAGGACTCACGTGAGCGATTAAAATCTGAAGGAAAGTATTTGTGTTTTACATTATTTTTTCGCTACTTTTCCGAGGGTTGTTGCCGTCAGCTGAGGTGTAAATGAGCAGACCAGAGCTGAGCCGAGCAGAGCTGAGCGACACGACGCGACGCGACGCTGAAAGGGTTGTCCGGCAGCGACGCAGGCAGCGGCAGCGGCAGCGGCAGCAGCGTGTAATTGGAGGCGAGTGTCGTGTAAAATGTAAAACTTGCGCCGTAAATAAATCAAAACTTTCTGACTGAACAAACATTCAGGTGAGCGAAAAAATGCAGCTTGCGACGGCAACAGCCGCCAGCTTCAGCTTCAGCTACAGCTCGAATGCGGGCTCGAGTCGAAGAGGACGGGCAACCAGCCAGCCAACCAGCCCACTGTTACATATTGACAAGTATGCCCGATGGGCGGTCGGGGATGTGGGCAGGTGTGCACCTGAAACCCAACCGGTACACGAACGAGGCCGCTGCTAAAAATGGGAACAGCTGTTGCCGTCGGGCTCGAGAGCTAAGGCTCTTCAGCTGCAGCCGGGGCTGAGCAGTTGACAGTACTTTTAATTTTTTATTTTTCGCGAAACGTCAAGTTTAAATGCTGAGTAAATTAACGCTACGCCCCGACATAAGAGCGCATTATAGCAGCGAAATAGACCTCTCGAAATCGCAGCCATCCCAAATTGAGTGCATTGTCTAGAGACTTGCCTGGCGCAATAAATTGACCCTCACTCCATAGCTTATTTCTACCACATATTAAACGAAATGTAAATGGATCGTTAATACTGCCGAGCACAACTACTTTAATGTATCTATAAAGAGCACGAAAGTTGCGTGGAAAACTTTTGCGGTTATCTTGGCCAGAACACAGTCACATTTGTTGCGGCAGCAATAATAAAATCATAAAAATATTATTATATATAAACAGTTGCATAAAAGAGATCTTAAAACCATTTGCAGGCTTCCGCTGCTGAACTTTCTTACATTGAGGTACAAAAAAAACTCTTGAATAAGTTGTCAGGTTGCATACCTTGCAAGTCCTAGCTACAGGCAGGGCATTTATCTTAAGTAATATGAAACCTGTATCTAGAACATGACTCAAGTGTGCCTTAAGCTAATTTAAGTACATTAAAAAAAATTAAATTAATTTTAACATTAATATTTAAAATGTAATTCATTTTAATATTAATAATTAAAATTGAATTTAATTTTAATATTAATATTAATATTAAAAAAATGAATTTTATTTTAATATTAATATTTCAAAATGAAATTATTTTGTATAATAATATTAAACAATGAAATTAATTTTAATATTAATACTAAAAAATTCAATATTGTAATATTTGTTAGATATATATATTTTAGATATGTTTCATTTATTTTTTAAATTATATATATTTATGTTTTTTATCAAGGTTTTTCTTCAATTAAGTTTGCTCTTCTTCTTACTTATTCGAGTGCTTATCAGAGGATATCTTAGAGTCAGGCAGCCTGCTGTATGAATAAAAAGTTTTTCATATTTTTTTTTCGCTTTGGCTTCTGCCATAAATATATTAAGCCAGAAAACTTTGGCCATTGCTAGTGGATGCTCAGCTGGCTAAGCTGCGGTCCGCCGCTAGAGCCACTGCTTATGAACAGAATTGATGAGCGGAGTTTAACTTAATTGTATGTGGGCATCTCGGTACGGCTCAGTGGCATGCTGATTGCGTCAAGATAGCGTTTCAATTTGCGCCGCGATAAGGCAACGAGACATAAAAGTAAATTGAAATACCTGTCGTTCGCATCAACGTCAACTGGCCAGCTGACTATCACAGGCTGGGCGCCTGGAACTGAAGCTGAACCTGTGCCTGGCTCTGCTGCTGACAGGGGCTCTGGCATGGAACGGGCGTTGCATTGCCCGTGGACCTTGTCACGCACGTGCAGATGGCAGAGTTTCAAAATTTTTAATTGAATTTGCCAGTGGGCAGTGGCTATTGTCTGAACACGGTATCTCGTCTAAGGGCTAGGGCTTGGGGCAGGGGCTGTGCCTGGGCTGGGGTTGGGGTTGGGTCGCTACTCACTGTGCAACGGTATCATGTACTCCATTTCCGAATCACTACTGTCGTCATCGGCGTGCTCCATGGGCTGTGTACCGCCTCCAGTGGTGGCAAACGAGTTCGTGCGCAGCGCCATCTCCATGGCACGCAATGCGGGCAGGTCGCGCGGCAGGCTGCCATTCTGCAAGAGGCGACAAGTGTTGGCATATTAAAATTAGACACAAATGAACAAAACCACGTCCAAGACACTTTCATTTGCAGCAGGTAATTATTGCCGGGCCCCGACTGGCCAGCAATAAAAAGAAAATGGAAAAAAATAGGACAGGCGCCCGAACAGCTGAAGCGAGACAAATGCCGGGCGCTCTGCTATACAAATCATGAAAAAGGATAACACGTTGTAATCTGAGCAATGGATATAAATGCGCTCGCCTGCTCACCTTTGTCGAGCAATACCCCACTCCCCTCTTTGCTTTTTTGTTTGCACGAAACTAAACTAAAAAGCAACAACGTGACAACAACAACAGCAGCAGCAGTAGCGGCAGCAGCTGTAACTAGATGTTGCCAGAAATCCAATTTCAGCAAGTAGCAAGACATAAATTTGTTTGTGCCACATAGAGAGACGCATTAAAGCCTCGCACCGGTTGTCTTTCCAGGGAATTGGGTAACTGGGCCGAAGGAGGCAGCGACGGTGAGTGACGGGCGGGGGACATCCGGTCTGGCCATGTCCAGCAAATGAATTCTGTTAATGCAGACATTACTCGAGCATATTAAAAGTCCAAATGGTCATTTCGTACAGAATTTTATAGGAACTAGCCACACTCGCACATCCAGACAATGGCAGTGGGACAACAAATAGGCACATTTGTTCCGCCGCCCACTGGCCAACCCCTTGGCCAACCCTCAGCGCTGCAGTCAATGGGCAATGGGCAATGGGCCATGTGGTTAGCAGCCCAAACCTATACGCAGTTTTGTTTACCTTGCCACGACAATTGCGGCTGACAAAAACGACAACAAGTAAAGCTCAACTTGTAGTTTGCCAATACATATGCATAGACACATATACATATTTGTTTTTTTTTTTTTTTGCTCACCCCAACTGGTCAGCCGAGTGAATGCTGTTGCCATACGCCTGCCCATGGCCTTTAGGACATTTAGTTTATTTGATGTTGCGAAATGAAAATTGTGACATAAAAGGGACTAACAACATAATTAAGTAGTGTCCAAATGTGCAAATCCAAAGGCATAAAAAGCGTTTTGAAAAAACAGACAGAGCCAAAAAAAAAGCACATAGAAGTAAATAAGAGAGAGAGAGAGAGAGAGATGGGGAGAGAAAATAGAATGCGTTTATGTGTGGCTGCTGCCCGCCAAATGGCACTTAAAGGATTTGAGCCCAGAGTCCAGCTTCAAGTAGGCTCCGAGTTATGAGGCAGCGAGCATGTTAACTGAATGGCAAAGGCAGTGGCAGGAAGTGAGCTCGATCACCAGGCGCACATTAGATGCCATTTGCTCGTTTGTGGTCATAATTTTTAGTTTTTGCCAGCCACGTGTCGGCCACAAAAGGGTCATGATTAGTTTCTCGGCCCTGCAGTAGCCCTAAACAAATAAACAAAGCTGGCGCTGAAGCTGAATCGAACATGGGAAAAGCCCATTGCCATAACTATTTTCGAGTCTTAATCATGGCTAAATGTGTCTGTTGACACATTTCGGATTAAGTGACGCCTGAAGGCACAAAACCAATTTCATATTTACGAATCAAATAATCATTTACTTTAAATAGGTCTTAGTGAAACAAACATGGGAATTATAGCGGCGCATTTAACACAATTGTAAACATTTCATCAGCCAAAACAAACTAATGGAATGATAATGGAGATGGACTTTCTAAGTAAGCTTTGCTCTGGCACTTGTAAGCATTGCGGAATTATTTTTCATACGCTCTGCGAAGCTGCCAGCAAAATTACCAAATTGGCTTACTGTGACTTTGAAAATTTGTTGGCCTTATACTTGGCGTAAACACAAATACGCGTGCCCCATGCATAGGCATATTAACTGCTCGGAGGCGTTGGCACTGCCTGACGCGGCTTACAGTGGCTCAAAATACCCTGTAACCATGAAGGGCTCAAGCAGGCCAATCGCTTTGCTCACAGGTTTCCTATATTTAAGAATTGCGCATTGATGTAGGCCTTGTCTTAGACAGCTGTGTATCACTGGGAGATATTGGTTTATTTTATTTGATGCTGAAAATCAATATGTTTTTTTTCTCAAATAAATAATAATAATAACAATAAATAAACTAAAGTAAAAATAACAATAAATGAAAAAAGTAAAAAATAAATTAGAGTACACGAGGATTCTGGAGGTTTACAGCTATTCCCCATTCAAGAGCTTTATGTAGCTTTTTGTTAAGGTTGCCAAAATATAATTAATTCATATTCTCTTTTATAATAATATCAAATAAAAATAAAAATAGAAATAAATAAAAATAAACAAATAAATAATATATTATTCAAAGATTTTAGAGAATAGACGTGTTGCTTTTTAATACTTTAATTTATTTTATTTTATTTATTATTTATAAGTTGGGTATGATTCTTTGCTAATAAGCTCTAATTATTAATTTTTTATAAAGTGTTCAAATATTTATTTTTTAGATATTAACGAGGTATCTGCGGGTCGCTCAGTTCTGGTCAAGCGCAATAGATTTATTTTATTTATTCATTTTTTGAGTATTTGATTTGATTTTCTTGTCCGCAACTGTTCCCATCCACTGTGTGTGTGTGTGTGTGAGTGTGCACGTGTTTCTACATTTTTTATTTAATAAAACAAATTCAGCGGACAGCCTGCGGCGAACATGGCAAGCGAAATTAAATTATTTCCTTTTTCTGTGCCAATCCTCAGTCAGTAAGATTGGGCCGCGAACGCGCTTTATCATTTCTTATTGCTGCTGAGACGGAGGCATATCGTGGAGCGGGCTGGGAACTGCGGACTGAGGCTGGCATTTGACAGGCCTGTCAGCGAAATGAGGCAGCCAGCGAGTGAGTGGCAGAGGCAGCCACCAGCGGAGCCGCTGACTTCTTTGTAATTGTATATTTTGATGACCAACAGACATAAAAAATGCAGGGCGACAAGATCTTGATGCTGCTGCTTGTTTTATTTTTTTAACACTCTCTCCAAAAACCTTGATGGGATTTCCTTTAAACCGAAACTCGTTTCAGCACAGAAAATGCATTTGCGGCCGTTCTTTGCATACATTTAGGCGCCGTTTTTCAGCTCGTTATATGCAAATGACGCTTTTCATTGTTGAGCTTTAATGACACCGCCTCGCAGCGACCTTCGCGCAAATATTGCAAATTGCCTGTCAATAATATGTAAATCACGCAGAAATTGCGACCATCAAAGGCTTAAAGTTTTTTTCCTTTAATAAAAACATGCTTATGCAGCAGGTTTCATGCACACAAACGCACGAACACACACTCGCAGTGGCATACAAACATTTGTATACTTATTTTTATTTGTGTGTACATGCGTACATGTGTCGATGCATACATTTGTACATGCGTACATGCGTACATGCATACATACGTATGCACGGCAAGTTTGTCCAACTGTCAAGGCGTCTGCCCTGGCCGGGGCTTGACATGTGACGTGATTTCCACCCTGCGTGTTGTTGTTATTGCATATTGCGCCGCACTTCCGTTTCCTGCATTTCTTTTGCATAATAGACGTTGATTAATGACGAGCCAAAGCACAGGTAAAGTGGATGCAATACATTATTTATGAACGGCCGTTGCATAATTAGCGACGCACTAAAATTGCCAGCAAAAATTATAAGCGCTCACAATAGCCCAAGCCCAATTCCTGGCCCAGGCCCAGGTCCGTGCTCAAACCTCCAAGGTGCCCAGTCGAGTTGACAATGCATTGCCATAAAGATTGCTGTTTGTGTTTGTTGCTGGAACTCGGCTTGCTTTGACAGTTGCCATTTGCCAATTGGTATGCAGAGCGAGCTCACAGCGGCTGCAGCCCCATAAATTAGGCCCCCTCTCCTATCACTCAAAGCGAAGTGGAGCCGCAGCGGTGTGGTGGGGCGGCGGATCGACAATGAAGCGGTGCCAAAACGGATAGACACGCTAACGGCATCAATCGGCAAAAGTGCAGAGTGCACGGAGTATGGTGCACGGAAATGACATAACAGTCAGGGGCCCAAAGACACGCAACATTGCATATTGGGAGCACACGGCGTATGAGCAATGCAAATGCTGCCAACGCGCCCTGCCTCAGCTCAAACTCATTCTGCCAACTGGCAACGATATCGCTCATAATTTCCAATTCGCATATTGCGGCTAGCATTCGGCCGGACAAACACACGCCATACTAAACCAAATGCAAACCCAAACCCAAACTCGAAGCCAATCCCAACTGCATTGTCTCTGCTAAACTCTGCACATCCTGCAATTGCATGCCACACAATGTTTTGGCCTGTTTGCTCAGCTGCAGTTAAGTATGCGTTGCAAGCTCCTGCTCCCCATGCTATCTCCTCCTTTGCTCTATGAGAACATAAAAACTTCATATGCACTATGCCTATATCCATTTTAAAGCCAACTATTGAGTCCAAATGGACTGAAAACATTTTTTAATTCAATTTATTCTTCTGTTTTACTCTAATTAATTAAATTTAATACTCCGAGATGAGCGTTGTCTGAGCAGAGATTATAATTTGTCCAAACGGACCCAAGCTTATCTCGGCTCAGACTGCTGAAAGGCCTTTGTCTATGATATAGCTTTAGTCAACTCTAGGCTGATATAAAGTATAAAAAAAAAAAAATTATAAAACTTAAATGAAATCCTTAATAGCCAGAAGCCCATGAAAATCCTTTATAACTATGTATTTATTCGCATCCAACTAATTGTCCAATAATTGACAGTTTGACGGCTTTGCTAATTTGTTTTTACATGCGGTGCTGTCAAAAAGTTTGCCTGCCCGCTTTTTTCCCTTTACTTAGCCGTCAGAGCGTGCAAAGTTCCTGCTGCTGGTGCGGATGCGCGTTGGCCACTCACAAACAGCAGGCAAAACAGCCACGAAAGCACTCATAACAGTTCTGACACTAACAAAACACAAAAGAAAAAAAAATGGTTTTAGAAAGAAGAGTTTATTCAGAAAATAGCAAAAGACTTTTGTAGAATTTATTCCGAATTATTTAATTCGTGGGTGTTTGTAGTAAAAGGAATAATTATATGAAAGTTAATGTTCGTTTGTATGGTTTAATATCGCCAGAACGATGATGAAGCAGAGAATTTATGAAATACTTCATTGGATGTTCTTTGGACAGGTTCCTAAGCTGAACTATAAGAGCAGACTATTTAGATTTTTTTAAATGTTTTATTAAACGTTAAATATTAACTTGTGTTTAACAGACTGTCTTGTATTTAAAAAATTTGTCGTCGTGAAAATATAGATAAAAATAGTGAAGCCTGGCCATTTTTAGGTATATTTTCAAGAGTCGACAAGAGCGATTCCTGAAGATACTTCCAGTTTCTATAGATTTATTGTAATAAAAAAAAATAAGAAAAATATATATAATGTTTATGCAGACAGTTTCATTTTATATACAATTAAGCAATAAATTATTCAGTTAAAATTTCTTAAACAAAAAAAATATTGATAAATTAAATAATAACAAACTATTTCAATATTTTATTATATTTAAATTATTTTATGCATTTCATTAACTAATTTAATTTATTTTAAATTTAATTAGAATGACTTATATATAAACTTTTCTGCTTGGCTATCCTGCAAAATAATAATTATTTAATAAACTAATTAGATCTGAGCAGTTTTTCCTTTTGAACAACTCTAAGCAAATACGTAGCTGACTACTACTTTGTTCGTGGAATTATATACTTTTTCTTTATTATACTAATTGTTGTGCTACTCGCTGAATAGAGTTTGTGTAGTAACCAAATATCTGAAGGCAGCTCCTAATTTATGTAAAAGGCAAATAAATCAATTAATGTCAAACAACCTGTAGACAACACGGCGGACAGAGGGCTTGGATCCCAACGCTACGCTGGCTGAGGGTGCTGACTGGGGCGGATGGGCGCGGCAGGCGTTTTTGCTTCGTTAGACTAATAATAATTAGGAGCCCACTGACATTTTGAGTCGAAGGCAAATACAATTAATTACCACAAAATACAAGTAAACACAATACAAATTTATACGCACACACACACAAAGAGTGTACGTGAGCGGGAGTGCGAGAGGGGGATGTTAGAAAGTAAGTCTGGGCAGAACTCTTAGATATCAAAAAGTAAAGCGGCAGACGCTAAATCAATAGCCCCAACACACAGAACTTGGCCATTTCTATGAAGGAAATGTTTTCAAATGCTGTTGCGAAACACACTCAAAATAATGAGTTAGTGGCCAGAGGAATGGCAGAAAGAGGCGAATGGGACGCGGTCGAAATAGCCACAAGAAGCAACCAAAGTAACAACAAGAACAACAACTACATGAAATGCCCCAATCAATTATACGCCCAATTAAATGCTGAAAAAGCAGTGAAAAATACCGACAAAAATAATGGAGTCGGGAATCAAGTCGAGTCGGTCAGGAAGCGACTCGAGCCGTCAGCAACCAGACTTGTCTCTTCATTCAAACAACATTTTTATTTGTTATTGAAAATAAAGACTTGCACGTGGCTAGCAGACAAATAAAACTGTTTCAGACATCAGCAAACTTCACCGGAATGCGTGCCGCACGTACAGCACGCGCTCCTGGCAGGACTCTCGCCGGTCAGGTGAATATCAATAACGAAAAGATCTCCAAGAATGCTGTGGCTAACAGCTGAAAAGGCTTTAAAGTACCATAGATCTCAGTACTCTATTCTCGCTCTGCTCTCATATGTTTGCCTCTGACATCTCTCACTAATTTCGTTTATGTTTATTTATGTGAGTTCTGCACTGACAGAGAGATGAACAGTTGCGGGTGGGTGACTGGCTGGGTGGCTGCTTGACTGGCCAAGTTATGTTAGCTATTTTCCATTGTATAAACTTGCAAATAAGCCCCAAAAGAATTTGCACAAATATTTCCATGCAGACAGCAACATGAAAATAAACAACTAAAGCGATCCAAAGTTATTTCATGTATCGAATGGCATTCGATGTTGCTCAACTGAACACTGAATGAATGCTTGAATAACTCACCGTACGGTAAAGCTCACTTACGTCGGCTCAGAATGCGACCTACAGGCGAGGCCAGTTCAAGCAGCAATTGTTATTGCAACAACAACAACAACAACTACAACTACAACAGGCAGACAACTTCACATTAGTTGCAATTTGCTGGCTCTTGGTGTTTTTTGGGAGTGGCACGTAAATTACAAATCCCTAATAGACACTGGTCAACGGTTAAGTTTGTGGCTAAAGCTGGTAAACTTTAATTTACTAAATGCAAAGGCAAATTAATTACGAACACTGACACACACCTGAAAATCTTGGAATTTACTCATTTATTTATAACACTCAGAGCAAGTGTGCTTTGCAGCCTCACCTTTTGCCAACATATATTTACATAAATTTATTTTATGGTTTATTAAATTATTTTAATTGGATGAACAATTAAATCAGCTAAGCACCAAGGTATTTGCTTAGTTCAATATTGATTGTGCGGCTAGACTTGGGTTTGCTACTCAACTTGACTGTGAGCTGATTGCAGTAAATGCTGGAAAATAATTAAGAATGTTTATAATTTAAAAACTAAGTCAATAAAATTAAGCGTTGTAAGTTTACATTTTAATCTTGATGATATTCTCACGATTTGTCAACTCTGGTCATTAAAGAGAGGCGACTCCGTCCCTCTACCATTGGCCTAGTGAGTACTGTCGCTTTCTCCACTAGCGACTCTAGCTATCATACTGTCCGCCACTACACTGATGCTGATGCTCGAATTACGAGCACTGGCTTAGCTTAATCTAGCTGTTCCGCTGTGAGAATTAACACTCATAGAGCATAAAGTATGGACCAAAGATAAAGAAAAGACTTAAAGAATGGCTGCTATCTCTTTGCAAATATAAATATCTCTCAGAGCTTAAGCTAAGGCTTAAGTTATAGCTATAAAGCATTTGAAGCCATCATTTATGTACTATTTATCAGTATTATAAAAACTAAAAAAAACTAAAATATATTCGAAATATAAATATAAAAGTTTTTGTATTCTGATTAACAAAACATAAATATATTTTTATTTTTAATTATTCAAATTGTAATTTTTATAATATAATATAATATATATATATATATATATATATAATATATAATATAAAGCATTATTATTAATAAAAATTATAAAAACTAAAATGCTTTAAATATTATATTAAAAATAAAATGATATTTAAACTATAAATATATTTGCATATGTAGAGAATAATAATAAAAAAAAAATATATAAATAAAACATCAATAAAAATAAATTATTATACATAAATAATTTATTTCTTTTATTTTTGTTATGATACTAGTCAAATATACGTCTAAATTGCATATAATAAATGGTTTAGTTGCTGAGTATTGGGGTCCATCAATATGCTTAGATCTTTGCCAAATGCTTGACACCTGCATTCGCTTGGCAAGTGGCGGGCAGGATTTGTGTTGCTGTTGTTTTTTCATGGCCAAGAATGTTTCACGCGCTTCGAACTCTGTTGGCGCTGTTAGTTGCCTGCTTGACTGTCTGCCTTTAATTTGACAGCCGTGGCTTGGCATTGTCGTTTCGTTTACGTGTTGTCTATCTTTGCCAGCGACACGCCCCGTGGCTGCAACGCCCCTCCCCGCCCCGTGCGAGCGACTCCTTGTTCCACATTAGGAAACATTTTCTTTGTCAGTTGAGGTTGCATTTTATTGTGTTACACCACAGTTTGGCTAAGCTGCCGCTGTTTCGGCTTCGGTTTCTGTTTCTGTTTCTGCTTAGTGCATTTATTTTTTGTATATTCTTTTCTTTCTAGTTTTCGCCCTTCAGTCGTTTCCCCTGGCCCGCTGAGCGGCAGTTTGGGATTTGGCCTGACAGCTCGCTTGAAATTGCGACTGTCAATTGCATTTAATTCGCGTTCTTACTGCTGGGCTGACCTTAGCCACAGTGAAGACAACAAAAAGAGAGGAAGAAGACTTAAATTCGACAGCGCAGAATAGAAGACAACAGCAAATTGTTTGAAGAGTTGATAGTTTGAAATCGCAGAGGATGCCTATGAAAGGATGTTGTTATGTCCTCAATGGTACGCCCACGTTTTGATTGCAAAGGATCCATTTCGTGGGCTGTGCTGAAGGTGACGCTGCTGCCAACGTTTACAGTTTCAAACGCCAGCCTGCTCGATGCTCTTCGAGTGTCAGGTAAAATAAACCGTTAAAAATAAAGAGCTTTCGCGCGACTGCTTTTGAAATTTGGCGCCACGCACACAGACAGACAAGGGATCCACACGGACGCAGCATTCGTGAGGACAAGCAGCTTCAACAAAGAAGCACTTGACAGCCTCTCACACACACACACACACACACAGAGACAGTCACACACATACAGAAACATTGTGGTAAAAGCTTTCAAGTGCCAGCAACAAAAATAGCGAACACGAACTCGCCTCGGCAGCTGCTGCTGCTGCTGACGACGTTCGCAGTTCGCATCGTCCTTTTTATTTGGGCAGCAGCACATCAGAGACTTTTGGCAACCCAATGCGTACCACTCACACATACACACACACACAGACGCAATAGCACAGGCATATGTATGCGTGGATGCGGTGAAATACACGCTATTCAACACCATCGAGTTTCACTAACGCCACCTCGCGGCCGCTGCACAGATTAAATTAACAGCGCACTGTGAACCAAAGGAGCTCATGGTGGGATCGGGACGCATAGGACATAAGGGCGAGCTTGAGTGGAATGAAGCGCTCAATGCAACTGATTAGCACAGCCAGCTGTGTGAAAGGAGAGAAAGTCACCACAGCAGCAGCTGTTCATGTGGTCCTCACACAGTTGTAATGCAGGACAATGTGAGCTCCTTTTGGTGGTGGCTCAGGGCCCAAGTCAAGATTTTGATTTGCGCTGTTGGCAACGCTTTTCACGTTTTTACTGTTAGCTTGTCCAATTTGCGATTTCAACTGTCATTTCAGCATCTCGCAAAGCTTTCGGCTGTTGTCGCTGGCCACAAAGCGCTGCTTTGATATTGCATCCCTTGACATAAATATCGGGTTTCTTTTGACTGGGGTATCAAGAGCATCGCTTGCACGGCACTTTTTGCCGCGTTTTGTCCTTCAGCCGTATTTCTATGTGCCAACATAATGACAACATCAGTTAACGATTCGTTTGTTTTTCCCTTGTTTCTACCCCACAAAATATCCTTTGCAGTCCTGCTCATATTTTGTGCGTTGCCTTTTTTGTTGTCATTTTAACGTTATATAAAATATGAATTCACTTACGACCATGCATCACACATCAGCCCGAGGCCATTAGGCCAGTTCCACTCGCATTCAGAGGATATGCGTTCCACCTCCTGTCCCATGCACTTTATTTGGCGCCACATCAGCCCGAGTTTTTGTTCGGAAAGCCCAACACCATTGTCTTTGCTTTTAGTCTCTGAGAGCCGCTTAATTCCATACAGCTTTTGCTTTTTATTTTATGTCTTTCGCAATGGATTTTGATCGGCACAGAAAACATGCAGAAATGTCGTCTTTTAGTCTTCATAAGCGGATCAATGGATTTCCCTTGCACTCTAGCAGGAAAAAAAATTTTATTTTTCAACTGCGAAAAACTCTGTTTAAAAATAATTCGTGCTGCAAAAATTAATCATTACAAAAAATCGAAAAGTCGAAAATCTGGCTTACAAAATACTCTATTCAAAAGGTATTTTTCGAGAAAAGTAAAATATTCACATCATCAGCTGCTTACAGTTCATTTTGAATTTTTTCATCAATACTTGGAATGCTTATGGCTTGCAAAATTCATAGTAAGATCGGAATATTGTTCATATTTATTTATAGAGAAATAAAAACACAAGGGTAGCCTACATTATTATGAACTTAAAACAGATATACATATGAAATGTGCCTGACTGGCAAATAATATACCACCATCGTGTTGGTGATATTATTGAAATATTTTTCTGCTTTTTTAGGCTATATGGAAAGCTGTTTAACTTATATATAAATTGACTTTTGATTTGTCAATATATTAAAATAAAATAAAATAAAATGAAACAAAACAAAACAGAAATAAAAAAATAAAATAAATAAAAATTTAATAAAAAATTTAAAATAAAATAAAATAAAATAAAAAACTATAATATACAATAAAAATATTATTAGTTATATAATTATTTTGATAGTTTAATTATTTTCTGTTCTACTATCTTCTTTTATTTTTATAACCTAGTGCATTTTTCCAACTTTCTCTCTTGAATAGAAATAGTTGTAGCTGCCTGCATTCAAGTTTATTTGTTACATATATTTATATGCTTTTCATTTATTTCTCTTTTCCTTCCTTATTTATATTTATAGCTTAAATAAGTTTGCCCAGTGGAAAAGTCGACAATTGTGAGGGGTTCAACATGTTCTCTAAAATCTACTTACAAAATCGCCAATTGTTAAATTGTTATTTTTTTCTTTTTATATATAATATTATAATAATATATACGTATTTTAAGGGGCAAATGACTTGGTCATATGCCTGATTCATGATTTCTGCTTGTGGCTAAATCTATTTAAAATCTTATGGCACTTATATGCAACAAGAACACACCTGAAATTGTTAAAAGAGCCAACAGCAGCTCATGTGAAGCGGCTTAAATATGCAAATGCTAAAACCAAAGGATGCCTGCCGCACCACCCGGCCCATTAGATCACAAACAGAGAAAAACATGCTCGCCAGCCAGCAGAAGCTCTAACACCGAAATCCGCTTTAAAGAGCTCTGCAATGGCACATGGAATATGAACGAAGCAATTATTATTTTCCGACCGAGTGTTATTTTAGCATAATGCTGTGGGCGGGTCGATTGGGGTGGCCAGCCCAGATGAGAGTGAAATAAAAAGAAAAAAGCTGCATGTGATTTCGAGAAAAGTATTTTGAAGCAACAACAGAATTTGCTAGTGCAGCAGCAGCAAAGTCAAAGAGCATGTCAAGAGGAAGCTAACTGAACACACATATGCGAAGAACACAAACAAACACCTAGACTCAGATGGAACTGCAGTGAGAGTACATTATAACAATGACCAAGTGCAAACATTAAAGTGAGTACATAAATGGTTTCTTTGTGCTGCAGAGTCTGCTCGGTCTTAAAAATAAGAGAAAGAAAAAGCCATAAATGGACGAACGTCGAGCAGGAAAAACAAACGAATTTCGGTTGGACTGTTTGAAAGATGAAGGCAAGGCATTGTTAAGTTGTAGCTGAAGACCAGACCGCAAGTCACACAGCCAGCACGCAATACACTCTCAGATATGCAAGTGTGCCTCGGAACGGACAGTTATGGATATGTAACAAAGACACTCGCACACACATACGGCCAGTCACTCACGCTCGTGCAGTCAAAAAAGGGCATTTCATGGAAGATTTAACATTCAAATGTGCAGAAGAGAAAAAAGCGAGAGCTGGGTGCTTGGAGCTTGGAGCTTGGAGCTTGGAGCTGCTTTGTAGCAAACATTTCGAGGGCTAAATAAAACTACTTAGGCGAATGAATGAACACAAGTAAGAAACATGCTGTGAAACGAGGCAAGAGCAAAGAGCTCCTTTCCCTAATATGCATTTTGCTTATGTTTATTTAAAATGCTGAAGATGATGTGTCCCTGGGATACACGCACAAACTGAGTGCGAGTGAAGGCGAAATTTGACAAACTGCAAAGTTGTCAGCAAAGGAGGAAACTGAAACTGAAAATGGAAATGGAAAACTGAAATGCTTAAATTGCTAGCTGTGAGCTTATGAATTTTCATATTTGTAGCAAGTGTAGGTGTGCCAGGTGCTAAGCGAAACTCAGCGGTTTTTTACACACAACGAGGCATCTTCGGGTTGCTGCTGCTGATTCTTAATCAGAATTTACTGATCTGCTATGCACAAGCAGACAGACAGCCAAAACAAAAGGAAACACGGAATACAGGGGCGAGCGCTATCTGTGCAGTTGTATCTGAGTCCTTGCCTTTGGCTAAAAAACCTGACAAGCAAGAACGTAATTTACAAGGCGCGTTTGCATGTCGCTGGACAGCACTCAGAGTTGGGCGGGGCCAAACCCAAAAACTGTGCACAGGTTTTCGTAGTTTGTTGCCGTTTTTTAGTTGTTGTTGTTGCTGTTTTGCGTTTCTTCTGCTCGCTCCTTTACTCATATTAAATGCAAAAGTCATTGAGCGCAGGACAGCAGCAGCAGCAGCAGCAGCCGGAATGGCAGGGGCTGCTGCAAAACAACAAGTTTATTTCCACATCCTTGGACATGAGTTTGCTGTAAAATTTCGTGTTGATGATCTTACTAGGTTATGCATTAGATTTTCGTGAACATCCAGCCCCAGCTCTCTCTTTCTCCCTCCCTACCACTCTCTCTGTGTTTCTCTGTCTCTGTTTGGCTTTCAATATCAACGTAACCAGTTCTTCTACTGCAGCTTTAGTATCTGCTGTCCATGTAACTTTGATTTTTTTGTGTTAAGTCTCGCCAGCAACATGCACCGAAAATTGAATCGCCAGCTTTCGACTTGCCTCACCTTTTATGCTTATGCAAATTGAAGTTTGGCGCAGCCCTTGTTAACTAATAAATATTAAGTGTACGCGCTGTGGTGCATGCACATTGATGCGCCCAGATTTGGAAATGGAATGAAAATGAATGGACGCAGCACTCACCTGCTGATGCGCTCTAATGGCCGCTGCAGCGACGGCTTTCAGCGGCAACACTTGCCGCGGCGGCGGCGTTGGCGGCGCTCTGGCCGGCAACGGTCCGGAAATTGTTGGTGGATAATGGCACTGCAACGCCAGCGGCAGCAGCAGCGACGGCGGCGGTGGTGGCGGTGGTTGCGGCGGTGGTGGTGCAGGCGTTTGCTTAGATGATTTCACTGAATCCGTTGGAGCACGCGAGGCAGGCTGCTGGGGCGGCACAGGCATGCTGAATGGCACAAAAAACATGGGCGGGGCACAGTTGCTGTTGTTGTTGTGGCTGTTGTAGCTGTTGTTGTTGTTGGTGTTGGTGTTGGTATTGGTGTGGGTCAAGGCGTGGGCATTAAAGTCAAATCTGTTGCTGCAGCCATTAGAGCTGACGTCTATGCTGCTGCTGCTGCTGCAGCTGGAGTGGCAAGGAGTCCTCCCATACGTTCTATGGCAACTGCCAGCTGCTTGCTGCTGCCCAGACGTTCCAGCTGCTTCTAGGCAGGGAAAAGGTGGCAACTGCTGCGTTGTTGTCGTCTGCTGCAGTGTTGTGATGCAGCTGATCTGCTGAGGTGGCTGTTGATGGTGATGTTGAGTCAGCTGTGATGGCGGCTGCTGCAGCCGCGGCATCGGCAAGTGCTCATAGCTCTGCCTGCAGCAGCGACACTCCTGGCAGCAGCCAGACGCTGGCGGCGGCTGCCGAGCGCCGTTAGAGCAACAATGGCTGCTGCTGCTCGGCAGCGCATATGGTTGGCTGCTGCCGCGCGCCGCTGCACTCGCGTAGCTCATCTTGGGCGCCTTGCCGGCAGCCATCGATGTCGGCGTAGGCTGCCACTGCAGTGAGCAAGGCAGAATGCCCATTAGGCGCAGTCCCACAGCGGGACTGGCCGACGGCTGTCCAGCACTTCGGTTATCTATTTTGGCTGCGTTATCGGAACCGGCTTCAACTGTAAAGAAAATAAAGGAAATTAGTAATAAATAAACATTGACTACATTCAGCTTCTTCATTTACTTCCACAAATTTAAGAAACTGTTCGTTTACTTGCATATTTGCAGAAGTTGATTATATATTGCTTAGTATGCCTTAGCTTCAGCTTGGGCTACATTAAATTTTGATTAGGAAGCGAGCGTGCCATGCCCCTGCCTGCCTTCCTCCCTTCCTGCCTCTTCAGTTTGACTCTTCTGTAATTTATGAATAATTTTGTTGTGCGCGGAAGCAAAACCTTCGACACGCTTGATTACAATTTCTTAAAATAATTTCGCAAAAAAACAATGCGTAATTTCAACTCCACAATTTTTGTGGGCATAACAAAAACATTCGATGCCTTTGCTTAGGCTCCCTGTGCTGCTGGCTGCTGCTACGGCAGCTGGTTGTTGCTTACATATCCAGTCCATGGCCCACGGCCCACGACCCACGATCCCGGACTCACTCTCCGCCCACTCGTTAGAGACTCTCAGAAATCACTCAAAGTTTTTCAGAAAAGAGAAAACCAATTTTTCAGCTGAGTGCATTTTAATTTGGTACACACCCCGTGTGCGCCTGGCCACAGCGCTGCCACGCAGGAGTGTGAAAACCAAAAATACTATAGGTGCAGAGCATATGCAGAGCTCGGTGCAGCTGTGGCTGTGACTGCTGCTGTTAAAAAGGTTTGCTTTTCATTTCAGCACGCCTGAAATGGCAACTTTGACAAACAGCAATAGCAAAAGCAGCCAGCAACAACAAGACCAAATGCCAGCTACTTGCCTGCGCCTCTTGTTTATGCTTTCGAAATTGGAGAGCAGAGTAGGACTCGCACCTGCTGCTTCTTAGCTGCAGTTACAGGCCCTTCTCCTGCCGCCTCCTTTTACGCACTTTGTCTTCCATCAGAGGCCAAACAATAGAATTTTAAATGTGAGAAACACGTAAACATGTCCGGCATCACTTGCTATTCCAGTCAGCACGCACCTACCCCAACCACCTCCTGTCAGCAATTTTCAATAAATTGCCACAATAGTTTTTTCAGCTTGCCTTCTTCAGAACCTAACCAAATTAAAAGGCAGAGTTTCCAATCATATTTTCCTTCAGCTACAAAAGGACTGCTGCTCTTCACAAAAGGGTTGTAAACCAATTAAATGCATCGAGATTTTCCTTATTTATATTTCTATTATTTCAGTTGTGAAACAACTTGAAACTGAAACTAAATGCGAAATGAATTCTGGACACGTTATCAGTGGAGACAGCAATGAATATGCAATTACTCAGCATTGCATATTGAGCCAAAGTACTTCAAATCAAGCGCAGCTGCAAATAAAATTTATATTCCAACTTAGCACTGCCCAAAGTATTTAATAATTTTAAATTTTTGTTGCATAAGTCAAGTTGGCAACTCTTTCAGCAAGTTGCTTTAAATATTTCATAAATACAATTTTGATTTGCCCAAAAATTTGCGATTGCCTTTCAGATTTAAGACTTTAATGCCTCCTAATCCCTGAAAACTTTAACATTTGCACTTTTCTAATTTGTGGAGGCCAGACAAGCGCCGGCTTAAGCCATGCACATATTTCAGCAGGGGTGCCGCAGTATTCGGAGCACCTTTTATGGGGCACACGAACATTGTTTCGGACCATTTAAAATATTTTCTAATAATTCCAAAAATACTTCAAACGCACAATGGAAAATATTTGCATAAAATTAAAAGCCAACAGCAAAAAAAAAAAAGGAAACAGGAAACACGCAGCTTAAGATCAAAAGTTTTAAGTGCTGCAAGCCCACGAACATATCAAATAGTTTAAGATACAAGACGGCAACAACAGCAACAACAACAACTAACAAAAATATACAAATAAGTTTTGCCGATTGAGCTGGCAGCATGAGAAACTTTTGTTTTCCCAACAATTTGCCAGCGTGTTCAATTTAAATTTCGTAAAAATATGTTTGCCAAAGAACTTATCTAATAGGAAGCAGCTTTATAGGAGAGTTTTGGCCGTTCCGCTTAATTACAAAGCAAATAGTGTGTGCGGTCCGAACTAAGCATTGCCAGTTGGAAAGTGGTTAAGCTCAGTTTGCCTCAAAAAATATATGCAAGATGTGACTGTCGTTGTTGTTGCTGTTGTTGCTCTTGTTGCTCTTGTTGCCGTGGGAGATTCATGCGCCACTTGCACAAAAGCCAAAAGTACATAAAAACTTTGAAAAAGAATTTGGTAACATCAAAGCAAAAATTTTTAATGAATTTCTTGGCCAATCCCGAAAGCCTCCAAAACGCACCACCCGCAAATGTAGGAGGGTGGGGGATGCTGATACTGGAGAGGGGCTCTTGACTCCTTGCCGGCTTGGACAGCATGGACAACACCCTCCTTTGACCATGGCACGGAAATCGTGTTGCTCGTTGGTGGCCTTAATTAAATTTAAATATTTTATCACCGAAAAATTGCCAGGCGGCAGCAACTGCACAGCGACAACAACAGCAACAGCAGCAGCAGCTCTGGCATGAAAAGGGTGCGGAAATGTTGGCAGTGTTTCCATGTGTGTGTGTGTTGCTGTTTGTGTTTGTCTTTGTAGGTGTACGTGTGTGTGAGTGCCAGTGCAGACAGCCAAAAAATACTGATGTGGGTGTATTTTTCATTATTTGCCAAGCGCTGCAACTTTTTTGTTTCTCGCCCTTGGTCCCCGCACAAGCTGCGAGGGCTTGGTCCGCTGCCTTTGCCACACTTCATATTCAATTGTGTTGAATAATTGCCATACGGTTTTTTGACCAACGGTTTTTGACACTTGCCTAAAAGGACACACACACGCGCTCAAGTGACGCACCCCTCACCCCTACCGGCCCACCGGCCCACCGGCCCATTGGCCCTTGGCAAACGTTGCCCTTATGCCGTATTTGAAGTTGAACTTCCCCTTTGGGCTCCCGACCAAAAAATGAGCAAAAAACATTCGACACAAGCTGAACGACTGCAGAACTGTGGACCTCTGACCATGCCGGCAACAGCAACAGCAACAGCAACGGCAACGGCAACAAAACATGCCAAAAGCGTTTTTTGAAATATCTTTGTAAATATTTAAAATGTTCCGCACATGCGGGTACTTCAATCATGCACCAAACTGAATTGAGCCAAGGGGCGGGCAGGGTGATATACTGGTCGGTCTGTTGATGTCTGTTAGCTGTTAGCTTGTGGGGGGTTAGGGCACGACCCTTGTCGCAGGCGTAAGTTTTAAATAGTTTTTGTTGGGCAATGTCAGCATACAATTTGGTATTCATAAATTAATGAAGCATCGGGTAAAAAATATCTTTGGGTTATAAAGTTTTTCCATAAATTATAGACCAGGGCCCAAATGAAAGTACGAGATTTAAACAGGGTATTCAAATATGTAATCCGCTTTGCAATTTCAAATTTAACGCTTTTAGCTAGCAGAGATTAGAGTAATTCCAATTCAAAAGCTTTTCAATTTTACATTAAAAACTCATTCGATTTTCTGTTTAGTTGGCTTAGAAGAATAGCAAATGGAGCTGAAATAAAACTAAATTAAATTGCTACTAGACAAAGATATTTTTAGTGCGTTGAAAATGTATTAAAATATAATTTATGATATTTAAATGTAAACTTGTCAGTTTTCTATAAAGGTACCAATATAATATATATATTATAGCTCGAGATTAGTTGGAGTTTGGAGTCTATATCTCTGAGTTGTCAGTTGGAAAGCTGCTCTGATAATTTGCATACGTAGATCAGAAATGAATTCTATTATGAGCTATAAAACCTATGTTGATTTCAAGCAAAGAAAATTTTGCAATTTAAGCATAGTTTAAACAGTTTCATAAAACTTATATATACTTTATTCAAGTACAAAATCAAAGTTATATCTCCATCTACAACACAGGACTATCATTTATTATATACTTAATATATACTTCATATTTATTAAGACATTCTCTGTAGGAGAGTTCAGAGAATCATATAGATTCAAAATGTCAATTAGACACTAGCTAAACGCTGGACGTTTATTACCGATATTAAGTTGAATAGTTCTGTCTGGAGTAAATCAAAATTAAGATAAATATGGAAGATCGTGTGCCAAATCAAGTCAGAGATCGACACTTCCGGCATGGCTTGCATATACAGAACGTATAGTAAATTGATCCAACTGAAAAGGCAGCACAAAATTTCCATTAGACATCCATACAAGTAAATATTACTTAATGAAAAATAAATTGTACTCTCATAAATATTTCGACAGAAGCATGTTTTGATAAGATTGTCTGATGCAATTGTTAATGATTGCCTTCAAATTCGTGAAGCTTTTTGCATTCAATTTTCTAAACTCACAGAATACAAAAATTTTAATAAGTTAATTTATAAGAGCACTATAGATGTTTAAATTGCATACACAAATTTTGGTAGAAAGTAAATATACCAGATTTAAATCTCAACAACTTCTAATTGAACTAGGACCACGGATATATTAATAAAGTATATAATAATATATATGGTATATGCATATGGGGATACTCCCGGTAGGCTGTGCAGCGTGAACTGGTATTAGACTACATTATTCTTAATTGCTGTGTTTGAATGAGTTTGGTTAGTAGGCACAAACAAATATTACATTATTTTTCTAAATTTAATTGCACTTAATTATGTCGCAACTTATTTTTTATTAAAGAATTTTTTTTTATTTTATTTTAAAATTATTTATATACAATTTAAGTGCTTCTATCGAAAATAAATCACAGCAATAAAAAATATTGAATTTGTACAACAGAGTCATATCGGCGAGTGATCGACGTCATTAAGCATTCAGGTGATTCTCTCTCAGCTGTTTGTTTGTGGCTCGAGAGCGAGGCCACAATAAACAAGTAGGGAGGCCGAGCGGCGGCACGTGGAATGAATGAGAAAAAAAAACATCAACAAGATATATGGGGAAGAGGCAAATAAAGAGCACGACCGGTCACATCTATTCGCAGGCGCAACACAATTGCATGAGCCGACGCGCCTCTCGGTTCCCTACACCAACACAACGATAGCAATATCACATGCTCACACACACACTCACACACACGCAAATGCAGCAGGTCGGCTGAGAAGTGACACAGTTAGTGTTGTATCGAGCTCTTTTTCGCAAAAGCACAACAAAACTCGCGACGTTGGCGGCAACAAACAACAACAGCACAAGGATATACGCACTTTTACCGTGTGCTCAGTCGCTCGGCTCAGGACAATTACAGCAGACGTTGACGTTGACGTTGACTTTGTAGCTGAACGCAGCGTCTCGTGTCGACGAATTAACACTGAAGACCCAACTGGGCGGTCGGCGCTAGGTAGTTCAGTTGGCCCTGGCAGCGCCACAGCTGCACTAGCACACACAAACACACACACACACACACACACATATACGCACACATACACTGGCCAACCCAAGCAGCGTACAAAAAATTGAGCTAGGCAGCTATAAAAGGCGCACTGTGGTTGACATTATCATGTGCAACTAAATCTCACACACACACACAAACTATATATGTGTGAGTGTATCCCTGTGTGTGTGTGTTTGCTTAAAAAGGAAAGCTGCGTCAATTCTTCTAGCCCATACTATGCACACTTTGTCGTACCGCCCCTTTATGCGCTCATTCGTTCGTGAAATGCGGCGTATGAGTAATAAATACACACACATACACACACATACACATACACACAAACACACACACACACATACACCGAAAAGTATCCGCCCCCCGCTCGCCGTTCTTTTGTGCCTTTCATGGCATTTGATATGCTAATTTGCACGATTCCGCTGAAGATTCCATGCCAGAGAGCCGCCAAAAAACGAAGCCACCACCAGCTGGTGCCAAGCCGCTGTAACCATCGCTCAGCAGCTGAAGCTCAAGTATCAAGCGAGAGCAACTCTTTGCCTTTTGAAACAAGTTGCGCTCTGTTGTGATGGCTCAGTGCAAGTGCTGAAGTCTCAATATGCGCTACAATATAAAAAAAAAATAAAAAATAAAAATAAATATATATATATATATAAATCAATAAATAAAAATTAACATATATATAAATAAAAATAATATATATATATTAGATCATCTTTTTCAGTCCCTTTCAAAATCAAATTTATATATAAAATTGGACTAAGAATAGCTCTTGCTGCAGCCAGTGGACGATTGCTTAAGTCTGCGCTACACAATAGGTAGATATATAGAGACAGACATATATAATATAGTTTTTAGTTCATATCAAAATATAATTTATATATATTATATCACTAGAATAAGCCCAGCACGTATTTAAGTCTCAACCCAACAAACTGCAGCGCATTTCGTATGTCCTGCAAGTCCAGCCTGGCAAATCTCTCCATGTGTGTGTGTGTGTGTGTGTGTGTGTGTGTGTGTGTGTGTGTGTGTGTTTGTGTGTGGACGAGCAATCCACCACCGAAGTGAACGAATTCAGAGCATACTTTTGTGCGCTCTCAGCTCTCGGCATGCTGCATCGCGACTCACTAACACAGAGAGAAGCGCCAGTAAAACGTCAGCAGCTAGCGCAATGCGCTGCATATAGGACACAGAGGCGGAGTCTCGACTCGGCACTATGTACAGACTGAAGCTGCTTATGTACCCAACTGGGAGGTGGCTACACTATTCAATACTTGCACGACAATAATTTCGATAGCCGTACAAAATGGCGGCAATCAACATTCAGTTGGATTAATTGACAAATAGTTCAAGTATAAAACCCTGGCGATAGCGACGCCACTGCGCTTTGTTTACCATTTATTTAGAGGGGGCACCGAGGCGCTCAGTACAAGACAAAATGTAAACATAAACACGATACAGAATAAAACACGCCGTCGACGTTCGCAAAGCGAGAGCGAAAGTTGTTGGGTTCTTGTATCGCAGCCGTATTAGAGCCGACGAGGCCAACGAGCACGAAACAAACTCTCTCGGCTGCTCAAAGTACGATACAATGCAACAACAGCAACAACAGGCTATGGTAACTGTGGCATGCAGAGCCGGCATATCCTTTTCATCCTGTTGAACGCGGGATGCCTCGCATGCAACCGGCGTCCACTTTGACAGCCAACGGACACTATCATCGACTTTTTGGCAGGCACATGTGACATTATCGGCGGTCCGCTCCCACGCTCAGCCACCACAATGGCTAAACAAAAAATAAATAAAATAAAAGGAGAAGGTGGCCAGCCAAAAAGCCATGAATAATATTTGCAACTTATCTACGCAGACAGCCAGCCCCTGCACATTGACAAATTATGCAAATTTTCAGTTTCCAGATTTTTCTGTGTAAACATTTACTTTGCTTTTCAGGGCAGACAGTGCCAGCCAGCATCTGGCAGTTGGTCCCCGTCGCCCATTTGACATTCGTTAAAATTTCTTATCGCGCGCTTTCATTAACGGTCGTCTGGTCCTGGCCAGCGACCTTCTAATTGTCCTGCAAATTAGTCGCTGCGAACGAAACATCAAGACGAAACGTTAAGAAAAAAATGTATATATTCTCAGCGATGGCCCAAGCTGCTTCTGTTTATTTACCAACTGCTGCCGGGTGCTAGAGATCTCCACTTCCAGCTGCGGCCCCATTGATATAGACAGGACAACGACCGTATGGCAGCTGTTCAAGGAAATGAAAAGCAAACAACGCCGACGTCGCCCCACCGCATGTGAGTCTGTGCGTTCCCCCGGCTGCAATTTTTAAGCGGCACACGAAATACGTGCCTGTCGAGGATTAGCCCCAGACACGCAGCAGACGCCATCAGGCAGCTGCTGGGTGTCAAAAGTGCCGCCGGAAACGCACAACAGGCCGGTCTACATGTATTTTTATAGAGCTTTTCACTTAATTCCCTTGAAGCAGCCAGCCCCACGAAGGCCAATCGATTAGCCATGTGGAGACTGCTTAAAGTTAATGTCTTTAAGCTCGCCCCCACATCAACTGCCACCGCAGCTTCACTGAAAGATGAGCCACTTCTACGGGTTGGCCATAAATTTTATTCCCTTTACAAAAAGCGAGCACTAAATTCGATTCGGAGTGACTTTTATGATAAATCAGAGCATTCTGACTAATTTTAAGCAAGTTTGCTTATTAAACTCAACAATATCTGTAAGTTTTGTATAACAAATAGATTTGATTAGTAAATTGAATTTAAAATTATTTCTTTATCAAATTTAATCTCTAATATTTTTAAATAAATATAAATTAATATAAAATTCTCAGTATCTAATAATAAGGTTTTGCAGAATATCGGCCTCATAGCCGTCTCGCTCTCGTTCCGCAACAATCCATATTATGATCAGCAACAGTTACAGTCATCTCTCTCTCGCTCTGCCTTTCACACAGTACTAATTAAGCTATGAGCCAAAAATGGATGGCGGTTAGCTAAGACACAAACCCAATCTAATTATATTTTACACGAATTCATCAAAGGATCGCAACCTCACACAATTTCTAATGCACAATTGAACAGAATTGGTAAACTGGAAATTGATTCTGCTTATTAATATAACACAAATATATAAGATAAAAATAAGCAAATGATCAGACGGAAAGAATATTACACTCTACTAACACACTCTTCATACTTTCGCTCGCACATAAATATGTACTCTAATTACTTCAAGTATTTTCTATTATATTTTACACCCTGGTACTTGCATTTTCGCAACAATTAAGCATTTGTTTTCATCTTAACAGGCATTGGAATGGAAAGAAATTAAAAGCTTTCCAAGGTCTCATTTTTGTTTTGCCAGCGGAGCTGGGCTGAGTTAACTCTTCAACTTATCTGCTAAATTTCCATCATCTTCGCCCGCGTACGTCCGGCATCTTCAGCCTTGGCTATGGCCATAATAAAGTCAATGTGCTGTCATTAACATAATTTACAAATACTTGCAGTCAGCGGGTCCACGTCTGGCACTAAATGTCTGTTAATTTGGAGCAGAGTGAAGACTGCGCTATGGAGGAGGCCATTGCAGCATTTCATTTATTGCCCGACAGCAGAAGACAGAATGGCTGCTGCTCTAATTGAAAAATTATTGGGCCATAAAAATGTAGAACGCATAAAAAATATGTTTGTTGCCTTTCAACAGCAACTCAACTTTTGCAACTGAACGCGACTTAAACGCGAGTTTAATTAACTGCAGAGTTTTAAGTACTTTTCACCCGTCCGGATCCCCTGCTGCCTTGCGAACGGCTGTCAACCTATCACACCGTGAATTTAATTCATATTTTGAATAGTTGTCTGAATACGCGTGTTTCGGCAATGCACATAAAATACTCGACATTTAATGACACTTCGCCTCCGGCAGTTAAGCCATATCCAGTCTTAAGCAGCTTAAGAAGTCAACTCGCTTTTTTTCTCCATATCTTCTGAGTTTTTTGGTGAAATAGGAAAACTTTCTGTATATTTATTTTATAATGAAATTCCCCAAAGTCTACGGAGATGAAATAAACAGGCAAATAGCGAGCGGGGCGAAGGGAAAGTGCAAAGCAGAGCAGAAAAAGAGAGAGACACAGATAGAAATAGGATGACGGCTGCAGCAGCAGCGGAAAAAGCATTTTGCAAAATTACCCTTAAAACAAAAATACATTATTGTCATCTAAAATGCAAGCATGCATTATCCTGTCACAGGTCCTTTGAGAGTTGGCTTTTTGTGTCGCCGTCGTCGGTTCCTTCTTCAAGTTGGTAGCCGTTGTTTTCCTCCTCTTTTTTATTTTATTTTATTTTAGTTTTTTTTTGTGGAAAATGCAGCAACGTTTATTATAGCCACACTGCCCCGTTATGCCACACCCACGGCGAGACTTGTAGTCGAGTTTGTGTCCTTCATAAGCCAGGGACTTGGGATCAATTTGCCTGCAGCAAGAAACCTTTTTACTTGCGCATGCAAATATGGCAACGCATTGCCAACTAAACGCGATGCGACACTCCGCTGCGCTTCTTCTACTCATATTGCCGCCCTTCAACTCTCTGAGCACTCAGCTCCACAACTGGCCATCGGCCAACTGCGTCTCGTGTTAATGCTGTGTTCTTAGGGGAAATTATCACAGCCAAAGCCAAAGCCAAAGCCACAGCCACAGCCATGGTCGAGTCATAGCCACATACTCGAACTCCTGCAATGCTTATGTTGAGCTGGGCCAGGGCAGAATTTGCCAAATTACATATTGAAATATTATTGCAGTGTGCCGAAAATTGTATTATGTGTCCCTGTTCCGGTTAGCATTGTCACTCGCACCACCTCTCGTCTGCCTGTGCTTAGCCCATGTCCAAAGTGCGAATTTGACAATTTTTACAATGGCAGACACTGACTGGGGATATTTGGCGCTTGAAATTGCTTTCAAATTATTGTGTCAGCTGCGGCGATGCTTGGAGGCTAGGAGGTTTGGAGATTTGCTAGCTGGGCGAATTGGCCAGCCTGGCGCTGTCGCCGGCTTCCGGCCACGGGCTGTGCCTTGCGTGCAATTTGCGGCATGGCAATTGAAAAGAAATTATTGGTTATTTTTGCATGCGTTGCGCCTACTGAGACCTCAAGGATAACAATCAAAAAAGTTGGACAGCAAAATTACACAGGCGCCGCTAATGAAAGCCTGCGCGATGACTAGGTAAGCCCACGAAGACACATTAGGTTCGGCACCATATATAAGGTTTCTGTAGAGCTACAAGCTAAGCTCTCGACTCTCAAAGAAAAAACCCAATTAGCTTAGGCTATGCACAGATTTCAACTATTCCACTCACTCTCAGATAGTTGCGGAGCGAAGGATATAGAGCGAACGGCAGGGCAGCGGGACAGACGGACCGTAGCCGCAAATTGAAAGACAATAAATGTGCGCAGTCATATGGAAAATTGTGATATTCACACAATTTAATTAACATGAATAAATATTGTTACAAGCGGGCGGGCCAGACTGGTACAACAATAACAGGAATGACAACAACAATGGCAACGGCAACGGCAACGGCAACTAGCAAACCGGCTAACCAGCTAACGAGCTGGGCAACGTGGCGTATGAGTGACGAGGAACATTTGATTGTCTGTATGCAAAGGCAACGACAAACAAAGAGCAAACAAATCGAGAGAATTGTTGAGTTTTGAAAGCTGACAATACGAAAGGCCTCCAACAAACAGACAGCCAAACCGGCAACCCGCCTTACCCGCCCTAGCCGACACTCAACGCATTCCTCGCTGCCAGCGACATCATAAATCCCTAAAATCTCGTTTGTTATTGTTTGAAACTCGACCTCATCAGCAGGCACTGCTTGAAGCGAGTGCAACCCACGCTCATTGACAACCACTTCAATGCCAAGCAGGAATTCTGGCTAATCAGAGCAGTTGGCGGGAGCTAAGCGCGACTGTCACGACTCCGTCCCATGCCACGCCAGCTGCGAATCTCACGGGCTCTTCATTTCATTGCCGAGATTTGTCTGCCTGCTTGACAGCATGTGTACCAGAAGGCTCTGCTCCAGCTGATAGCCCTTTGAACAGCTTTATTCGAGCTTTGCTTTTATATTCATGAGAGTTGCTCTGTGTAAAACACCTGCCTGGGATACATTTAGAACTTGGAGATTTGACACTTGGTCTAGAAATAGATCACATGAGTTTGTAATTGTCGAATCAGCATGTTGTTAAATTACATTAATACGAAGTATTATTTTTATAATGTTTACTCTGGCAAGCATTTAGAAATTATTTTCTAAAATAAAATTATAGTTAAAATATATTCAAATTAATTGTTCAATTTCTGAATAAATATCAGAAAAATATTTATGAACATAAAATTTCAAATTTTAATATATAAATTAAATATATCAATATAAAATTTAATATATATTATATAAAATATATGTATAAATTAAAGTATTAAAATATATTCAAATTAGATTTTGAATTTCTGAAAAAAAAAACACAATGTTTAAACAAAAATTATGAACATAATATTTACATTTTTAATATGCGAATTATAATATAAATAATTTAAATGCGAGGTTCATAAATTTGTTTAATATATTTTAACTAATATTATACTAATTTAAATTAATTTGTTTTAAATAAATGTTTCAGCTGTCATTACTATTTAAACAAATTGACTAACAACTATTTAATAAAAATATTAATTATTATGTGAATTTAGGGTTTTCTATAATTTCCTTGAATTCGCCTAAAATAATAAGTATAATGTCGGCATCAAACAAATTCAAACATTGAAATTGAAAAGCAAAATAAAAATAAAAAATAAATAACTGAATTAATTTTTATTTTCCCAACAATTTCATTAGCAAATTTCAATTAGTTGCACGATTGAATCGCCAAGATATTTACAACTTTTTGCCACTTAAAAATTCCCAAATTTCTTTCGCCTGTCCCCTGCCACAGCTCAGCTTTGCTCGCTATCTCTTTGTGCTTGTCGGCATCTATATTAAAATCAATTGTAAAATCAGAAGAAATAAACTCGTAGCAGCAGCGTAAACTTTCACGATTCACGATTGAAATCTTTTACAGCCAAATTATGAGCATTTTCAATTTTCCTTTCGGTTTGCCTGCCCTGCCCTGCCCTGCCGTGCCCTGCCTTGCCTTGCTTTCAGCAAGCAACTGAGCGTGACACAAAAGTAAAGCAAACTTTTGCGCTTACAGTTTCATGAGCAGCAGCAGGCAGCAATCGCATCTCTTGCTTTGGTGTTGAAGACGTCGATTTGCTACAACAGCAACACCAACACCAACGCCGACGCCACCAACAATAGCAACAACCCATAACAATAACAATAACTTGGCTGCAAACCTTTCAATACCAAGAAGCGCTGCCATGTTTCAATTGTGCTGAGATGTAGATATATATATATATATATATATATATATATATATATATATATATATATATATATATATATATATATATATATATAAAATTGTTGAAGCAGTTGGAACCGCTTGCTTTTGGCCGCAAGTCAAGTGTTTGGGATGTGGGTCTGGGTGTGGGTGTGAGTGTGGCCGTGGGCATAGGACAACCGGCAATAACAACAACAACAATCATTGGGATCACAGGAAAAAAGTCAATTGTTCAAGTTAAAGTGAAACTTTTTGAAGAACTTTTCCCAGACACTTGGCTTGCCCCAACAATTTGCTTTCAATTCGTGCCCTTTATCGCCGGCTCTGTGAGACTCTGTATACTCAGCTGTTAGACGCTCTGACCCGCCCGCGTTTTTGGTTGCCATGAAATTGGCATTGACACGTTAAGTTCGCAATGGTAGACCTGCTCGACGGTTGCCCAGTCTCTGTGGGTGCTCTTTGCATGTCTGGCCGCGCCGCTAAACGTAGTTTTTCCGCACACTTTGTCCAGCTGTGCGTCCTGTGCAGACAGATCCTGTCGTTTCAGGTCTTATCTACAAATTCGTGCGTCTAACAACTTTGCGCTCTGCCAGACAGATTTTAAGATTGAAGCCTGCCCAACTCCACAGCACTCCGGGCTGACTATCGCACCTCATGAAATAATGCACGACTCATATTTCAAATCGAAAGTTCATGTTTATATTTTGGCTAAGGGTTCTTCGGCTAGTTGCATCCACAAAAAAAAATACAAATAAAATAACGAAAATATAAAGCAAGCCACTTTTGAATTTGACACCAGCTGCTGCCGCCTGTGGTCACCCAGTTGCCATGCCGCCTGCCGCCTGCCGCCTGCTGCCTGAAGTGGCCGTAAAAGCTTTCAGCATTAATAGCTTGAGTGAGTTTCAATACATATTGACAATATGGCCATTGGCAAAGCGCCACACACACACACACGCACACTCGCCAAATTGATGACAGTTTGCCAGTTGCAAAGCCGCAGCAGCATTCAGGGGGTCCTTGGGGTCGCTGGGTATGCATATGTGGACCGACCATGGATAAATACATGGAAATAGCTTTGGCTATTTGTTTTTGGCGTTGTCAAGGCAAGGGGTAAATGGGCATGAGTTGCTGGGGAGCCACAGCCTGCTCGCGGCCGGCAGGCAGCAATCGTCGCTGTTATGGCTTCTGCCATTTTGGCACTTTGTAATTGCCTTGTTTGCCCCATGTTTTTTATACCAATGTACCAATGTTGTTATTGCAATGTTGGCAACGCATTTGGGTTCGCTTTAGTATATATACATACATATATATTTATATGTTTATATCTATTGGCTTTGGGCTTTTGCTAAATCTGGCCCATAAGCCATGTTTTTATATATCAATATTTGCGCGCTGACTAAAAGCAAATAGAGGGATTATCAAATCATCCTTGGGAATAGAATATACGAAAAACATGCAGGGATTAGTGTAGTCCTGTATCCTAAATGTAAGCTTGCATTCAACAAGATCGGAAGAAGGTCAGAATTTAAGCCAAAGTACTTAATGAATATCTTATAACTCTAGGTGATCCCCTAAACCTCACGAAGAGATTATATTCCAAAACATTGTTATTCTATATATTATACATAAATACATAAATTGCAAGGGAACTCAAACTTACCCAATCCAGAAGAAGACGAAAAGAAGAGGAGGGAAAGAAGATACACTACACTAGTAAAAAGTCGAGCAGCCGTTGAGAGTCCAGCAGCGATAGACAGTCGAGCAGCGGTAGAGGGTAGGCCACCGGTAGAGAGTCGAGCAGTGAGAGAGAGTTCAGCAGTGGGAGAGAGTCCAGCAGTGGGAGAGAGTCCAGCAGATCCAAGCAGCGATAGAGCGTCCAGCAGCGGTAGAGAGTCCAGCAGCAGTAAAAAAAGAGAGAGTCCAGCAATGGGAGAGAGTCCAGCAATGGGAGAGAGTCCAGCAGTGGGAGAGAGTCCAGCAGTGGGAGAGAGTCCAGCACTGGGAGAGAGTCCAGCAGTGGGAGAGAGTCCAGCAGATCCAAGCAGCGATAGAGAGTTCAGCAGTGGGACAGAGTTCAGCACCGGTAGAGAGTCGAGCAGCGGTAGAGAGTCGAGCAGCGGTAGAGAGTCCAACAACAGTAGAGAGTCCAGCAACAGTAGAGAGTCCAGCAGCAGTGGAGAGTCCAGCAGTGGGAGAGAGTCCAGCAGTGGGAGAGAGTCCAGCAGTGGGAGAGAGTCCAGCAGTGGGAGAGAGTCCAGCAGTGGGAGAGAGTCCAGCAGTGGGAGAGAGTCCAGCAGTGGGAGAGAATCCAGCTGCGGTAGAGAGTCCAGCAGTGGGAGAGAGCCCAGCAGTGGGAGAGAGCCCAGCAGTGGGAGAGAGTCCAGCAGATCCAAGCAGCGATAGAGAGTTCAGCAGTGGGACAGAGTTCAGCACCGGTAGAGAGTCGAGCAGCGGTAGAGAGTCGAGCAGCGGTAGAGAGTCCAACAACAGTAGAGAGTCCAGCAACAGTAGAGAGTCCAGCAGCAGTGGAGAGTCCAGCAGTGGGAGAGAGTCCAGCAGTGGGAGAGAGTCCAGCAGTGGGAGAGAGTCCAGCAGTGGGAGAGAGTCCAGCAGTGGGAGAGAGTCCAGCAGTGGGAGAGAGTCCAGCAGTGGGAGAGAGTCCAGCAGTGGGAGAGAATCCAGCTGCGGTAGAGAGTCCAGCAGTGGGAGAGAGCCCAGCAGTGGGAGAGAGCCCAGCAGTGGGAGAGCGTCCAGCAGTGGGAGAGCGTCCAGCAGTGGGAGAGAGTCCAGCAGTGGGAGAGAGTCCAGCAATGGGAGAGAGTCCAGCAGTGGGAGAGAGTCCAGCAGTGGGAGAGAGTCCAGCACTGGGAGAGAGTCCAGCAGTGGGAGAGAGTCCAGCAGATCCAAGCAGCGATAGAGAGTTCAGCAGTGGGACAGAGTTCAGCACCGGTAGAGAGTCGAGCAGCGGTAGAGAGTCCAGCAACAGTAGAGAGGCCAGCAGCAGTAAAGAGTCCAGCAGTGGGAGAGAGTCCAGCAGTGGGAGAGAGTCCAGCAGTGGGAGAGAGTCCAGCAGTGGGAGAGAGTCCAGCAGTGGGAGAGAGTCCAGCAGTGGGAGAGAGTCCAGCAGTGGGAGAGAGTCCAGCAGTTGGAGAGTGTCCAGCAGTGGGAGAGCATCCAGCAGTGGGAGAGAGTCCAGCAGTGGGAGAGAGTCCAGCAGTGGGAGAGCGTCCAGCAGTGGGAGAGAGTCCAGCAGCGGGAGAGGGTCCAGCAGCGGGAGAGGGTCCAGCAGATCCATACAAAGAAAGAAAAAAAAAAAAAACTTATTAAACATTTAAAATTAAAAATTTATAACTAATACAATTTTGCTTAATATTAACTATAATTAACTAATATTAACTATTTAAATACTTACCAAATCTCGAAGAACGAGGGAGAGGAAGAGGAGGGGACTACACTGCACTACACTACACTTCACTTCACTGCACTGCACGACTGACCACCAAGAGGTCAGGAAACCAACTGAAGAAATGGATCAGATGGCTGCCCTTATATAGGGCAAAACTCCCGCCAAAAGTTGTGCTCAACTCATACGGACTCAACTCGTTCGAGGTCATGAGTCGCTTCTTACAGTCGATCATTGAGTGGGAAATATGAGCGCTACCTGCTGCCTCCAAGCGTAGTTATCTTTAACAGATCATTATTTTATTCTATTCTGATGATTAATATGTTCAATTTATGGACTTTTCCACGCCCTCATTCTGGCTGTTACTCATATTTGCATAAACTTTATATATATATATATATTTTTTTTTTTTGTACAAGTTGAGTGTATAAAAATAAAAAAAAATAAATAAAAAATATATATATACATATATCGATATCAACTAAACCACTACTAAAGCTAAGGTTAGCTAGATGTGGTATTGGTGCTTGGTAATTTCGACCAATTGGACTACATTCTTTCAGCTGAAATGTAAATGCAATTTTAATAACAACTCCATTGATTTATCTTATGCAAACCGCAAATTATTTTATTTGAATTCCAGAAGAGAAATGTCGCAATTGTTTCACAGCAGCATTTTTGCAATTGAAATGCCACCAAAGGCGCGCTGTAAGCCAACGGGTCTTAAGCCACGATATAGATATACTGAGATACATATGTGTATGTATATATATATGTATATATGTATATATGTGTGTGTATGTGTTGTGTATATATATGTTGCAGGCAGGCCAGCCGGGCAGCCCGGAAAATGCATTTAGAATTTATGTGGCACTTGTCGTCGAAAAGCGTCGCGAATTTATTTCTTGTATGCGGTGAACGTTGACCACTGGCCATGGCCACCGGGCCAATGGTTGCCCGGTCAGATGCTCTCGCTATTATTATTGTTGTTTTTGTTGTTGTTGTTGTTACTGGTGATAGCCTCCGGTCAGTCGAAAAGGGGCTCAAGAATATTTTGTTGCGGCGCGCGCTCGTGTCGTTTGTTTTATTGTTACTGTGCAGCCATGACTTAAAAATTTGTCGCGCGCTTTTCACAGGCTCAGTCCCAGTCCCTGTAAGCAGAACAACAATAAGAATTACAACAACAGCTGGCGAAGCAAAGCTTTTATTTGGCTATTTGTTTGGCTGACACCTACCCTGCCCAGCTCTCCTCTCCCACCTCTCTCACAGAAACAGCAGCGGCAACGATGTTAAAATGAGTTTGTCAGCATTGCTCTGGCCTGGACGAGACTCAAGCTGGTGCTTGATGCAAACGGATTTGTCTATGGGGCCGAAACTGCTACTGCACTCCTCACATGCAGTGCAAATTTATCGTTTTTAATTTGCCGCAAAAAAAGAAGCGAGTGCACAACAAAAAGTAGCTAAAGGCAAACAAAGCTGGCTGAGAGGAGGTAGCGCTGCTGCTGGGTGGGACGCGGCTCAAGAAAAATGGCAGCCGCGTAATGCCTTTAATGGGCGCTGCGTGCCTCAGGCCCCCAAGCTCAATCTGCGTCAACTTATTGAAAGCGATAAATAAAGATTCCGCGTGATAAGTTGTGTGGCACACGTGGCATATGAGCGATTCGCCAATTGCCTGTATACCTGCAGCTGCAGCTGGCGCAATGATTATGTGGTTAACATAAATTTGTTTGCGCAATTTGAAGAACTTCCGCGGGCTGCAGATGAGCAAACGCCCCGCTCTCTTTTCAACAATGCCCATAATTCGTGCCCAAGGGCCCCTTAAACTTTCGCCGCGCAAATCTATGGCCCAGCGCCGGCAATCAAGTGGCCCTGAATGACTGCAGTTGCTGTTGCAGTTTAGTTTAACTACAGCCACTGCCGCGCTATGCAGCGGTGCTGCTGCTGAGCCATGCTAAATGCAATTTATAAACAGCAGCAGCCACTGCGTAAATGAATATACCGACAAAGGAGCTTAAGTCGAGCTGTGAAAGGCTAGACCAGACGAGCTGCCACATATGCTTTGAGCTGCCTCTTAAAATTACGTTGATAAAGGAATGAATATAATTATGGTATATTATAAATGTATCTGTATATCTATATTAATATATATATATTTTTTTTTTATTTTGCATTATTTTATTATTTTTTATTTTATTATTATTTTTTGCCGAGCTTGACCTCTGCCTTTGATTTCTTGTGCTAGAGTTGTCTTACTACATAGTCTAGTGATCTACCAAGTTAATGGAGATCGGTCCGCCACAAATAGACATTTGAAGTATCTATCAAGTAATAGTAGAGAGCTGTGATCTCTTTGCTCTTTCTTCAATAGCTTCAATTGAATTCAATTTAAATGAAATAAACAAACCTTATTCATAAGGCAGCATACCCTCAGCTGTGAACTGTATAACAAAGAGCCGCTTGCAGCTGTGCACTAAAATTTGAATTTATGTTATGGCCAAAACTTTGTACAACTCAATTAATTAACTTTTGTTGAAATAAAACAACAACAAGCACAACAAGCACAAAAACAAAGGGAACAAGCAGCACAATAAAAATAGAAATGAAAACAACAATTAACCCGCTGCGCAACAAGAACAATATGTAATATAAATATTTTTTTTTTTGCGCACAAATACAAAAATGTAAAATTGCAAAAATTTTATTAAATTGAAAAAAAAAATGAATGAAATGAAATATGAAATATGAAAATAACCAACGAACGTTTGTGGAAGCCAGAATATCTGTGTGCATGACTATGTGTGTGTGTGTGAATGGTAAAACCAATTCACCAAACTAAACTATTCCAGCTAAAGAACCGCAGGAAATCAGCGTTTGAATATAATTTTTTTCATTTCCACAATATTTATATATGCCAATTTTTTGTATGGTTTCAATCGCGTATACGACCCGTGGACGCGCAATAATGTCTAACTATTGCCATGGGCACGCGCTGCCATCCATCATTTGGTCGCCTCTTTGTGAAATTTAAATACATGCTTGTTGCATCATGTGTGGTTGCTCGTATGCCATGGACTTATTGGCATTGAATGTTGCATGTAATTGCAGTGTGTTCAAGCATTAAAAGAGTTGACTATCAAAATTTCTGATTAACTGCATATTTCTATTTATATCCTTGTGCTGCTTGTGTGCTTCTTTATACACTGAACCCATTGAAAATGGATATAGTTTTGCGGAAATGTATGTAACAGGTAGAAGGAGGCGTGGCAGAGCCTTTAAAGTATATATATTCTTGAGCGGGATAACGAGCTTAATCGTCCCAGCTCTGTTTGTTTTCCCGTCTGTCGGCTTGCGGAATGCACCGGTCTTGTAAAATAATCTTGTGATAAAAAATAAAATCCTGTAATTAATATTCAGATTTTGTATGTTTTAGGTTTGGATACCTATACCCTCTCACAAAATTTTGCACAAAAAAAATATTTAAAATATTAGAAATTTTCGCTTTGGCAAACACCACATATATAGGTCTTCATTACACATTACACAAATTTGATTAGGAAAGTTCATCCAAAAAAAAAGTTAGTCAACAATTGGGTTGCTATAGTATTACCCTTCCAAACCCAGCCCATCTTCCACCCCATGCACAGGCAGTAAGCAAGTCGCGTGCTTATGTATGTGCGTGTGTACATGTATAGCTTATAATGAATGAAGCTGAGAGTAATTGATATATCATATCTTCACAGAGTTCAGGGTATCTCCTAGTCGAGAAGCGTCGACAATAAAACATTCACTTGATTTGATATGAATGGAGGATGTTTTAAAGATATTTGATCAAGACATTTTATTAATAAATAAATAAATATATAAAATTTTGATTTTCCTCACGTTTATTAAATATTTGTAGCTAAGTTTGGATATTAAACGAAAATCTAATTTGGCCTTATGTTATGGTAGAGCCGTTTAATCAAGGCCCGTCGAGAACGCAATGTGCTGCAAACTTCTAAAGCGATTCCAGATTTGTTTTGCAATCTTTAACCTCACGGCTGGCGAATTGGGTGAGAAAGGGGCGTGGTGCATGTACCAAAATACCCAACAATTTTCACACGCACACAGACGCAATTGTTTGTGTTTGCCACAGCGTGTATTTGTGCATGTGTGTGAGGGTGTGCATGTGTGTGTAGCAGCGTTAATTTTCACAATATGTTGTATCCTGCAGCCAAAAGTTAATTAAAAACCAACAAAACTCGACACTGCATACACACACACACACACATACACACATACAGATATATACATATATATATATATATGTATGTAAGCTCGCATGCTGGGCACATGGTCACAACTTCACGAGGAACCTGGGCATTCACTTGGCAAAAATTGTTACCAACAACAACAGTAACAATGCCAGTCATTTTTCAGCCCGCCTGTGCGCTTCTGGGAGCCAACAAATTTTGGTATATGGAAGAGTCCTGAGGCACAATCAAATACCAACGCACATGCATCTGCTAAGAGCAGCGAAAGTGCTCCCCAAGACATGTGGCTGGCGGTATGTAAAAATCATTCACGTGCGAGTCCCATTTGGTGCAGTCGCTCCGCTCGGTTTGCTTTTCTGCATGCTAAAAACGCAATTTGCACAGTTTTGATTAGCCCTCATAGCCAATTTTTGCAGCTCGATATTTGATTTGAATGCGAAGCTGGCCAAGGCCGAGCACGTAGCCGTGTTATTTCGTTGCGCTGCCGCCCCAGGATATGAAATGAGCGGCCAATTCGGCAAACGATTTGACGCATTTGGCCCAAACAAACAGCTTTTGTAAGAAAATGGAATTTTTAATCCAATTTAATTGGCAAACAGCAAGCAGCTCCATTTTGGCGCCAGAAGTGTTCGCGGCCAATCGAAGCGCGCTTTGACTGCATAAAAAAACAAAAGATAAAAGCGCAAAATTAATAAATAAATTGGCGAACAACAAATATGTTTGCACAATATTCTCTGGCAGCGAGCACACACCACGCACCGCATTAAAGACAGGCACGCGGGCGACACATATTTTAAGCTTGCTTGCCACAATAAGCAGTGCAACAACGGCGATGGCAACAGCAACAAAATTGAGCAGAGTTCACAAAAAGCGCTGCACTTTGTTGATTAAATTTCATGCTCGACTCCATGCAGTCGAAGCAGCTATCTATGGCCCCAGGGGATGGCAGGGGTTCGCTACACAATGACAAAATTGCTTTTGTATTAAATATAAATTTTAGTTTTTGACTCAAGGACGGAATAAAGTAGCAGCCAGCAGCCAAGATGTGGCAGAATTGAAGCGCATAATTTATTAAAATAAAAAATATTAATAAAATTTAAGACAAAAATATTCTTATTCCGGTTAACTGCACTAGTGAAACAAAATATTTATTAATTGCTCATCAATTTACAATTTTTTTAAATATTTTAAATTTTTCTTTATCACGAAGATCGAGTATTCCATATTGCATACCTTCGTCTATGTACACACCCTTAGAGTCAAGTCTTAGAGCAGAAATGTGTTGTACAAATTAATATAATTTCAACAGCTACGTTCAGGGTATCTAGGCTACCACTGACTGTAGCAGTATTATTTGATTTGATTTTAAATTTCAGTCAGCTTTTTGAAGTTACTTTTTTAGCATAATTATTGCATATCAATTACACGTGTTTTACTTAAATGAAAAGAAAAAGAAACATTGGATAATGATTGACGAACTTTTTAAGTTAAATCATATATGGAAGGTAAAGTCAGCTTAACAATATGAGTAATAGTAATAAAAATAAAAGCAAATTCTTCCCCGTCTCGCTGTCTCACTACCCAGACACATACCTTAGCCGTTAATTTCAAGTACTTTTGATGGCCATAAGCCGGGCAACACTTTCACAACTTCTCCAAGTTCGTTGAACGATGCGCAGTTGGCTCGGCGGCCCCGGCCAAGGTATGTTTCCCTAGCGATTACCATATGCAAAAATGGATCTCGTAAATCAGTGCAAATATATCCCAGCTCAGGCTTATTGCAGCAGCTTATCTGCTTATGACAGCTTTCCGCCTGGCAAAGAATACAAAAAAAGGCATAAAAAAATAGCTGTGGTTAGTAGAGGTTGCCGAGGGCGAGAGCAACTAACCAAAATGAAGCAGCCCACAGACACAGACATAGACAACATAAAACACGCGTCCAGAGTGAGCATAAGTGGAGCGTTCGCGACAAACCCAAAAGGACAAAACCCAAGTAACCACAAAATAATAAAAAAAAAAAAAAAAAAAAAAAAAATGTGAAAAAAAAGCAGCCGGAAAAAAGGAAATCTGCTGAGCGTTAGGAAGACAAGCAAAAAGAATGTGAAAAGTTTGAAAATGCTGGCGGTTGCCTTCGTCACTTTAAACAACAGTCAGGACAACAGCCAACAAGTGAGAGGCCACGGCAAGGAGGGAGCACGCCGGAGAGGAGATTTCATTGTCAGCCGTAGCCGTTTGGCCGCCACGTGCATGGGTTAACTGTCAACGACATCTTATTATGAATTAGTGTTAAATGCCGCGCTGATAGCGTTGATGGCACTTTACAGCAATTTCGCATTAAATTCTTTGGCCCTGCGCGAACTTCATAAATAATTGACTTAAATTCCGCCGGGCTGCCTTCAAATTTGTGCGCTGGCCAGTGGATTTATTTTTATGACGGCCGCAACAGACAGAAATCAGAAATCAGGGCCAGTTCACAAACTTGTTAATAATGTAGAGACGGCTGGGTGGCCCACCGAGAGCGCCGCAGTTAGTGTGCCGCATTTTCCGGCACTTTCCAAAACAGTCACGTAACCACGTTAGTAATAATCACTAAAGTTTCAGCTACCTACAATCTACCCTGTGCTGGGAACCCCGCCCGCTGCCCTCTGCCCAGACCAAACGTTTGTGCCTGCTCATAAATATTTGTGATGCGCCCGCCTTCCGCCCAGGTGGGCTCAGGGTCGTGGCTCTGGGTGCTGCAGTTCCTCTCTAAATTATTGAGCGCTGCTCATCATCATCATCAGCAAACATTGTGTGATCATCGTGGAGCAGCTCTTGTTGCTGCTGATGCGGCTGCTTCTGGCTTATTTACATTTCGTGCGCATCGCGTGCTGTGATTTACTTTTGCGGCTTAATTTCATCTCCAGACATTATTTGTGCCCCATGCGCCGTTTATCTTGGCCGTTAAGCACTCGACGCCCCTTATCTGGCTTTCTGACTTCTTGCTCTGCCATCTCTTTCTTTCCCTACTTGTTCTGTTGATAAACTTATGCAATTGCACGTGCCTCCTAACCGGGCCGTGAGGTGGCTGCTTTATGGCCCTCACTTGTCTCCCCCTAAGCCATGTTTGGCGGTAAATTAACATGAATTTATAGTTAATGTGTCTACGAGTGTCTCGACTTCTGCTTGCTTAGGACAAAGGCCAGCAGCGCTCGTGTCGCCGCCATCAAGGAAGCCGGCTTTTGCTAATTGATTATGGTCCTGCTTGGCGCTCCATTGAGGCGTCATCAACTGGCGCATAAATCAGGCAAATGTCAGTCTCTCTCTCTCTCGCTCTCGCTTCCACTTTTGTTTTTTTTTTTTTCTTTTTTTTGGCTGCCAGTTGCCATTGGCATAAGGCAAGGCTATGTATAAATTTACATTTTTAAACAACAAAAGCAGCAAACGTAATAAAAAACCAAAGGGAAATCATAATGCAGACTGGCAAAAAAAAAGACGGGACGAAAAAGGCGCAAGCCAAATCGGTCTGCTTTTATGATTGCTGCATAGCAATAAAATTGATTAAATGCGACAGCTCGTCGACCATTTTTTAATGAATAAATTTAAAGTAATTTACAGACGTTGCTCCCTTTATGTGGACAGCAGGTGGCCGGCTGGAGCTACAATCCACAGCAACCAAGCAAAAGATCACTTGGTCAAAATATCAGAAAAGAACTTAGCAAACTGCTTAATATTTGTTTAGTGGTTTAACTGTATGATAAATAAGTGACAACACTAATATAATAATAATAATGTAATAAAACAATAATAATTATAACACACCAAAAAATAAATAATAATAATTAAAATCATAATAATATATATAAAACAAATAAAATAAAAAAACATCTTAAATTTTATATTTCTGATTTATCTTCAAAAATATCAGGAAACTATGGAGCTATGGCGTGTTCCTATTTTTGTTTCTCCTCCAACTCTGCTGACCAGAATCAGTTTTAAGCTACGTATGATACCTCCTTTTGAGCGGGTTTTAGATCTCTAACTTTCAAAATTATAAATGATCACTTGAAATATATATATGTGTCAACATATCAAAAACTCTCCGCACTTAATCAATATTTGTTGCAGAGACTTCCACTTAGCCACCTTTCTCGGATGTATCAACGGAGCTGAGTGATACTCACGCAAAGCTGAATTAGCAACGAATTTCAACGTTTTCTTTCTTGGAAACATATTAAACAAAAAATTGACAACAAATCATGCTTTCGTTCAAACATAAATCAAAGCTCGACTACACAAAAAAGGCTTTATTATCATTCAATACTCTAGCCTCCATTGGAAAAAGCATTTCGACGACTTGGTTGATCATCCAACTTGCTTTAGGCCAAATATTAAGTGCTGCAAGACCACTTGAGACAGTTGAACCTTTAAGTGTAAAAAGGAAATGCATGCTATGACAGTTTGGAAATGGAAGCCAACTGGCAATGTTCAAAAACCAAACTTTCATCAAACCAACAAAACAAAGAAAAAACAATAATAAAAACCGAATGTAACTACAAAAGGAAGCGAAGATCAAAAGGAAGACCAGCCCGCCGCCCATGTGTTGCCCTTTGGTCATCTGCGCTTAATTGTAACACTGATGGACAGAGTTGCACATGCAGTTTGCAAAACAAAGCCGAGGCCAGTGTTGCAGGCGGCACAAATGGAGAAAAGCTTGAAATACTCTTATTGTCTGTGCTGAGTGCGGCTACTTTGACCTCAACTCCATACTCATGTCCAAGTCCATGCGCAGATGCACATGTCCAACTGAAACGGCTGGCAGCCTTGAACAATAGCCAGAAAAGGGAAAAACTCGGATGCCAATGTGCAAAAGTTGGAAAAATCTGAAAGGCCGTCAACGCCACACAACAAGTCAAGTTGCAACAGCAGCAACTACTCAAAAAAAAAAAAAAAAATAACTGCAAAAAAAGGCAAAAAATAAAAACGGATATGCGCGCAGTTACTGCAGAAAACAAAGATTCGCGGCGCTAAGCAGTCGTGCGTGAAGTGCGTGTGTGCGTGTGTGTGTGTATGTGTGTGTGAATGTGTGTGTGTGTGTGTGTGTTTCGTACGAGTGTGAGTGCGCCGGAAGCCATTAGACAAAAACGTGCAGCTGCAGCAGCAGCGGCAGCGCGCACAGGATATGCGCATTGTTGCCGCTGCCCAAAAGTGGACACAATGTGGGCAGTCATGGTTTCGTGTTTTGATTTCTATACACTAACCTCTAAATGGATCCCATGCCTAAGGCAGCAAGTAAAAGGTGTCGACTGCTAGTGAATTATATATGAAAATATTTTTTTTTAAAGAAATCTTTTTACGCAATTATCTAACATTTATCTATCTATTATCTCTAATCTGTTATCGATTAACAATGATAGCTAAGTGAAATATAGGATAATATACATAATAACATATATATTTATATTTATCAATTTTAGAATACGCTGAGTATTAAAAAAAAAGAGAAAAAAAATTTTAGTTTCAAAAATAGTAAAAAATTAATACTAAATACTTTTATCCTTCATTTAAACTTTTATTTATTAAAAAATATTAGACTACTGTATATATATTTATATGTATAGTTAATCATCAGCAATGCTTTCAATTTTATTATTTTAGTATTTACAACCTCCGCTTTCCAGAATGCTCACGTGACAAATATTTAAGTCTCTATATAATCTATATATTTTTCATGCAGCTTTAAGTCAGTTCCAACAAATTTAAGACTGTCTATCTTTACTTTATTGAGTTTCGATCAAGATATTTTGGCTGCTCTGCTGTTCGCAACTATACTTTATATATATATATATATATATTCATGTAGCTAATTTGAGCAATTTGCAGAGCTGTGTGTGGTATTAGCTTTATTTTATGCTTGGTTAAACCGGTGCGCTCTCTTATAATTTTTAAAATATATAAAATCTCTTTATATATAAAAATTGAATACAAAAAAAATATATACAACAACAGAATAAAAATAAATAAATATATTTTTTCTCCACTCCACTCATTAAATTTTTCAATATATTTTTTATTGACAATCTCAACTATAGTGTATCTCAGCTGAGAGTTTTCCTGTTGCTTTATGCCACAAAAAAATACTTTAACAGCTGCATTTCTGCGCTTCCGCCGCTGGCTTCTGCCGCTGCTGCTGCTGTTGACGTCAGTTGTCTGTTAAATTCGGCGCAAATTGTTGCAGTCGCAGCCGTCGCACCTGCAGCTGGCAAAGTGAGCCGACCAAGCCAAATGGCTGAATCGAATGGAATTCAACGCTGGGCAGTTTGTTAATGCGGCACAGGCCGCTAATGAGTCTGTCGCGCCTTTTGCGTGTACTCAGCCGCAAATTAATGGTCAATTCGGCAAGGATATTGGATTTATGCGCGTTGCTCGATTTTACGACCACATCGAAAGGTCATTTTTATGAAGTTTATCAATTAAAATCGAGCGTTTGGTAATTAATATATTATGCGTATTTTTCCCCTCGAGTTTTTCGTTTTAATTGTTGCATTTTTAATCAGGGCCTAATGAGCTAATCAATGTGCCAAAAATTGTAATTTCCGCCGCTGGTGAAAAAGTACAGACACAAACACAAAGGTTTTTAATTAAAATTTGTGTTCGCTCGCTGATAATTGAACAACAAATGTTTCATTAATAATCTAATTGACCATAATGCGTACAAAATTGGCACTAAATTAGTCACAGCAATTGTTGTTATGTTAGTCAAAAATTAAATTTGCAAATGGCAAAGCCCACAAGCCCGAACCCCAACCCGAACCTGAACGTGAACGTGAACCTGAACCTGAGCCGCGTTGGCCGCGCCCAGCAGCCAGTACCTAACAAGCGCAGTGCATAATTCAGCAAAGTTAAATTAACCAAAATACATGTTCAACAACAAGCCAGGCCAGGCCAGCCGGAAACGCACAACAGCAAGGGCAACAACAGCAGCAGTAACAACAGCAACAACAGCAACAACAAAATGCAATTACATGCACTGCATACTTTTGGGCTGATGTTGCCAGTTGGCTGTTGGCAGCAAGTTGCTCGACAGCCACAAAAAGCTCAAAGGTTTATTAGATTTGCGCTTTTATTAAGCGTTAAATTATTTCGTAAATTGCTTCCAGCTACAACAACAGCCGAAAACGCAAAGCAAATAAACACAGCAGCAGCATCAACATCAACAGCGGCAGCAGCAGCAGCAGCAACCGCCCCTTCGCCCTCTCCTGGCAGTTGCTTTCTCTAGTAGTTAAATTACTTCATTTCTGTTATCATTTGCATAGACACAGACAGAAGCAGAAGCCGCCCTGCGGCACTTTAATTAATCATTTGAGTGGCTCCTGTTTGCATCCTTTGGCTCCATTGTGAAACTACTTACGAGCCGAAGCCAGAGCAATAAAAACAAAAGCTCTGCTAAATGAGCGAACGCACAACAAAAAGGCGATTAGCTGGTTCAAGCAGCTACGCCAGCTGCACCACTCCCCTCTCTCACTCTATCTCTCTCTCTCTCTCTCTCTTTCTCTGTGTATGCTGTGTCCTGTGGCCCTGTAGACCTGCCTGTTGTCCTGCACTCGCCTGCTGAATGCCTTTTGTTTTGGGTAACTATGCGCTAGGCAACACAAATAAATAAATTTATATATATATATAATATGTAAGTGAGTAAAATGCATAGATGTTTTAACACACACATACACACACACACACACATACAATAGAAGTGGTTGCCTTTGACGCCCTTTTGATACCGCTGCTGGCTACCATTTGGCATTGCTGCTTTTGCCCCTGCCCCGTTTGCATAGAAAACAAAGCATCAAAATACTCTCAAGCCTTTTAGGGCACAACTAAAACTAACAGCAACAGCAGCAGCAATTGTTGTTCGTCCTGGTCGTGGCATATTCATGAGCAGCAGTCCTTTAAGGCCGTCATAAATTTAAATTGGGACTGGCAAGGGCCACTTAAGTAAACATTACTAGGAAATAGTGCAGTGATCCCGATCCTGCCAATTGCCGAGTACAAAATTATTTCCTGTCGAAATACGAGACACGAGTTACGAGTTACCAGATGAATTCGGCGTAAGCACTAGGGGAACAACAACAACAACATCAACAACAACAACATCAACAACCGGATGTTCATCCATCGCTGTGCACTGCGTCTATTTTATAAGCTTTTGCCAAATCTTTTCGAGTTGATTAAAAACAATAAAAACAGCGTGTTCCTTATGGCCAAAAGCTGAGCTATAAATAAGCAATTTATTGTGAGCTTCCGCCGTGTGCTCTGTGCCCATTGTGAGCGGACCTGTCTCACAGTCCGGCGGTGCTCGCTGCACGCTGGCTGCTCCATGGACTACGTTGCGCACCGCTGGGTCGCCACCACTGGACGCTCATGGCTCTGGCCATGTCCAGCTTGGCATTCGGACGGCTTTCGATGTTTATTGCAGCATTTGGAGTGAAAGGCACGAAGCAATTTCCGCTGCCATGAGAGCTTAGCTATATTAGCGGACAACACACACACACACACAAACAAGGCGCACCTAGTCACACAAAGGTCAAACATATTTGTGGCATTTTGCTGTTTCCTTTGCGATAAGCCCCAAGCATTAGTTATTTAAAGGTGGGTGTGACGGCTTTGTAACTTGCCGTGATTTAAGCCTGATTTAGAGTTATGTGGCAGCTCGTTCTCTGACTGCAAATGACTTGAAAATCCCTAACTAAACTTAAAGATCGCAATTAATAGAAATATTTTGAAGACTAATTGCGATCGGTTGTTTATCTGATCTCTAAGAGGGTTTCCCTGTCGATTATAGCTTTTTGATAACTTGAGCTATCATAACACTTTATTTTATTATTTATTCACAGCAACAATTCAGTCTGAATAGCATTTACTTAATACATAAATTTTTCTTTTTTATACATTCTAACAACATTTCTAACATATATAAAGAATTGTCGCATTCCTCCACGATTCTATATTATATATATATCTGTCACTTTCTTGAGAGAGACATTTTCCCACTTCACTCTCACAATTCACTGACACAATGATCACTCGTCTAGCCATTAACTCTCAGTACTCTTCTGCACTTCTCTCGCTTTGTGCATGTGGGAGGGAGAGTAGGAAAAGGTTCATTGTTTCGACCCTGGAGGTCGAAACTATGAACCTTTTCCTACTTTTCCTCTCACACAGAGTTAGACGAGAATTCAGATGAATACAATATGGAAGAACAGACACTGCTATTGAAATTTGTTATACTTAATTAAATTCCCAATAACTGAACATCGCTCCATTTGCACCAAAACTCTATCAGATTTAATGTTAAACTAAATCTGTAATTATATATGATAATAATTAAGCATTTATATTACAAATTACAAAAATAAAATCTAGTAATACCTTAAATTGTATTATTATATGTCTAATTACAAGGATTATTATAGGCTTCTAGTTGTTTATATTGATATAAAATTTGATATTTTTATTGATAGTTCAAGGACATTTACAAACAAAATTTAAATATTGATTTTAAAAAAGAAAGTAAAGTATGTTTTATAAAATATTTCATTTCATTTTCTCTCGTTGTTCTACCTGTCACATGAAAAATATTGCTAGCTCAACAAATCCGTTTACTCAGAAATAAATATTTTAGTCATCTTTTAATAAAAGTATATTATTTCTGTACTTATAAATATATATATTTAAGTACATTTTAAAGAATATAAAAAAAAGCAAATGTTTGATATACTAAGCATTGCGGTAGAAAGTTTTCGTTGCAAACAATTGTAAAGATTTTTGTTCCTTTGCTGCGGCAGCCATTAAGTCCGGAGCTCTGTAGCTGGAAAATTGTAAATTCAGCAGCGTAATTCGGACAGCGCTACTTATGATTACTTTTCGCTAATCGCTGAGCATTATTTCCTTTCAATTTGTGGTCTTTTATTTACGTGCATTTGGCCCAAGCGCTGACCACACACACACACACACACACACACATGATGAAATCACGTATGCCGCACACATAGGAATGGAACTGCCAGATAGAGCAGCATGGGCACGTGCCGAAATTGTTTGGGTGTTGCGGGTCGCAGGGGACAAAAATCTTTGGAGGAACCCCACGCACGTGACAACACAAATAGTTGCTCAATAGTTTTTGACCATTTTGTTGGTATTGGGGTTGGGAGAGCTGGAGGCTGGATGCTGGAGGGCGGCAGGGACTGGCATACCGGAAACTTTTATGGCATTGCATTTTTGACATTTTCCTCGGGCCACTAAATCCATTAAAATTATATTTTTTGGCGTATGCTTTTGATGCGCTTCTCTAATTTCATTTCATTTTGTATTTGTATTTGTATTTCTTGTTGATGTCAAAATAAATTGAAGTTATTTTTCATTTTTGTGCGCAAATTGGAAATGTGGCCAGCACTTGCCTTCAACTCGACCAAAACACAAACACATACATGCTGAATACGTGCATATCGTACAGAGTTCAGCCCGCCTGGCCGCAGCAATTTTCTAATTAAATTCGATTTTCGCCATGCATGCGGCATAAATTGTTTTGTCATTTTACGGTCATTGTGTGTGTGCGAGAGCATACGATATGCACAAATCGTTTGTATATTTGCATCGGTATATGTATATATCTGTATAGTAATGTCACTCGACTCACTCTTAACAATGGCATTGGCAGCCTTTTGCTTTTGCCTGTGCCTTAGTCTTTGCTTTGGCCGTTGCTGTTGCTGTTCCTCGTGCCTCGCTCCAGGCGACGAACTTGTATGCTCGTTTCAGATTAACAGAAATTGAAAATCTTTCTCTGGATATTTGCGACATGCTCCTCTCGTTATCTGCTGAGAGTGCGTGCGTTTGAGCGGGTGGTTAGTGGTTGGGTGGTTGGGTGGTTGGGTGGTTGGGTGGTTGGGAGTGTGCGCCTCTGTGTGCGTGTGCATGTACAAGAAATTTAACAAGCTGTATAATTGGTGTACATGCCCAACATGCACCCCACCATGCCAGCGCCACACTGGGGCCATTTACTCCCTGCACCCAAACTCCACTTTCGGCTTATTTCTTCTTTTCTTTTTTTTTTTTTTGTTTTCGTTCCATGCGTGTTACTCCCGTGGAAGCAAACCATGTGCAAACAAGGTATATTAGCTGTGGTAGGCCGGATTTTATTATTTATTTCATATTAAATAGCTATAGCTTTTAAGTAAAATAAAGCAAGATAGGCAGATTTTTAAAATAAGGGAGGGAGACAGAAGGAGAGACAATGACAAAAAAAAATAAATAAAATAATAGACTATAAATAGAGTATTATAAATAAATATATATATATATATCTTAACCTGTTAAAACTGTTTACCAATTTGGCTATTTTCAAGCCAGTCCGGTATTATAATATATATAATAATATAGCTAAAATTAATATTCTAATGGTCTTACATTTTACTTTCTAGACGGCAAAATATAAATAATCAATCAACAAAAATTCCTTTCACATTCGGGAAGCTAGGTAGTGAGTGATCTTCTAAAAGCTGATATAGATTCACAGTAAATTGAATCTGAATCTAATAATAATAAAAATAAAATTATTTATTTTATATTATTATTATATTATTAAGAGGTTAAACTTCGAATGCCGATCTCAAGAGATGCATATAAATCTCCATTAAATATTTAATAATTTTAATTTCTATTATTATTATTATTATGCTATAAATATTACTGTCAAACAGAGTATCTGCTAGTCGGTAGCCACTGAGTTCACTTTTGCCACATTTTTTGTTTTCAATGTTATGTGGTTTCTCATATAAACATGCAATTTAACGGTAGGGGGATGGGAGGGGTCAAATGTTTCATGTTTTAACTCACATGCGGCTGCCATGTTTTATTTATAAGCAGAGCATTTTTCAGTGCCACACAGAAGCAGCGTAGACACCACAACCGCACCGACCACAGCTGGCCAGGTAGCTCGGACACATTGTCGTCCAATGCGGGGCAAAATGTACCCATTCGATTGCCAAGCTGGCTTCACTTAAACTATTTAATTATCTTTGACTGCATCGAAATATATGTTTCTGATGTATTTGAAAAGCTTTGTGCAAAGCGAAAAGGCGCTTGGCAATGGCGCTTCTGGTCAGGAGATACCTTTGAAGCTGAATTCTGATTTCTTTAGCCCGGCTGCTCAGCCTGAGCTGCATTCACTTTGAGCGCACAAAAAGATGACCTTCGTCTGCTCGACTGCAGTTGATAGAATTAAATGGAATATTGCAAAATCTGTTGTCCATAATAAGGGGGACTGGCCAAAGCGTACAAAGCGAAGGCCAGCGCGAAGATGCTGCTATTGAAAGGTTGTCCTCGCTTAGATGTTATCCTTGTTGGCAGCATTTTCTTAATTTCCGTCTCATAGACGGGCCGACAACAGAAACAACGATGACAACATTTCACTCAATTCAATTACCTTAAGAGTGTCACACTCAAGTGTCTGGCAAGGACTATGCCAGGCAGCAGCAGGAGCTGCAACAAATGCAGAGAACTCAATTGTTGTTGTTATTGTTGTTGTTTTCGGGAGTTTGGCATTTAAAATCCCACATTTGATGTGCTTAGACCTGATGTCCCTCCGGCTGCCGTTGTCTGGCCGCCTCTTCCGCGCGACAGACAATTTTCGTTGGGTTTACCTATAAAGTCGACCTGATTTATTGCCTTACCTTGCCATTCCCATGGAGTGCCAGTGGCATACCATGGCGTGGCCCGTAGCCGACATGGCGTGTAATAAAATTTTAATCGATGTCGTACATTTGCATGCCAATTGCTGCCAGTTACCAGCCACTGGCTGGGGCTGCATGGTCCCAGCCATGCCACCGTCCAATTACGATCCAAGGCAAGCGAATGCGTCACATGTAATAAAACGCATGAGAGGCAAAGCCTTCGAAGGCGACGTCTACTCAGCTGCCAGCCAGGGCTAATTTGATGCGCATTTGCATAAACAACGTAACGAAACGCAACTAAATGCAACCTGACTGGCTGGCTGGCTGTTTAGCTGCCTGGCGCACCTGTAACCAGGCAACTTCATAATTTTAATATACCGCGCATCTGAGTGCAATGAAATTCCGCTGAAAAAATGCGAAAATAAATTTGTGTTATTTTCTGAAATTAACAGCGGAAATGAAAAAGAAAATTGAAAATTGTTCTGCTGCTTCTGCTGCTGCTGCTGCTGCTGCTGCTCGCAGTTGGTCCCTTTTTGGTTGACTTCTTATTGCCAACGCAAAATTCTTGGCCTGCCTACGTAAATGCTCCCCAGAGCGGCTGCTGTTCATAATGAAAAAACTTAAATGGAATATAAATATGCGGCAGCTGAAGAGGTGGTTAGGCGGACTGGGCTGACTGCAGTTGGGGAAAAACAGCTTTTCGTTCAGGGAAAAGGGCAAAATCGCACTTAACTCTTGAAGTGGAAATGAGTTTTCAATTCATGCCGCTTAACCATATGACAATGTAATGCGGCCATTCACAATTTTAATCTCGACTCTAATTACAAAGGCCGTAAACGAAATAAGCCATTAATTTCATACTTGCTGACCATTAAGTCCATTCACGTGGCACTTGCCACATACTTTTACGCTCTGCTGTCATAGCAATTACGCCTAAGCTCTGTCAAGTGTCACACATAATGCGGCAACAGCAACAGCAGTTGTCACTGCGGCCCATTAAGTCCCTGGGCCCAGCCAAATTGCTGATCCTTGCAGAAGTGCGAATTCTTTTTAATAACTGGACAGCGCGTGGCCCCTGATTGGGCCACATGTGTGCCAAATAGTTCGCACGAGTCCAGACGGCCAGTTGATAAAGACATAATGGCATAGATTTACTTTTTGTGTGGCCACATTTGGCGCTTGATATGATTATCCGCAGACTCAAATTATGGCTGGCAAGGCACATGAGTTTGCTTTTGGCCATTTATGCCATAATTTGCCAAACAATGGTGCTAGTTGGCCTGGAAGGATCGAGGGGGTGTCGCTGGCAGCAGCTTATTTGGCAAATCACCTGCGCTTCCTTAGCAGCTTCCTGCTTAGGCAAACTTAATACTTCCCTGCCAAAGACAAGAGCCAGCCAGCAAAGCAACATGTTTTCTTTAAGACGCAAATGTCTGTTGGTAAAATAAAGTACACACGCTACACACACACACACACACACACACACACACACAGACGCACACAAAATCCATATAATACCTTAGCAATTTGGTACAAGTCTGCATCCTGTTGCTTGCCAAACAGGCCTCTGGCTTTTCATTTGATAAACAGTCGTGGCCCAGCTGCATAGCTGGTTCACTTACCTCCTGCCTTACGGACTGACAGACTGCCTGTCGAACAGGCCGACCAGTCTGCTTAATGTGTTGGTTGGCCTTGCCTCCTCCTTCACCTTTTTCACTTTTTTTTTTGTCTGCGCTGTCGGCGCTCAAGTACCTTTTTCAATTTCCCCAGAGGCGCTTCCGATCAAACAGGAAGTGCTTAAGTTCAAACTGGAGTGAAACACGCCCGCCGCAACTCTGAAAACATCATTGACTGAAGCCAACGGCGAACGCATGCCATATTCTTTTGTGCAGAGCACTCACAAAATTCTGGGCCACACGGACTGGCTAATGCGCTACACGGCAATTGAGAGACACCTTCGACTGCCTGCGGAAGTATTTTAGTTAATTTATTATTAAAGAAACTGAACTGATGCTGCCTACATAGTCATAGTCAATCACTCAATGCGTCAACACCCAATGCCCAGCCCCTGTAATGTCTTTCAAAATAAGGGCACTCGCACATGGCTGCTCCATACTCGCACACCTGTAACTTCATTACCGGCTGCTGCGCCATAAGGTATGCAATATAAATATAAACTCAAAAAATATGCCGCTTGGCAGAAGCGGCTGGATGTGGGCCCAGACATGGGCATCATATTTCATATGGCTAATAAACCAGGCGCAAAGGGGCGTCGACAGCAGCAGCAGCTACGGCAGCAACGGCAACTTCATGAATTTATTAATGAGTGGCAAATGAAGTTTTTCAGTGCTTCATTCTCTGGCTGTGCAGCAGCCACAAGGCAGCTTTGCTCGCAGACCACAATGCTGACAACTAAGCTGCCACACACGCGCACACTCGCACACACACACACACACACTGAAGAGGGTGCGCCCAAAAAACAAAGGAGCCCATCGAGAGCCAACCCGGGGGAAACAATAATCTGAGGCATTTTTGTGCATAGCTCGAATGTTTACGCAGGCTGATTTACGTGCGTATTGCGCAGAGTTCTGTGCTAAATAACAATAACTGGAGCACGGCTCAAGTGCTCAGCAAGGAATGCAAATTGAAAGCACAAACTGCAATTTTTTGGTTTTCCAACAACAACGACAAAAAAAAATACAAAAAAAAAAAAAATGAACTCTGGCTGCCCGGAAATGAATGAGGCGCGACTTACTCGTGAAGGCAGCCAGGAGGAAGGCAGCAGCAGCGATTGCTGCTGCGGGCTTTGGCAGAGTTAACAAACTTTTGTGATTGATAAATATTTAAAGCGCAGCTACAAAGCGAAATAATTGAAATAAGTGAAGCAGCGACAGCGACATCGAGGGTTGACTCTGTCCTCCCGGTCTGTTGCCCTTGCTGAGGGTTGGGCAGCTGCGTAGACGATTGTGACAACAACAAGCCAAAATGCTTGTTAGTCTCCAGATTGGGCACCCGGAGCAGCCGAAGCTGCCGAAGCTGCCGAAGCTGGCGTAGCTGCGAGAGCTGCACCTTCATTCAATCTAATTTCGCTGCTTATCGCTGAAGCTTAGCTGCTTTAAAATGCGAATGACATGCCAAAGTACTCCAGATACAAAAGATTGGGACAAGGGCAGCGACAGAAATAGCGACACTGCCAGCAGCTTGCCACACAGTCTCACTCTCTCTATCTCTCTCTCTCTCTCTCTCTCATTTTTATGCTGTTGCCCTTGCCTTGGCTCTATGAGCACGCTTCAGTGCAGGCTTTGTTTGCCGGATGAGCAACAGCGCGTCATGCGGCCTTAATGTCCTCGACTTGCTTGTTGATGTTACCTTTCCCTTATTGAAATACCCTTCTTATCCAGGGTATGCCCACTTAAATATGGAATTCGTATATTAAGAAACTATAGTAAATGTTAAAGTTTCTTTTTGAATAGGCTTAATTTAATTTAACCAAATTATCCTAAGTGAAAATCAACCTAAATCGATGATATAAAGAAGTATTTTGTACTTTTTTTTGTAACAGCTTCCTTTATTTTTAATAATTTATTTATAATAAAAATCATTACAAAATCAACAGAATCTTATATTAATATTATTTGTTTGTTAAACAATAATATATAAATTCTATGCAGGCTATCCAGAGCCTTTAAGAAAATTTAATTTTTATTTATTTAAACCATAATGTAAATAATTAATTAAATAATTAATAATAATAAGAAATAAATAATAATATTTTATTGAATTGTATATATTATATATATTTATATCAATTTTTGTTGCTTTTATTTTTTATTTTTTTATTTTATTTCCAGCTCTTTTTAATGCCATCAAATTAATTTAATTGGTAATCATTTCAAATATTTTTAAATTTCTTTCATATGTATATAAGCTATTACAATATCACTTTTTATTTAATTTTTTATTCTATTTTTTATTTAACTAAAAAAAAGTTTATAAATTGTTATTGAGTGTTCAATTAAACTTTTTTTTACACAATTCTGAGTTATGTTTTGAATAAATTAAGTTTTTTATGCTGTATTCATTATATTTCGCATATTCATTACTAATTACAACTTTTTTCCTAATTGATTCTTTGAGGCAGAATAAGAGTATTAAATTATAATCGTATATAAAAGACAATGCTCATGCTACCCTTAGAGCGACATCTGACTTTCATTTGCGTTTCTTTTTCTACTTGACTGCCGATTACTACTATGTGTGTGTGTGTGTGTGTGTGTGTGTAACTGCGTGTTTATGTCTGTTTGGCTGTGTCTGTGCCCACATAATGTCGCCATGTCGCCATTTCGGCAGACAGTGTTTGATTTGAATTCATTGTCGCGTAATTTGCGCTGCACGCCTTTCGGTTAATGCCCCGCACCGCACCGCACCGCGACGCCAGTCCACCTCGGAGTGTTGCGCCCACATCTCAGGTGCTCGCCCATTCCGTGTCGCTAATTACACAGTAATTAAAATAGCTGTATTTACACACTCACGCACACACACACACACACACACACACAGGCACATGGTAAGTGCGTGCAAAAATGCTTAAAAAATATTAAAAAAAAAAAAAAAAAAGAAAAGAAAAATAAATAATGTACAGTGTACAGTGCACATATGTACATACATATATTTCACATTTGTGCTCTTGGGTTCCGGTACATTGCGCATACGCCGCGCACGCTGCACGCTTTGCATGCGCTTTGCAAATTAACCAAATGGCCAAAAGAGCCAGTGGCAAATGAGAGAAGGCAGAAAAAGGAAACCAAACCCTAAACAGCCAGCAAATGTAATGATGTTTGCTAGTAGCGTTAGCCGGGCTATATTTTTTGTTTTTTGTTTTTTGTTTTCATTTTTCTGGGGGCGTGGCGAACATTTAACACATTTTGCCCGTCGAAAACAAGCTGTAAATGTTGTGCTACCTGTGCTGTGGGGCTTGGGATTGGGATTGAGTCGGCGAATGCTTTTAACTTATTTCATATGGGCTGCGCCATTTTAATTGCATTTCACTGGCATTCTTTGGGCTGTCATGCAGGCGTTTGCGCCTAAAAATAGGCTGCAATCGCGCTCTAAGAGTGCTTTTGCGTGTTTCTATTTCCAACTTAATTAATAGCAAACACACAAAACTGAACAAGAAGCAGCAGCAACAACAACATTGCCAGCAAACAAATGGAAATATTTATAAGTAAGTTTTTTGGTTCACCCCACACTTGATTTATACGGCGCACATATTTTATGCATAATGTTGTTGGCCGTAATTAGTGCTGCATACGATTACGACAACAAGGCTGAGCAGCTAAGCTGCTCGATTTGGCCATTAGCTTGCTCCATCTAATATTTATTATCTGTAAATTACAATTGTCTTTTACATGCAATTCCAGTCCATGCAGCTACAGGTCATAAATATTTATTTACAAGTCTCTACCAAAAAGCTGTCAGAGCCAAAAAGGAAATGTTTGCTTAACTTCTGCCTTTGTGGCAGAGCCTTTACCAATTCGACCATTCGCCGAAGGCCATAGATATTTTTGCATACAGCATTGCTGGCATTTTTCAATGACAATTGCAGCTTTAATTAAACCAAAAAATAATAATTTTTGTCATATGCCAAGTGCCGTATCACAAGAAAATAAATCCACAAATAACTTCTCAATAACAGCACTGGAATTATTGCTCCAAACAAATAATCTCTTGGCCTGCCTGCCCGACTCTGCCAATGCAACAATAATAGCCAACCGACGGAGCAACTTTTCGTATAGCAATCCCATAGCAATTATTTGATATATAATACTATTTAGATCTTAATGAGCTAGTATCTTAAGCATACTGCATTTCACAATTGATTTATGCACTTTGAAACCGAAAAGCTATATAAATTATTATTGATATGATTCAAATAGCTAAAGACTCGTACTCATGATCAAGAATATATATGCTTTATAAGGTCTGTCATGCCTCCTGCTGCCTGTTACATACATTTAGCAAAACAATTACTGATTTTCCCATTTTCAATAAATAAATCTAAAATGTATTCAAAATATTAAAGAAATATGTAAACATTTTTTTTTTTTCAGTAAATTAATTTACGCTTCAATTAAACTAATTTTAATAATTTTTTTTTTTTTGCCTAGAGAATTCTATGGGAATGTAGATTGAGCTTGCCTTATCCTTCGACAATATACGCCATTGTTTACTAATCTTGTACTTAACTTAGAGTCAAGTTCTTAATATTTATTAAAGGTTCTTTTTTCTCGTTTTCCATAATTATTACATTTATATAAATGCAGCTCTAATTGCCGTTTTCTCATTTATTATTTGCTTCTATTTGTGTTTTCACATTAACTTCATGCTTGCAGTGCAATAATCTGTCTTCAATTTAATATATGAACTTAATTAACTTGCTGCTTAAATAAAGATAGGGCACTAACTGCCGCGTGGAGCTGCAACTGGAGCCGTAAATAAAACCAGCACAAAGACAATCAACCAATTAACTTTATCGCTTTTTGGAAGTCAGCAGCTGTTTATGTGTGTTGCGCTAATGAAGCAAAAATTATCTGCTTAGCACTGGCTCACACGGTTGACTCTCATTGCAGCAGCAGCAAATGCCAACGGGGCAAATGCCTCCGACCCCCATCCCTCCGTCCCCCTCTGACCGGTCCTCCGCAACCAAGTGGCAGTTGCAGGTGCCAGGCGATAACGATTGTAATTAATTTAATTCCGTTATATTTTCATCTAGACGACGCTGGAGGTATCGAAACGATCCTCCGCAATGCGCTAAATGCTTCTTGCCTTTATTTTTGCCTCTTATATGAGAGTGTTTTTTATGCTCTAATGGCAATAGGTAAACAAGGGTATAATGAGCTGGGCAAATGAATGGGCGATATTGATATATGATGTTATCAAGGGATTATTTTCTGTAGTTTTATCTGTATTTTGATTGAAAACTCTTTGGAATAAAAATAGTTCATATTTGATATATTGAATATATAAGAACTGCACAACACAAGGGCAGGGTAATTCGCAGTCGGTCACTCTTTATCCCACTGTCCTGTACTAAATCCCATATGGCTACATTCCCCTTAGTTTGCGGCTTGATTACGTAAACTAAAATTCTTATAATACAATCAAACACAAAGCACGGGGTAGTTGCCCGTCGGGCACTCTCTCCTTTGTGCCGCGTCCTGCATGGCATTCCCTTTAGTTTGCTGCTTCATTACGTTTCGTGCCAGTGTTGTTGTTGTTGCTTTTAATGTTATTGTGGTTGTTATAGCCACATTTTACTCTGTGCACTGCTTCATTTGCAGTTAATGCTGCTGGCCTTCAGCGAAATCAGTTAACTCCTTTTGCTAATTACTAAAGTTTTATTTCAGTAGCTAGCACCCGTCGCTGCCAGCCCGCCCGACCAAGTTATAGTTTACAACTACAGTTTTAAGCCGAGGCGTGTGGCAATCTTGATGTTCGTGTCAGGGCCACACGGTCCCTTCATATATATGCCTTCACATGCATACGAGTTTAAATGCACATGTTGCCCTAGACAACAGGGTTAATTAAAAGCCGTAAAAACCTGACATTGGTATTGGTTGATATTACCTGCGTTTGGGCTCAGTTTACAACATGCCATTCGACTCGGCGTTGATGTTACTTTGACAGCTGCAGTTCAAATGTCAAGTGCACACGCCCAGGCAGAAGAGGACAAACGGTGCGGGTGGCGCAATTCACCCGCACAAGCACACGATATCGTCTTTTCAACGCACGAAAACAATAACAAGTTGTGAAGAGCAACATGTAAGTGAAACTTCAGCAAGCGAGTGCAGCTCCAAGGAGTTCGACTGCACACTTCAAACTTGCTGCCTGACGTGCTCCAACGGCAGTAAAAGGGCCCGATGTTATCAATGTCCTCAAGCAGGAAAATATTGTTGCCTTAGTTATCAAATTGTGATGCAAGTGCAGCAAAGTCTTCAGAGTTCGACTCCTGCTCAATCAAGTGCTCAAATTTTAATCAGTTGCTCCACAACGAGTTGCTCGAACTTGTTAAGTTTGATGCCAATCGCACCCACAAACTATCACCTGCCCAGGTTGGGGGCTGAGCCAAGCTCGACCACAAATAAGACACGTTACCTGGTCAAGCACTCTGGGTAGAGTGCCCACCTCTGGAGTCATCCAACCAGCGTGCAAGTGTTCGTCGTAAAGTTTTGATGCTTTTGGCGGATTGATGAACCAGTCCTGAGCACAAGGACTAACCACAGGCAGGCGATGCATGAGTTGTTGTTGTTCTTTCGTTATTTGTGCCTTTGTTGGCAAAACAAATAACAATAATTATCTTGACAACAATTTCCGGTATTTGCGCTTCAGTCAAGCGCAACGAGAGGCAAAATGAAACTCAACTCAGCTCAACTCAGCTCAACTCTGCCCAACTCAACTTCAGAGACGTGCCAAAGGACCCACAAGACATGGCTCAGGTGAGGGAGTCGCAGCTTGAAATATTTTGTAATTTATGTTGCCACTGCGGCTGTTGTTGCCTCTGCCGTGTGGTTGAGCAACTTGTAATCATTTACTGTGGGCGGTGGGCGGTGGACTGCGGGCGGTGAGCTGTGGATACCCACTTCCTGCCTGCGGTTGCCAGACACTCACAGCCCATCGTAAATATCATATCAGACGTTGTTAAACTTTTGCCTTCTGATTTTGTAAATTTGATAACAAATCAACTGACGCAGGACTTGATGCCAGCTCGGCTATAAATCAGAAATCAGGCATAGGTAAACAATGGACAACTCAATCTCTTCGCCTGCTAAGCTCAAGCATCGAATTATTAATTGTTAATTTAAGCATGAAATTAAAACAATAATTTATACATTTCCAATTGGTTTCCAACCAACAGCAGATGTCTCGGCGTTAGGAATAATGAATTCCTAAACGTTGAGAAATATTGAGAACATCGATTGAATCGAACAAGCTCATCAAGATTTGTTAGAGATTTCAGTTACCAAAAGGTAAAACTATATTTAATATAAATTAAAATTTATGTCTGTAAAGGCAGAGAATTCATTTTGTTTATATATGTGTATATATAAAGATTTTATTATATTTCTGTAATTAAATATAAATTTATAATTAAATTAAATGTGAACTTAAATTAGTTGCCCATACTATTATATATATATTACCTGTAAAGGACTGAGATTATATTAAAATAGATCAATAAATATTTTATTAACATATTTAAATTTTAATAATTATAAATAAATTAAATATTTACTTAAATTAGTTGCTCAGCTTATTATATTATTAAAATATAATATACTACGTGAAGAACCAGAACATCGACTTTGTAATTTTATAATAATTAAAAATAAAATGAATGCTAACTTAAATTAGTTTCCCAGATTATTTTTTAAATAAATTTTTTAAATTACGATATTTATATATATATTTTATATGTATAATGAAGGAACTAATTCCAATTAAGCTTTTGCGTGTAGTATTTATCAGCTATGATCGGCGCATTAATACTACTACTATGTATATTTAATTGCTTTATATCGGGCACATTAAATATGAAGTAGCCCCATTCGGTTGAGACACATTATCTATATTTATGTAAGCCATAATAAATATATATTTCAGACACTCCTCTTGCCATTTATTATTGAAATAAAAATAAAATAAATATAATAAATATTCGAAAGTCATCGAAACAAGAAGAAATCGATAGTTTAACATTAAAAGCTTCTCGTGTCCGGTGGCTGTAAGCTGCTCAATGTTATCAAATGGCCTTGACTGCAATCAATTCAAGAAATTCTATATTAATATTAATGTAAAATATTCTTTAATATGTGAAATTCTAGTACACCTGGTATCTCTCGTTGGCTCAGTTAAAAGTTTTAATTGCGTCTGGGCGGAACGAAATTCCTGCCGCCTTAATAAACAACGAAAACAATTCCAAGCAATTAAACCCAAAGTAATTTTGGCTAGAAATTTGCCAACCCCAAAGCACATACACTCACACCACATACGCACACACTCAAATATTTTAATTTGTATTTATTTTAATGCTTGAACGCGTTCAACAGAAGGAAAGGCGTTAAACCCACATCGTAGTTCGGTTAGGAACTGAGTTCCCTTTGTTGCCCACCTACTCGATAGGCCAAGAATAGCCCAAAAGCCGCAAACTGCATGAAATTCCTTTTGAGCTTCTGGTCAAATGATTCTCAGCTATTTTTTAACAGCGCCTCAAGCTATGCACCAAGTTCTCGTGGTTTTCGCCCAGGCACGAAACAAACAGCCTTTTGGCTGCAGCACACTTTAGCATCTAATAAAGTTTAACGGGCATGTGCATTCTAATAAAATTTCATTAAATTACCCAGACCAAGGCCGAAACAAGCAAAACATAATAAAAGCGTAACAGAAATCATGTCGAGTCCCAACGACTGCTTAATACTCGTTCATGGCGGAATGAACAGAAACTGAAGACCTTAAGGAGATGCCAAAACTGTGATTGATTCTAGCAGCTTCCCTTTGAGAAGAGGGTACATATTTTATGGCATCATCTATTATCTATTATCTATTATCTATTTACAATATGGTATCAAATACTCTCCACAGATTTTGAAGTGTTTAGCTTACTTATTTTTTATGACATGTAATAAATAAATCTTAACATAAATAATTTGAATATTTTTTTAAGGCAATGGAAGATAGTGAAGAAATGTCATATTGCAGGCAAAGTTCAAAGCAATATTTGTTGAATTTTAAGTGAAGATCCTATCCAGTAGGACTAGACAGTTTGGGTAAGAATCTGATCTACTATACCCTAGACTTGCAAGTGAAAAAAAATATAAAATTGTGTTGGATTCATAGGATTTTAACATGTTTTCAGCCAATAAATATAAATCAGGGAAATCATATATACCACCCAATCAGCATACTCTTTTCATTTTGAAAACGTATATCAGAATAGGCTGAGAGCCAAATGAGGCACAGGCAAATTTGCGTTTAAGGAAAGCAAATTTAGATAAGTTACCAAAAATTAGGCGATGGTCGGTATATATATATATACAAAAAAAAAAAAAAATATATATATATATATCTGTGTGTATGTGTGTCTTGCATGTAAATGCCATCATAGAAAGCCGGAAACAATTCAATTAAGCTGCAAAATGTGCAAGTGTCTGTGTGTGTGCGTGTATGTGTGTCTGTCTATCTGTGTGACGTGTGTAATAAAGTTTCATTTTATAGACCTGCCAGCAGCTTGGGCCAGCCATTGGCATTGCCTGAGTCGCATCCTCAAAAGCATAACTCGTGCTCATCAGATCCCAAGCACACGTAGCTCTCACTGCGATTGCTGTTGTGGCTGCTGCTGCATTTCGCACAAGTTTTGTTGTTGAAAATTGAAAGCATTGCTGCGGTCAGTGTCTTTGTCGTTTTTCTGGCCAAGCGAATTCTTCACAATTACTTCTACAGTTGGAGCTGTGGAGTTGTCTGTTGCAGCTGTCCAAAACGGCGCACTAAACACTAAATAAAATTTTTGTTTTCAACTGCAAACGCACACATAGGACACACACGCACGTGGTGCATGCCGCAATGTCCTTGTGGGCATATGTGCAGCCTGTGCGTTCTACGGCCTGCTGCTGGTTCGCCTCCTGCAACTTCTACTGCTCCTTCTGCTGCTGTGTGACTCTGCCATATTGAACGAAGATTTATTGCAGTGCCAGTTTGTCCAAGTGGAAATAAATCAAATAATTTTCCATGTGGAAAAATTTCAAATACAAAAAAAAAAGCAAAAGCTGCCGAAAAATTAAAAACCAAAACAAACAAAAAAAAAAAAAGAGGAGAAAAAAATACATTGACTAGAAAATGCCAGCAAGCGCAAGGAAATTCAAGTGAGCCACAAGCCAGTTGCTGGCAAGGGTCCTTATATAATTTACTCATTATGCAAGCGAGAGCCTTGTATGAGTGTTGTGTCTTTGTGTGTTGTGCATGTCCCTGTGTGAAGTGAACATTGCCCCATAAGACCAGCCAGCTTGCCTGCCTGCCTGCCCAGTCTTTGCTCTTTTTATATACTTACAAAATAAAAGCAACAACAACAACAACAACATGGCAAGTCAGTTGGTGCATATGCATGAGGAGTCCTTTGGCCAGTCTCTGGGTCGTTGGGTCGTTCGCTTTACTTCGAGCCCTGCACTGCACTGCGCCGCTGTATTTTTATATTAGCGCACATTGCGCATACGCCCCGTGCACTTTCGCCACATTACCTAACTGTCATTGTCCAGAAATTAACGAAAATAAATGTATGCATGAGCGTGCATGTATGTGTGTGTGTGTGAGAGAGAGTAAATATACATACAACTAGGCACTCACTGCAAGTTTTCGGCTCTGAAATGAAAGAAAGAAAACAAAATAGCGCAGAAAACTTTCGCATTTGCTCGTGCTAATGTATGTTAATTACAGGGGGATTTGCCATGCAGAGGATTTGCATTTTAATTTATGCACCGAAAAATTTGCCTTTTACTTGAATCAAAAAAAAGTGCAGAAAAATAGAAAATTAACATGGCAGCAGACCAAACTTGTTGGCCAAAAACAAACCGAAAATGGACAACAAAATAATGACACAAATGAGAAGTTACAACAACAACGCAATCCGCTCTGTCAATGTGTGTTTAAGTGGAATGTGTCCAGTTATGTTACGTAGCAATTCACTGGAATGCATTGCGTTATTGGATAATATAATTATTAGATAATATAAAAGATAATATTCGATCCAATATGTGTACGTATAAGAGATGATTCCTTACATGACTCTGACACTTCTTCTACTGACTTCTTCTGGCAGGAACCATTGTCTTAGCCATATTTGAAGTTTATTCCACGATATTGGCCTATAAGAGTGATGCTGCCAATATGAAATCATTATTTTTTTTATATATATATATTTATATTTGATTTCATATTGGCAGCATCAGCATTATAATGAATGTACTTATAGCAAACCATAATCTCTTGGATCAATCACTTATTCAGTTACTTCACAGTTCAGGTCAATCTTACAAGAAACAAAAGAAACAAGGAATGAAAAGTTAAAGAAAGTTATATGAAAGTTAAAGAAAACTAATATTTTTATAGTTCAGTACAGCCAGAACTTCTTTATCACTCCCTAGCTATTTTATAATTTTATTTATATATTATTATTTTATATATTTTATATATTATTTTTATATATTTATAGTGATATAAATTATTTATTTATTTTATTTTTATTTTTGAGCATGGAATTTATAACCGTTCACAACACATACAAAATGGTTGATCCCACGCTGTGAGAGACCATTGGCAAAACTTACATTTGTTATAAATGTATTATATATTTAAGAAATATTTTTTTCGCAACAAACTAAATTTTCTTCCAATATTAAGTATTTTCTTCACACAATAGCAACAATCTTTGCTTCAGCCTGAAATGGATATTATTGAAGCAATTACATATCATTGGCAGCTCATATTAATATTCACAGCATAAAGGACTATTGAATATTTTATCTTCGTGATTTTCTATAGAAATCCATTCACACTCAGCAAGCTCTATGGCATAAGACTGTCAATATCTGATTTTATCAACAAAGAAATAGGTTGTTATTGTTATTTGTTGCCGTTGTAATATTTGCCTTTCATTTCAGGTGCACAGACAGGTGGAAGCCATAAGCGGAATAGAATAGAGCACATAGCAGCGCAGAGCCTCGTTGGCTGTTCAATTAAATTAATACAAAGCTCGAGTACACGCTGTAATGCTAAGTAGCTATGTATATTGCATGCCAGGCAGCGGCGAATCGCGGTAGTAGGGGCGTGGCAATCTCTGCAAAGCCTATGACGAGTAAATAACTTAAGCATTGGAATTTCCACACTAAGACACAAACATATAAGCAAATGCAATAGCCGAGTTCCTCTTAAGCAGGAGAGTGTTTGTGTGAATATGTGTGTGTTCAAGCGTGTGTTGGTTAAGCATCTTATTTATGTATTTATATATTTACATTGTGAATATTTAATGGGGATATGCGAGGGATTACAACAGCGAATTGGAGTGTGCGTGAGTGTGTAGAAAAATGACACAGTGCGAGATAACTAAAAGAGAATATTTAAGCAATCAACAAGAGGACAGATAAAGCAAAGCAGAGGATGAGAGATATATGTTGCGTATGAGTACAAAGTCTGTGAGCTTAAATAAATGTTGCATATCGAATGGGCGCCCTGCCCTGGCATGGCCTGCCCTGTTCCAGCCTGGCCTGCCATGGACGTTTTGCATTTGACTCAAAGTGGCCGACGGCTTAAATCATTCAAGCGTTGTTTTCATGGCTGCGAGACGAAACGAAACGAGAATCTGCGTTGGCCCCAACTACTACCAACTACTGCCAACTACTTTTGCGAAAAAGCAATTGTTTAGTTAATTAAACGACAAAGAAATGCACCAAGCAGACTCTTGCATTGCCTTGAGCAACTGGAGTCAAAGTCGATTGCCAGTTGCAGATGCAAAGCAAAGCAATATGCACTGCGAAATGCACAGCGCAATGAACATTTATGCGCTCAGTTTGTGGTCAATTGGCTTTGTGTTATTCAAGCAACTAAAACTAGTTGGTATGCCAGTTTATTGGCAAGAATATGTGAAATATATAATATAAAATAAAAATATAAAAATAAAGTCTAATAGTATAATACTAATAATTTTATAATACTACAAATTAGTAGTATGGACAGTCGAAGAAACTACTACTAATTAAAAGCATTTAAAGAAAATTAATTTTTTACGTAGTTACATATATTTTAGTAGTATATTAATAATAGTGTAGTAGTATAGTATAGTGTAGTATAATAGTATGGATTAGTAGTAGTATTTTACTTGTAGACTAAACCAGTCTTTTATAGTACTGTAGTAAAGTAAAGATAATTAGTATATTATATTAGTATGAATAGTCGAAGAAACAACTACTATTAAATAAAAGTAGACATAGCAAATTTATTTTTTACTTAGTTACTTATATTTTAGTAGTATATTAATACGAGTAATACAATAGTAATAAAGTATAATTGTATATTATAATAGTAAATTAGTTGTAGCATTGTAGTAGTATTTTTTAGTATTTTCCAGCATCGTATTATATCTTTAAATTAAAATTAAAATTTGGTATATTTACAGTAGATTAGTACATTTTAGTAGTAGATTATAGTAGTATGGCATAGTAGTTAGCGAAAATAATATTGTAAACTAATATTTATAATCTCAAATAGGCAGCATCTTTTATAAGAAAGTCTAAAAGATATCTTAATCGACATACTATTCAATACATTTCACCAAATACATCAATTATATCTAAAAATTAAGTAAAATTTAAAAAATATATATTGTGGGGAATATTTCTGTATTTGCTCGTATTTTTATTTTCAAAATGCATTTTCAAAAGCTGTAAAGCTGTGGAGAAAACCTGCTGTCATTCAGCAAACCTCCTGCCACGCGAGTATTAAAATTATTTATAAAAGAAGTGCAACGTGCCGCAAACTTAAAGCCTACTGGCATCCAGCTGTGATATTTGCTTGCAACATTGTCCGAAGCGTGTGGCAGGCGCGTTGCATGCAATCAATGGTAATGAATTTTAATGGCTGCAATCAAACGAGCTGCTTTATCTCTTTAGCCACACGTATGGCTAATGAGGCAGAGAGAGATAGAGAGAGAGAGAGAGAGAGAGAGAGAGAGAGAAAGAGGCTCTCTTGGGAGGGAGAAGCAGAAATTAGTGAGCCAACGGAATGCACAACATTTATAAAATTTTTTTACTATTTTGGGGCATTTGTCGCATTACGCTTATCCTTTTATTTATTTGCACTAATTAACACTGCATTCCACAGTAAACATTTGTTTTTTTTTTAAAGCTAGCGTCTTTTGGGTCATGTTTTGTTATTAACAACAGCGCTCTCTTTACTTGAGGTTTTTATACCCCGCTAATGTATGGAGAGAGTATAATGTTTTAGCTGAAATGCAAGGCAAACGAATTTTGTATATTTTTTTTTATGGCAGATTTATGGAACTGATGTGATTACTCTGTCGATAAAGTGTATTAGAAGTGTATTATGGTAACAATTTAATTTCATTTATTTATTTCATTGTAGCTTACCTTTTAGTAAGCCACTTCTGTTTCTTTGTTAGCCTATCGCAGTATTAGCATATGTAAATCGTCGATTTAGATATAGAGCAATCCGATTTTCTATAAATATACGTATAATATATTAATAATTTATATTAATATTTCTATATCTTATATGATTTATTATTAATACATATTAATATTTCTTTATTATATATAATTTATGTATAATATATATTAATATTTCTGTAGCTAATATAATAATTATTAATATATATTAATGCTTCTACATCAAGTATAATATATTATTATTATATATTAAACTTCAGTTGTTTGTGCACGTCTCAGACTAAAGCCAGCAATCCATGGTTAGGGTATTTTCCAGTCAGTCACACAATTTCTTTTATTCTAATACCTAAAGTATCGTTTGTTGCTTTTCGGGTAACACAAACAGTTTTTGCGCTCTAATTAACTGCATTTACTTTAATGAGCAAAAATGGCAACTGCATTAGGAGCTGCAGCCTTAGCAGCTGCTACAGCAGCAGCGACAAAAAAAACTGTCACAGTTATGTAAGAGACGTGACCGTGCGTGAAAACTTTGCGCTCGCCCGAGCTCAGCTCGGTTTTTCGGCAATGTCGACACCACAGCTTAGAGCGCAGCTTAATTTAAGGTTCTCATCAATTTTCACATATCTAGCTTATATATGTATGTATTTATATATATATATATATATATATATATATATATATATATATATATATATATATATATATATATATATATATATATATATATATATATGTGTGTGTTTTATATATATATATATATATATATATATATATCATATATATATGTGTGTGTGCAGCTGGTCAGGCATTTGTCTATGCAAAATTTGTGACGCTCATTAGTGCAATTTGCATGCATGACGGCAAATTGAGGCCCAGTTTCAAGCCAGCAGCCGTGTCCATCTAACTGTTCCATTTGAAATAAATGCATACTCAGATCCAGATAGAGATACGCATGCAGCTGCATCTACAGTTATAGATACAGCTGCAGACAGAATTGCATTGTGCCCGGTACGTTCATCAAATACAGAACCAGAGACCGGACACAGCCATTGCCGCAGCCGTAGCCGTAGCCGGAGCCATTGGCAGAGGCGTAGTCGGAGTCGGAGGCTCGACCAAAGGCAATTCGTTCGTTGTCGAATTCAAATATGTGTATTTTTATTTGACTATGCGCATACGAAACGCACACTGAGCGGCTATTGTTAAGGGCAAATCTCTGTCTGGGTGTCTGCGTGTGTGCTGAACTCACTCGCTCATCCCTCTCAATCACCTTAGCCCAATGCATGCCGGGCTGTTCAGATTCAGCGACACTAAGTAAACAGCAACGCAGCTGTGGTGTAGCATAACACACAAAGCCCATGGCCTGTCTACGCTGCAGGCCATGGCAAATATGCAAATGTGCATGGAGCATCCCAATGACCACTCACCAGCAGCCGCACCCACAGCCTGCCAGCCCGCCCACATAGCGATAACATTGCTTTGGTTTCCAGCTTGGCGTCAAATGCAGATAAAACGCAAAACATTCCGAATTAGTAGTCGAAAAAATAAAAAAAAAAAAAAAGGCAGAAAGAAAAGCAACAACAACAACAACAATTTTTCCAAAAATTTTTTCCAAATTCATTTTCAATTAAGCACATTTCAGCATATCGACAGCTCTCCCTCTCGCTCTGTCACTCGCTCTCTTGGCCAACTGCCTAATACTTTTTGCAGCGTAGCTGCGACTAGTGAAATCATTTGAAATGCTAAATAAATTACGGATACGTATGTGTGCGTATTGGAAGTGTGTATTGTATGGCTCGCATACATATATGGCTATATAGTTTTTGGCAATTTGCAGCCGCCGCTGTTGACACTCGCCGGCCATATGGCCAGGGTGTCAGAATGTGGTCAAAATGCCAATTGCAAAACAATTGCATTTTGGTTACTTTGCTGTTAAATCCGGAATTTCGATGGCAGCCAACTAACCGACATGGCGACGGCTTCCGTTGACACTCGGGACACTCGGGCCAATCGGGTTGCCAGCTGCTTGGCTAACTGTTAATGGGGTGTGTGTGGGTGTATGTGGATGGGTGTGGGTGTTGGCGCATCTGTATGCATAGAAAGACAATAAAACTCTAGAATCCCAAGCTTAAAAGCAAAATATTGTAGCTAAACACGCACACACTCACACACACGCAGTGTGAATAAATCTCTTGCGTGAATTTTATTTCGTACTCGATTTTCCTTTATATTTTTGTTGTCTCTGCTGTTGCTGGTATTACTATTACAGTTGTTGTTGTTGCTACAGCTCGAATGCAATTTTCAAATTTGTAGACGACAAACATTTTTGACACATTCGCCAACGACAAAACTCGCCAAGGCAACACAATAAAAAAACAAAACCCCAAAAAGCAATTAAATCGCACACTTTAAAATGCAGCAAGCAGCAAAAAGTCTACGCCACGCCGCAAATGAAATACCCTTGTGCTGAGCAAGGGAATTTATACAAGATAGTCAATGGCAGTCAGTAGTAATTGACAGAAATTATGAAATAGTTTGCCAAACTGAGTTATATGTTCTAATTATAAAGTATAAAATAACAGATGGAGCAAATGCCGCTTGGCAACCTATTAAAATCATAGTAGCCATGCAAACTAGCTAAACTCAAAGATTAAGGGTTCTAGGCAAACTAGATACCATAGAATAAGATCATAGATACCTATAATGTAATAATAAATAATAAATAAAGTAAAATAAATAATATTTGAATAGTTGATTTTGTAGACAAAGTTTTCAAATTTTTTTTATTTTATTATTTATTTATTATTTTTTTTATTTATTTTTGGTTTTATAAATATATATTTTCATATTAAATTCTTTATATATCAATTTATTTTTGTTTAGTCTATTAAATTCGATATATTAAATATTTCTTACAAAATTCTTGATTAAATGAATATTATTATATTATATTATATTATATTAAGGCATTAAGTATATAAATTTTTGTACTTGTCGAAATATATCTTATACATACACAAAATACATATTTTAATATTTATTTTCAAATATTATTTAAGTACATATATTTATTGCTTAGCCTCGGCTCATCAAATCAGTCAATAAAATATTTATAGAAAATGTTTGATTGTTAATTATATTATTTTAAATTGAAGATGACTTTTATAAACAAATTCCTTCAGATTTAATTCGAATCGAATATAAACTACTCTCTATATACTCTATATAAATAAGTAGATCGGTGATCGATAAGCAAAAACATATTTCAGCAATTAAAGAAGTAAAATTCTTATTTAAAAGTTTATCATTATTTAAGAATTCAATTTCTTATTAAAATGTTATTTCTTTAATAGCTGATATATGTTCCTTTTTCATTAAAATATAATTCACAATATCTAATAAAACTCACATGGTTTAAAATATGCATTAATCTTTAGGTCCATTTCCTGAGTCATTAAATTGTAACTCAAATAACACAGATTTGTGAAATATATATAATAAAGACTTTCATCTCAATAAATAAATATAGAAATCAAATTAGAATCGTACATTTGTTTCTTATTTCTTTATTTATGATTATTTTATTTTATTTTTTTTTTTCGATTAAAATGCTTAATAAATCAACTTGTCATTTGCATTAGAATGCGCCTCGAGGTCCAACTCGCCAATGGTGACCTCCATTGCTGCAGCTATACAGGGTATATGTGAGTAATATAAAAAAGGAAATTTGTCGTACACACTCGCAAATGTGCTAAATTGCATATGACATGCAAATACGTTTAATTTCAAAAACTAAACTAATAAAAGCAACTGAAACTCACGTGCAGCTTCCATTGCCGTTTGCCATTTCTAAAGTTCAACTATTTTCTGTTTTTCTGTTCATTTTTAATTTTTTTTTTTTTTTTTTTTCATTTTGAGCAAAATAAGCAATCGAAATGAATTTTGCAAAATTTGAAAAGTTAACGCAAATAGAAATTTTGTTTACACTGCAATGCAATTAAAGCTCGTCCACGACATTTGAATACAAATTTATGCACATATGTATATGTGCGTGGAATTTAAATATATCCTTGCTGCACTTCTGTCATGATGAAAATATATCTATAACATTTCAAACATATACCTTTAATAAAACCATAAAGAAAATGCATTTGAGACGCAGACAAACATGTCCTTTGATGAAATATTTACTAATTGCGGTCTTTGTTGCTGTCTTTGTTGAAACCGATATTGAAAAGTTCGTTCCATTTGCATTTGCTTAAACGTGTATTTACACACTCGTTTCTAAAATTGAATTTCTTTTGTTATTTATTGTTTAGCCCTTTGACGCTTAGGCAGATGACAAGTCATTTCATTTGCTTTATTTGCAACTATTCAGTATAGCTTGTTACTGGGATCGTGTTCAGATACTGTTACAGCTGCACTCGACAACAATGAGTCGGCAAATGTAGCGTGCGGAGGAGATGGAGGCTGATTGCATAGCATCTGCCTCTAATGCAGCATGTAGAAAATTACAGCAAAATGATGCGCAAAATATTTCAATACGAAATGATAAATATTTCGAATTATCAGCTCTGCAAGTAGGGCAGCAGCTTCGTGCTGGCACTGTGAGAACGTGCTTCAGCTTTGCAACTGTCCAGGCATAAATACACGCCGGTATCATACACACACACACTCACACACACACTGACAGTTAAAACCGGCAACAAAAGAAATCGCACACACTTCAACGTTTTGAATTTGTAAAAGGATATTTTTCACATTATAATAAGAAATGAGGCAGAAGACACGCAGCGCATGTTATAAGCACGCCCCCTACCCCCCGCATACACTCACTACACAGCCATGGCACCCCACTGTTAGTCCTGGCTATGCGGCTTTTCCTCTGCCCCATCTAGCGCCATCTCCCTCCCGCTCGCTGGCAGGCACTTTAAAATGCAGAACAGCTGAAAAATCATATAAACACAAATAATAAAATCGACAATTTGGCAAGAGGCGCACGCACATCTACATCTACTATATGATATCCTTGTGTGTGCGTGTATGCGTATGCATATGTGCACAATGAGCACATAACTGTAAATGTACTGGCAACAAAACGTGCGGCGATTTTCTAACAAGTCGAACAGCCCCAATGAAAGTGGAAACAAAAAAGAGTTAAGGCGAAACCCCCCACATTTTGCTAAAGATAGCATCAAAAAGATTCAACTTGGCGACTAGACGTCGATGGGAATATGACCTCACACACACACACACACACACACATAAATACGTAATGAGTGCATGGAGAACAAATTTGCTAAGCTACGAAGTGCGATGCGAAACTAATCGATTTTTATAAGAAGTCAGCTTAAATAGCGATATTCCCGTGTTTGGCCAGTCTCTTGGCACGATTGAAAATGATTTGTTTACGGCTTTTATTGTTTCGAATATGTTGTGGCTGGCAAACGCTGAGCTATTGGAAAGGCATCTAATTAGGCCCAGAGTGTATGGCGGGAAGCAAGTGACTATACAAAAACTGGGCGGCTATGCCGTTCAGATCTGGTATGTGGGGGCACTCTAGTCAGCTTGCGTTATATGGTAACATCGGCGCACTGCTTGCCGCAGAGTTGGACTTTAGCAAATACCACGTAGTCGCCGGCGATATGGAGAAGACAGCGTATTTTCCAACAGAGGAAACGAAAAATAGAATACTCAAGCTGAAGAGGCACCCGGAGTACAATAAGACGGAGTTCATAGCCGACATTGTCCTAGCCTCAATAAGCATACCCTATAAGGTTCCCGATGTCAGCTACCTGCCACTCTGCTCGCGGGAACCGATTTTCCGGCTGGGGTAATAGCGAGTACTACAACGAAACGTTGCGCTCCATAAAGCTGCCTGCAACGGCGACTCCGGCGGATCCCTGGTCATCAAAGGCGAACTGTGCGAACATACCCGACGTCTTCATGACCGACTATTACTATCGGGATTTCATTAATCAAACTATCGCTGATATGCGAAAATAACCAAAAATCCATTCGCAAGCGAATTTGTGACTAACCAAATCAAAACTGAGATAAAAATAAAAAAATTATGGTACATAGACTATAAATATATAAATATATATTTTCCTAGATATATAAAATAATATTGTTGAATCGGAGAGCTTCAAGTGGAAGTATGCGACGGATGGAAAGAGAGGCGGACAAGGCTATATCGACGTATTCTTGTCTAGAATGTATATATTGCCACGCCTCCTTCTGACTGTTATATATATAGTAATAAAAACATTACACCCTGTTTTTCCAATTTTCAATTCAGTGTAATAAAAATGAGAATATAAAGCAGAATGATTTTATGTAAATCTATGAGAATGAGGGCGTGGCAAAGTATATATATATGTATAATCAATAATATGTATTGATCGGAATAGTCTGATTAAGAGAACTAAACTAGGAGGCAGCAGGTAGCGCTCATATTTCCCACTCAATGATCGACTGTAAGAAGCGACTCATGACCTCGAACGAGTTGAGTCCGTATGAGTTGAGCACAACTTTTGGCGGGAGTTTTGCCCTATATAAGGGCAGCCCTCTGATCCATTTTTTCAGTTGGTTTCCTGACCTCTCGGTGGTCAGTCGTGCAGTGCAGTGCAGTGAAGTGTAGTGTAGTGTAGTGTAGTCCCCTCCTCCTCCTCTCCCTCGTTCTTCGAGATTTGGTAAGTATTTAAATAGTTAATAATAGTTAATAATGTTAAGCAAAATTGTATTAGTTATAAATTTTTAATTTTAAATGTTTAATAGTTTTTTTTTTTCTTTGTATGTCTTTCTGCCCATCTCTCCCCCACTACTGGACTCTCTCCCGCCGCCTGGATCTGCTGGACTCTCTCCCATTACTGGACTCTCTCCCACTACTAGACTCTCTCCCACTGCTGGACTCTCTCCCACTGCTGGACTCTCTCCCACTGCTGGACTCTCTACTGTTTGCTGGACTCTCTACTGTTGCTGGACTCTCTCCCACTGCTGGACTTTCTCCCACTGCTGGACTCTCTCCCACTGCTGGACTCTCTCCCACTGCTGGACTCTCTCCCACTGCTGGACTCTCTACTGTTTGCTGGACTCTCTACTGTTGCTGGACTCTCTCCCACTGCTGGACTCTCTCCCACTGCTGGACTCTCTCCCACTGATGGACTCTCTCCCACTGATGGACTCTCTCCCATTACTGGACTCTCTCCCACTACTGGACTCTCTCCCACTGCTGGACTCTCTCCCATTACTGGACTCTCTCCCATTACTGGACTCTCTCCCACTGATGGACTCTCTCCCATTACTGGACTCTCTCCCACTGATGGACTCTCTATGTTGCTGGACTCTCTCCCACTGATGGACTCTCTCCCACTACTGGACTCACTCCCACTGCTGGACTCACTCCCATTACTGGACTCTCTCCCACTGATGGACTCTCTCCCATTACTGGACTCTCTCCCACTACTGGACTCTCTGCCACTACTGGACTCTCTGCCACTACTGGACTCTCTGCCACTACTGGACTCTCTCCCACTGCTGGACTCTCTCCCATTACTGGACTCTCCCATTACTGGACTCTCTCCCACTGTTGGACTCTCTCCCACTGCTCGGCTCCTTTCTACCACCGCCCGGCTCTCTACCAATGGACTACTGTGTAGTGTGTCTTCTCCCCCTCTTGTTTTTCTGTATTTGATAAGTATGTGGTTTTGAGTCATTTGCAATATCTTCGAAGGGTTCAGGGAATCTCGGGCACAGTTTTACTTTCTTACAAGACTTTTATTCGTTTTTGTTTTTTATTTAGATTTTTTTTTTTACTTTTTAAATATTTTTGTTGTTGTCATTGATTATTCAGTTCAGACTTTTGATCTGGAAATGATAAAGTTGTTAACAGGTGCTTGCTATGGCAAACTTTTTCAAATTTAATTTAATATATAATTTTAAGCGAATCAAATCAATTAAGTGTAGACAAACAGCTGATTATAATTAAAAATTTAGCAAAACATTTGCTCACGAAGAACAAGCTGGGATACTAAGAATACTTCTTGGAAAGTCCATAATATATACATAGGCGCAAGAAGTGTTGAAATTCGTAAATTTGGAATTCATTAAATAAAAAGTAGATTGAATAAGGTAGAAGAATGCATATTGCATATTTTAGAATTACTAGTGATTTTATTGTTTTCTATTTCGTATAAATAACTAACCATTTTAGCTTGGCTTTTAAATAAATTATTTGTTTAAATGGATCAGATATTTATATTTCGAAGTTTGTGCCTGTCTATAACTAAAACGCTGTAGCTCCCTTTTACAATTCTAACTTGAACTTAACGTAAATTTTAATCGTAAAATCAGCTGAAAAGTCGAACAAAGGTAAATAAAAAATAATTTCATTAATTACGAAGAAATTCCAGTGAGACAGGTTTTCTCTTCTTACAAGTCATTTTCCTTTCTCTTCCAGCGCAGAAAGAAAGCAAAGAATGCTATGTTCTTGGATTCAGCTTTTTCGCTTGTGAGAATCTAGCTGTAAATGCAGAACCTAAAGAAGCATCAAAATACCTCACACTCCAAGCGCATACATGACTAGATATTCTTTTTCGCACTCTCCCAGCTCTCTGCGCTCTGTTCGTGGCTCTCTTTGCTACCAGCACACGCTTTGGCATTAATTCTTCCACATCGTTCCCAAGAGCTCCAACTGATGCATTCTCTCTTTCTCTACAACGAGTCTTCCAGTGCGCAGTCAAGCATTGAGAATGAGTAAGAGATCGAGAGAGACTGCGCGCCAAGCTGTTGCAGCGAAAAGCAGAAGACGAAAACAAGTAACAGGAACCAAACCAAACCAAACCACAACAACAACAGCAATGAAAATGCCTCAGAAAACCTGCCGGCGCCACGCTACAATTCCAGTCAGCTCTTATGTTCATCATTCATTAATAACCACTGTTGTTGTAGTTGTTGCTGCTGCTGCTGCTGCTGCTGCCAGCTACAACACAGCTTGTCGTTTGCATTAGCTCTTTATCAGTTGCCGCTACAATTCTAAGCAATTGTCTCCCGCTCTCGCTCTCTGCCGCTCTTTCTGACATTGCCTCCCCACAGCATGGTATGTGGCCAAGGCGTAACTAACGCTGACACAGCCCGCTGCCTCGTCGCGCCAACTTGCTCTCCGGGGCTCGCTCACTATTCGTAGCTGTGGCCGTTTTCAGTGCACGTTGGAATCTTGACGCGAGCGCGACGATCACTCATAGTGTAATCCGTACCCAAAGCGATTCGAATAACTCACACTCCGTTTCCCTCGCTTTTTGACTGCGATTGTTTCTTGTGTGTGTGTGTGTGTGTAGCTTCGCTTCTGCGTGTGTGTGTGTCTGTGGAATACTCTGTGCATACACATCTTTCAATCCGAGTTGATAGATTGTCAGTTGATCAGAAAACAAACCCAATAAAAGTCTACCTGACCTTTGCCAAAGTCTCAGAGCGTCTGACAATATGAGAGAAATCGTGCATCTACAGGCCGGCCAATGTGGCAATCAGATTGGTTCAAAGGTACGTACTATTAATTGCATTTCCACTTCTGTGTCACATTTGACGCCCCTCGATTAATAGTTTAGACTTTTTTCACAGTATTCCTAACCTCACATGTTTAATTATAAAACAGAATGAAATAAACGCGCTCTTTGCGCTTTCCACGCTCTATCTCTTTCGCGGCGCTCTTTCTCTCTCTCCCGCTCAGAGAGGGAGGTGTGTGTGCGCTCATTTATTGTTTTGTTGCTTTGCTGCAGATTGTTTTCCAAGGGGTTGGGGCAGACGAGGCAGAAACTAAAACGCTCTCAGCTCGGGAAACTATAGAACTGCAGAGAAATAGCGACAGCAGCAACAACATAAACTGACGCAACCGACAATTCTAGAAGTTTAAATTTGCGCTGATTTATCTTATCATGCTAACGATATCAGCAGGCAGCAGGCAGAACGTATGTATTCTGAAGCATTGGACTCTCATAGATCATTTTGCAAAGCGTAACACAATGCCCCATGTGCACTTAGCTTAAAGCTAAAAGCTCAAATAAACATGGCAAATTAATTACGACAGCCGTTATTTTAGTTCGCTTCTATAATGGCTAACGATTATTAGGTTTCATTTAAATCAACGAGAGATGCGGACATCGATCATGATATAGCGAAAATATAAATATATAATATATATAATATACATATACATAAATAGAGTATCTACGAGATACCAAGAGACCAGAGACCTATATAGAGTAAATAGTATAGAGTACACTATATATAGTAGACTATATCTTAAATCCAGTACAGAGCATTATACAGCAAACGCATTATCTGCTAGTCAGCCAGCATAAAGTACTAGATATTCAATTGTATATAGAGTATAGCAGACTGTAATATACAGAGTATCTCCTAGTCAGTCTATCCGTCTCATAGCACTTGCTTCAAGCAAATCGGCATTTAAAGTACCTGCTGGAACAATGCGATTATTCGTGTAAACTTGTTGGTTTTGATCTTCAACTTTGTGGTTCAAGTAATCCATATGCCGCTCAAATGTATTTCGAAACTTTCACGAAGGTTTTTTTGGGGCTGTGTGCGTTTCATTCTACTATTTCAGTGCTCAGTCGGGCCCAGGTAATTAATGCTAGGTAAGCTTTCTTTCGCATGCCCTCTATACTTGACTAAATTTACCTGCTGTTTTATGATTTTCTGTTCTTCTTGTTGAACAGAAAAATCCAGATAATTGGTAAGCGTTAAGCAATGCAGCGCACACTCGCCATACACAACGAAAGCGGCACGAATTGAAATTTGTATCTTGTAGATATTGTATCTTTACTATTTGATCGCTCTTCTTTGCCGTCTGTCAACTCAATCGACTATGACGCAGAGTGTATTTCTAGGCTTGCCTACAAGCTCTTATCGCAACCGCAAACTACCTATTAGATTATGTGTGTATGTATCTAGGTATGTATGTATTAATGTATTTATGTATACATATGTATGTATGTATGTATGCAATCAATTTGCTTGTTTACAAAACTTTAAACATACATAAATATAAGTCATAAATGGGTGACAACTCGTATCGCTAGTTGAACAATGCCAAAAATAGGCATTACATATGACATAGACTATTCGGTGGTTTCACTTGAAGTGGGTCACAATCTAACTGACTGACTAACAGAAGCTGAACACTTTTTCACTTAACCCCGCATGTGAACTGCCAATTAAAAGTAAAACGTGTTAGAGTGTGCAGCAGTGCCTGACTGAGAGTTACCCTAAAGATGAGTCGGACTAAATATGCGTGAGTTCATAGAACAGAAAGAGGTCTTTAGAAGATTTCATCATAATGTAAAATATGTTGTCAAAAAAAAAAGTAATTGGTATTTATTGGATAATTATATATGACAGCAGAGCGAAAGATATAGACAAAGATAAATTAGACAAGTTAAACTAAACTTGATGTCTTCAATCTGTAGATTTTGGGTTGATTGATGACCAACTGTACCCCAGTAAAGAAAATCAATAATAAATTAGTTCTGCTGCTGATCTTACTCTATGTGTTGAAACTACATAGTGTATCGCCAACCTATTATACCCCTTCCCAAACAGTTTTTATTGAGTCGGGGGGCTGCATAAAAATAAACATAACTGTCGCGACGCAGCCCCAAAAAGGCAACTCGGCGCCCATTCTAAGCTAATTTAGCGCATTAATGTTGACTCGCTCAATTTACCCCAGCCATGAAAATCCAGAAAGAGCCACAGCAACAACAGCAACAACATCAATGAAGTCGTTGACGTTTGACACAGTTTTCTTTTTTTTTTTTACTTGTGTTTGTCTTGCTGTATTTTCTTCATTTCCCAGCGCAGTTTTCTCTGCACATTAACCCATCTGCATATTTCGTTACGTTTCTTGTTGTTGTTTTTTCTTTTTGCCGGCTCTTTACACGCTTTTCCACTTCAATTTTATGTAAACATATTTTTAAAGCTCTTTTTTGCGTGTTGCCAAGTTAATTAGGCCGCTCGATGCAATGACAAAGCCATGGCCTATCCCATCAGGTTTTATGCACCCATTTCCCATTTCCACTTCCCATTTTACTTTGTTTGTCTGTTCGCCAGCATAATTTAAAGTTTATTTAAATAATCGTACAATTCATTCATTATAGAATCTGACAACTGGGCTGGGCTCGTGTACAACACACCAAAATCCAAATACAAAAAAAAAAAAACAAAATAAATGTTGTTGCATTAAATTTGCCTATAATAATATCGAGCATATTTTGCTGCGGGCATTATTTACATATACATTTAAATTTCGTTCATTTTCACTGTGATATTATTTTGCAATTTAATTGAATGTCCAATTCTGATTAATTGGCTGTCAGTGTGAGTTATTGTTTGTGCGCTAAAATAAATAAATAATAAATATGCAAAATTGCGTGCGTGGCGAAAAATATGCTCTCTAAATGGACAAATTTATGTACAGCAGCGAACTCTTCTCTTTTATATAAATATATATTTATGTATGCATATTCCATTCAGATAAAGAAAACAAGACCTAAAAAATCAGTACTATAAATTTGTCATAGGTTATTCAAATCATAAATCAATAGATAACAGCAACGCAAATAAGGCCAAATAAAGTTTAACATTAATGAAAAGAATAAACAATAAAACTGAAGTAAATTAGATTTATAATTAAGTTTTTTCAATTATAAAATTACAAGAAATTTTGCAAACTATTGATCAAAAGATATCAAATATTTCATTTTAAAAATTAAAAAAAAAAAAAAAAAATATATATATATATATATATATATATATATATATATATATATATATATATATGTAAATTCACCTTTCTCTTGATTATGATTCTTAAAGCTTGATTCAAAATTAAACAGAATCAGGCATTTGTGAAATATTTTACCTAAAATACGTTTATGGTTCTCAAATCTTGAAGGAACTGAAATCAACCCCCAACAGAAAAGAATATTGTCTTCAGCTTTTGTGCTTTAATTTTGCAATATGGCCTTAAGTCTTCGTTTGCTGTGGCATAGGCTCTGAAATTGATCACATACGCCCACACACGTGCATATTTATTTAGAAACTGAGGATACTAAGGTCATGCAAGCCCGGGTATTTTGAAGAAAAAAGTCCTGCAGCGTGCTCTTTTTTCATTATTTACATAAACCTAATTTTCCCTAAATCATTTTCTGAACAATAACAGGCAAAATCTATTTACGGCGTACACCGTACGTACGTCTTTGTCCTTAATTCAAGCCCCAGCCAAAAAAAAGAAGAAAAGAAACGACGACAGCGAGTGAGCAGAAATTGTTAGGGAAAATCGTGGAAAAGTGAAAAAGTGTGGAGAAAATATATGGACAAGTGCAACGTTGTCGTATTTTAGCCAACAACAGCAGCACAAAATGCCAAAACGCAACCAACAGACAATAAAATTAAAGACTTTGCTAAAGCCAACCAAAACCAAAGGATCCAACGTGGCTTATACTGCATGCAAATGGCTGAAACACATTGGTATGTGTGTGTTGGCCCGCCTTAGGATACATTTATTTATGCTTATAATGGCAGAGCATCAGAGCAGCGCCAAAATAATGCACAAAATTGAATTATCGATAATGCTGGCAACTATCGCAGCTATAATTTCTTTATGGTTACACGCTTTTACATGTAGAATGACGGCACTGTGGGCACTGTGGGTGGTTGGCTTGTGGCAGCCACCTGCCAGCCATGTGGCATGTGGCAGCATGTGGTTCATGTTTCTAGCAGAGAGGTTGCCGGTTGTTGGTTGTTGGTTGTTGGTTGCTTGTTGCTAATGCGGCTGGCAATATGCAAATGCAATTTTGATGTGGTCCCTGCCATGAGTTTTATCTGTCGGTGTTTGTTTGATGGTGGAAATAACAACAAGCGATTGATAACTTAGTTGTTGTTGTGGTTATTGCTGTTACTGTGCATTATGGATGGAGTAGATCAGCTGATGAATGAAAAAATAATTTAAGCTATCCACGACCAAAATCAAATCGTATTCAGAACTGCCCCAAATCATACTGTTAATGGAGAGCAACTCGAAGAATCTAATAGCCGATGAGTTATGAGAATATACTTTAAGCATATAAATAAATACTATATATTTATATTTAATAAATATTAAAAGATAGTTGAATGTGATATAGGCATTGATATTTTTATAATTTTATTATATATTAAAATTTATTGTATTGTTATTACCCATTTTTAAAGGGCTACAATAATTACAGATTATTTTATTATTATTATTATTTATTTATTATTTATATTTTATTGATTGATTTAATTTTTTATATTTAACTTAACTGTTTGCAATATAAAATAATTTAAAAAAAATAATTTTAAGTAATTTTTTTACATATTGTATTATTTCTGACCAATAATATTTTGAACCGTCTGTTGCTTTGGGTGCAAGAAATTATTGTAAAGCTAAGCAAAACTCAATTGGTGTGAAAAAATCTATAAATCATTATACGTCTATGGGCTCTTCCTATACGTGTCTACTCATGCAATTATTATTGTAGCCCTCGCGCAAATTACAATAACTGAGGTAAAACAACAAGAATTAAAACTTTAAATGAAATATACATTTAAAAAAAGAATATGTTTTTCAATTTACATAAAAATGTGTTTATGCATACCAAATGAAGCTCATCCATGTACACATACACGTACATAGGAATATATATATATGTATATGTATATGTATATGTATATGTATATATGTATATGTATATATGTATATGTATACATACGTGCCCTTGCGCCCAGTGGTATGCAATGCGAAAAAAGGGCGAATGCATTGCCAGCGGCGCAGCAGCATGTGGAGGCAAGAGCGCATCGTTGCACAAACTGATTATGAATAAACAAACGGGAATTTTTATAAATATTTTGCGCATTTTATAAGAATAACTTATTTATGCATTTCTTTGTGCATTGCTGCGCTGCCGGCCATGCAAAATGCAAATCGTAAACAGGCGCATAGATATTAGAAACACATTAAAGAACAGCCAACAAAAGTAAGGAAAGAAACACAGCAAACAGCTGGGCTGCAAAACAGCCTGTAGTGCTGGCAGTGCCACCCAGGCCACACACCCACAAGTGCAGCTGCAACACTTGTGGCCAAAGGTAAGCCGCTTGAAGCGCCTGACCAATCCGGGCAGCTGCTGTGGCAGACGGTGACAAATGGCAGGAGGTGGGCTTTCTGTTATTTATTTAACACTTTCGAAAAGCATTTCACTCTTCTCTGGTCATTAAAATCTCATGTTGCCCCTTAATGCATGCGGCTGTTGCATGCTCTGAAGTGCCCGCCCGCCCGTCATTCGAGCCGCAGCCAAGCCAGGCTTGGCAAATGTTTCATTATCATACCAGTCTGCACAGATATTGTTTTTCTTTTTCCCCGCCCTTAATTTTTTTAAAATTTTAAATATCATTTCTCTTCTATATTGTGTAGTCTCGTTTTATTGTGCATTTTCAATTACTTTGGTAATTTTATATTATTGAAATTGCATGCCACAAACTGTAATTATGCCGCTTTGCCTTGCCGTCCTGCAGATGGACGCCACCTGAAATATGCTGCGCTTTTGTAATCTGGTATTTACGAAATAAATAAAACATCGAAAGGACAGCATAAAAAAAGCACAAACACAGACACAAACAAATTGCAAGAGAGGGGAAAAGGTAAAGGAGGAATAAGTGCAGTTCTATCCAAATGCATTTAAAGCTTTTAGGGTTAATCCGAGCTGCATAATTGTAAATACAGCCAGAAGCTGCGCGAAGCTGTAAATTATGCATGCAATTGTATTGGCAATTACATATTTTAGCCTCGCACGCCTGGGCGCTGATAAGCAGCCAACAGCAAATAACTTTGAGCCAGGGTGCGCAGCGACCAGATAATGCCGACAGATATTAACCACACGCGATAGCAACCGGCCAAATTTATTGCACAGTGACACATAATTAACAAAAACAAATCATGGCAAATGGAAAAACTATAAAAAAAAAACGCTCACAAAATAATCAAGATTTGTTTCAGGCTTTGGTTTTATTGTGCTTTGTTGTTATTTTATTTAAACACGTTGACAATAATTGTGCAGCCGAAATGGAAATAGCCAAATGGAATTTCAAAATAAACAGGCTAAGCAAAACCCCATTAAAAACCAAATGCGGTCAAAATATATATCATTTATGTGTGCATAGAAATGCAAATGCAAGTATGTGTAGGTGCACAGGTGCATAAACATATGCGATGCTGTGGCCAAAATATCCCAGAAAAACGTTGGCGCTGGTTATATAATTTATAGCAGGTTAGCGGGGGCCAAAAAATGCACAGACCACAAATAAGCAAATAGCCAAGCGCAATAATTGATCTGGCACAATATTAACAATTGTTTTAGCGTTAAATTAATTTTATTTTCAATTGCGGACATAATAAAAACTCGGATTGCTACATACAATTCAAGTTCATAAGCACAAAAAAATTATCTAATCGTTCGATATATTTCATCTGTGGAACGCAATTAGTTATGTGTATCGTTTGGAGGATACTGATATCTATTTTATTTATCTAGATGAAAAACGAGCGAAACGAAAATATAAATAAATAAATTATAAAAATTAAGAGTTAGCATAAATCATAAAACAGAATATCTGCGCGTATTTATATGAAAACTTTTCAATTTTGGCATATGCCATCTGATGCGGATCTGTACGGCAACCAGCAATAATTGGATTTTCCATATATATATATTACTTACCATTTGGCCTTTGTTCAGCCAAATGGCAATCAAATTCAAAAAGAACATTAAGGTATGCCCCAACTGTAAATGCCCTGTATATAAAGCTACTCGAAAATGTTTTGTAAATTAACTGCTAATACCACAAATTTTTAAAAATATTCTTATAGTTTTTAATCTATCAAAAATTTAAATTTATATATAAAATATAAAATAAATAAAATAAAATATATATAAAATATATTTTAACATACGTCTCTATTTATTGAATCAAAATTAAAAAAAATATGTGGAATGTAAATATATAATATATTAAAATTTATTCAATAGGTTCTAATATAGAATATATAAATTATAAATAATATAACTATAATACAATCAATACAACCCAATCTTACATATTTCCTTGTCAGAACAATATTGCACTGCATAAAAATATTAATTTGAATTGCAAAGAGATATTTATTCATATATTGCAAACAATATTGCAAAGCGTTATCAGCAAATATAGCGAATGGCAATGAAAAATGCCCCTTGGAATGAAATGACTAATATTTGATATTCAGTTGTATTTATCTGCCGCACTTGCCTTTGATTCAATGACATTTTCAGTCATTAAATCGCTGAAATATAACTTTTGCAAATAAAAAGAACTCTGACAATTCCAATATAGTTGCGTTAATAGCCAGCAGCTATTTACTCTCATTCTGAAAGTAAAATATAAAATGAGAAAAAAATTGCAAATGTCATTTATATGAATTAAAACTCTTCACATGCCACAAAAACATGGCTCTTTACATGGCATATACAAAACCGCGCTGATTCCACTATCATGGCCATGGCATTAGACAAAAAACTCTGCGAAATGCGCATTGACATCGCGTAATGCACATATGTAAATATCCGCGTATGTTTTTAAACTTAATTTCTGATAAGTCATTTCGACGTTTTTAAATACATTTTTTGTGTGCCTAAAAATATTAAATTTTATCTACATAAATTGATATTCTGCGGACTTCTACTTGTGTGTGTGCTTATACATTTAATATTTAAATTTAAATAAAAACCAATTTACTTTAAAAGCCTTTAACTGCAATCTCCTTCTATTTAATCATTTCTGAGTTCATATCTGAATGATCTGCAAAAATTATAGATAAAAGGTTTTACCAGAATAAGAACAAGTTTTAGAAATTACACTGTGGAATTCACATACAATTTGTCGTAAAAATATTGGAATATTAATAATTTAATATATAAAATATATTTAAAATTACCTATAAAAATGACTCAATAGATGTTAGAATTCGGATGTTTTTATTGTAATTAACAGCTTACAAAGTCTAACCTGCCTGAGTAATTGGTTAATTTCTATCTTCAGTTAAGAGTAAACAAAGAACGTTCTTGCCTCTAACGAATTCCGAACACTAGAAACAGCAACTTAACGAGTCAAGTTTCATTGCTAATAGACTTTAAATTCCGTCAACAGCAACAACAATAAAAAGACCACAACATAAAACACTTAAGTCTAAGATGCGCGAGGTTGCCGCATATGCGAAAGAGCCACTCGAAGTGGTTGGGGCTAAGTCTTGGCGTTTAACGGCATATGAGCCTCCACACAGCAGCCTGCCAGGCAATGAAATTTATTTGTGTTTTTGTGTGAGTGTGAATTTGAGTGTGGGCGTGGGTGTGGGTGTGCTCGCTTCCTGCGCTGACACTGTTTATTTATTTAGCTATTGCCAAAACGTACTTCTATGTACGAACTTCATATCGCTTGCCACATAAATATTATTATTATTACTCGCTCCGCCCCGAGGCGTCACAAGGCAGGCCATGTAAATAAGCACACAGTGAGATATACATATATTTATATAGCAAATGATGAAGTGCAAGTCGTGTCATTTCAGTGCATGCAGTGCGAGCGAAACAGAGCACATGCAAAATGATAGCGGCAAAAGCTTGAAGATTTTGGCCATTAGCAAATATTATTGTTGGCTAGACAGCAGCCACCAGGATGCAGACGGCAAGCAGAGGTCATAAACTAACACAACTCAGACACGCTCCAGCACTTCAACCCATTCACAGATAGCTAGCTGGCTATCACAAAAACTGGAAAGCTTTCATATGTCAACAGATACATGCAAATAGGCGCCAGCATAGTGCCCTCTGATCGGGGCAGCTGGGCGCAAATCAATGGTGTTTGCAGGAGGGCATGCAAATGGCCTGGTTATCCGCATTATTATTATTTACCTCGGTTGGTCTACAGTTGGACAAGAGTGGGGCAGACACAGGCACACCCAACACATTAGTTAAATCAATAGCGGGCCAACCAACCAACCAGCTGACCAAACGCCCGACCGACCGAATATACCATAAATATTTACATATCTAAATCGACAATTATTGAAATCTCAATTGAAATTGTTTGTCAATTCCGAATACCTGTTTATCTGTGTGGATCTGTCGCTCAGAGTGTGGGTGTAACAAAATCCAATCCGCAAAAGCAAATTTTACCTTTGTTATATTGTATTGTTTTAGCGTAAAATCAATTCATTTAATATTTAATTTTTGAAGCATTAATTTATACAAAAATATAAAATTCAACATATCCTCGTTGATTATTTCGCCAAACAAAATATTTAGATAATTTCTCTTGAAAGCCGTTTTATTTTTGTTCTTTTTTTGCCAGACAATTAGACAATACTCTAATTGGTTTAGTTATTGCAACATTAGAAATAAAAATAAATAAACTAAATTTATTGTTGTTTTATGCCTCCTGATCAATGCAATGTTATTCAGTCAAAGTTTGGCAATTAAAACTGTTTGCAAGGTTGGCAAACATTTTTTATTGAAGTTGGACGTTGTCTTAATGTAGAATAAATATTTTATTATATTTGACTTTACTTTCGATACTCCTTTTGAGTATATTATGCATTAGTTTACTCACTATTTATTTTATTTTATTTCATTTATTACAATTATCCCATTTCATATCCTTCTGAAAGGAATATATTTACAAAATGTATAGTATATTTTGTATTACTGCATTTCATCTTTATAATTATAGCCCTAGTGCGCATTGATTGTATATGCAAAATACAGCATGCAACAAGAAATAAAAATAAAACAGAGCGCAGAGTAGAGGAAATGCGCATAAAACCAACAGCAACTAAAGCAAACGCAATGTGCTGATAATGACAATTAGTGGCCACATTTAAATTGATGCAGTTGATGAGAAATGCAATTGGAAATGCAGCAGCAATGCACACCGATACACACACATACATATACACAGAGCCAAGTGCATATAGTATAAAGGGTAATTTACGAGATGGGCGAAAAATTGTATTTTTCTGGTGAGCCGAGGTCACCTCGAAATTTACACGTACTCCCAGTAAATTAAGCGCGATTTCTGTATTTATAGCAATTATACAAACATAAACACACACACGATAAGAAACAATAAATTGCAGCTACAATGCATGCGAATTGCGAATCGTTTATAATTATGCCATAGAAGGCCGAACACTGCGCTGAAAAGTATGCAATGACTTTTTATTTGAGCAGCATTCGACGAAATCCTTTTAGTATTATTACAAAATATCCACACACACACGTGACGCCCATCGGATCGTTAGTGTAGTTTAGGGTACAATTCGTTATTTGCGATGGCACGCATATAAATTGCATTTTTGAGCAGTTGCGTCGGCTGCAGATGGCCAGGTTTCATCTTGCTTTTAAAAGGGTTTGCTTCCCTGCATATGTGTGTATGCTCCTTCCTCTTTGCTTTTTTTTTTTTTATTTTTTTGTCACATCAATATGGTTTATGGCCAACGGCTGCAAAATGTCATCTATCGACGGGCGGCCGTTAAGCTTTGAGTGTGTACAGCCATTTTTATTTTATTACGGCTTATGGCTGAGCTGGGCTGTGCCCGGGAGCAAAGCTCATTACGCTAATGGATGCCACACACTCTCCTCTCCTCTCACACCTATCTACACACATACACAGAAAGAATTACCATATATTGAAATATATTTTTGTTGCTGGCAAATTAAAATAAATTGACTTAGTTTCGCGCGCTTTGAATTTTAAGCGTGAACTCTCACAAATCGGGCGGCTTTTGGGTGCATTTGTAATTTGGCAAATAGTCGCCAAAAGTGTTTCAATCCTGTTTATTTATTTATAATTAGTTTAATGCAAACGTCCCAAAAATTCAATTTAAAATCAATTAAATGCGCTCGTGCGCCGCCTTATTAAGAATATACGCAATTTCTAGGCTGTGCTTGTTTCAATTCTGTGTTGAAATTGTGTATTGATTTATTTTGTCATTTTCTGCAAATTCAATTTAATTGACTTCTAAATCGGCTAAAAAGTGTAAAATATGATTGATATTATTATATTATTATAATTATGATATTATGATATTATTGTCAAAATTTATAAATATATATATAGAACATTATTTTTCCAGTAATATTTTATGTAATTTTACGAATACGAAAGCTTATGACAATGTATAGTTAAAACTTTATATTCATAGATATAAATGCAGTGCCAAAAGTAACTGGTACATAGAACTATCTCCAAAAATAATTTTCTAAATTTTTAAAAATATTTTAAATAAATTTATTGATCACGTTACCCTCACTCCTCTCTCTTACACCATAATTGATATCATTCTCTTTTGATAAATTTTCAAAAATATATATTTATTTTTATCTTGTTGTCCTTATGACCTAAGTAAATTTAAATCTTGCTTTATTTACCATTTAACAATAGTAACATATATATGAATACAAATTGAGGTCAGGCCATCATATCAATTTATTTAATAAGATTGTTTCCATCAATTTGAGATTCAATTTATTACTTTTAGACATTTTTCAAAGTCTAATTGAAGAGGCGCTGCAGACTGCCAATTAGTCTTAAAACAGTAATTAATTAACTATTAAAATCTTAACGATGGGCAACTTAAACTCGCAGCAATTGCGTAATTAAATGGACTAGAAATGTAAAGCATAAAATTATTTCTCTAAAATGACAATTTTCAAATGATTTTGCTGTAATAGAATCAAAAATAATCGTGTTTTAACGCTTTATGTCACAGAATGGAATTTTAATTAGAAATAATGTTTTTTTTATTATTTATGCACGTGTAAACACAGGGCACGCGCATTGTTAATGTAAATTTACTTATATTATGTACATTATTAATTCAATTATTTATTTTAATTGATTTCAACAAATGCACGCATTCCGTGCACAGTAAGGCGTGTACTTCAATTAAACAACATTTGTCGGCCAGCGTACAAATTAAAAAAAGAGTCATCGAGTGAATTAAAGAGCACTTGGCTTAGGATCCAACTAAATTGGAATCAACTTGCGTATCCGATGGAATATCTTAAACTATCTTGGCTATGATTTATTGCCATTGCAATTGTTTATTTATGCGTGCGCCGTGCCATGCGCCATGCGCCGTGCGCCGTACGCCGTACGCCGCGAGCGAAAACGTCAAATTCAATATTCAAACGCAGTTGTCGAGCAATTTGGGTAACTCGAAAGCCAGACGCAGCTCCAAATATCCCATGGCGCACTGGCTGGGACATCCGGTGCGACATGCACTTCCGTTGCTTTGCGCAGCGCTCGCATCCTTTGCCAGCCTCTTCAAACACAAACTAAAATGTCCTTTTGTCTTAGGAACAAAGCGCAAACTGCAGCGCACATTTCTTTGCTGGCCGCAATTAATTTATGCTCGTTTTTTCTTTCTTTAACCAGCTTTGCCACTTGACTTTTGCTTGGCCTGTGTGGCTGTGGCTGTGATCCGCCGTATTTTCGGGGTTTTTGTTTGAACGCTTTGAGAATTTTAATTTTGAATTGAATTTCTTTTGGGAGTCCAGCAACGGGCACCCCTAAAAAGACGGCGCCACAAATGGCTGGCAAAATGGCGCCGCTTTGGTCAACGCACGTTGCCTTTTGTTTACTTTTAATTTAATCATTCGTCCAGTTCCTCTTTTTTTAAGTTCTTTCTAGTTTTTTAGCTTGTGCGCAATTTTGTAATTAAGCATTTTGACCTCAGCTAGCAAAAGTTTCACGCAAATGAAGGCAGCGTAATTGATTTTTTTCATTTCGGTTGCAGCTGAAGGCATTATTTTAAGGCCACTTTATCAGACCCACCTCAAAGGCTGAGACAGGCATGCCAGCAGCATGAGTCGATAGCAACAGTACGTTAAACGGACAGTTGGACAGTTCGGCAACATTTTGCGCCCGTCACTTACAAGAACAGGCAAAAGTTTTCATAATATACATATATAATAAGCTTTTTATACAAAAGCATTGGAGTAAAAAACCTGAAGAGTTCAGCTGAGATGGCATGCCTTATAGATACCCTTCACGTTAGTCTAAAGTGGAGCAAAATAAAATATAAATGAAATCTATAGAATGGAAAGGCATTGTTAAGGGGAGCGATCTCATGAAATCTTAATTTATATATCAAAAAATGCTCTTTTCACTTAATATTCTTTTCCATAGCAATCTGTTAATGCTGGCAGCCCCGGCTATACAATTTTCCGAGAAAGTCTGAATGGTAATACCCGATATCAAGTGAATTCGATGCATGGCACCCTTTTGCAAGCAGCTCAGCACTCAATGCCAAGAGCAAACAAACAGCTCAAAAGTAGTCGGAAAGAAAAACGCTTATCTGCAATTGGCTTCGTAAAATATACGAAAACATATTTAAATTTCCCCACAGGCAACAAGTGCCAGGGCAACAACAGGACCAGGACAAAGTCAGTCAACTAGTTGTCTCCCATGCGGGTAGCTAAAAGCACACAAACACACACACACACACACACGCAGACGCCGACACAGCCAACAGGCAAACAGCCAAACAAACAAATACGAGCAAAAGCGTATGCAAATCAAAGTTATTGTCAGGCCAAAAGTGTCTACCGATGCGTACAATTGAGTGTCATATTTCCAGTTCCTTATATATGCAAAGCTAAAGGCAGTGGCAAGGGCAACGGCAACGGCAACGGCAAACTCAGCTACACAGCTATTTCTCATATGAGGTCCAACTTTATGCAATGGAAAATTTGACTCTCAACTTTTTTGAATGTTTCTTCTTTTTTTTTTCTTTTTTTTTTTTTTTTTTTTTGGCTATGCAAGTTGTTATCATTGTTGCGCGTCTAAAAGCCAATGGAGAAATAAAACTTTGCCAACAACGGCTAACAGTAAAACATTTATGCTGCGCCGGGATTAACATAACAGCAACAACAACAGAAATCTGTAAGCGCCAAACTAAAAGCAATGCAATGTGTGTGTGTGTATGTGTATGTGTATGTGAGAGAGTCTGTGTGAGTGAGCTTGTGCCTGCAATCAATGGTTATCCGATTTTAGGCAACATGCTAAAAGCGCTTCAACTTTTACCTTTTAGCAATATACTGAACATGAGTATAACAATTTGTCGTTAGATATGTATTTATATATATATATAATATATATATATATATATATATGTAAAATTCACATCAACATTGGTATTGAATATTCGTATGTATTCATCCGTTGCTCCACAACTCACAAACACCATTCATTTCTTACTCGCTTTATTCATATTTTACAAATATAAATAAATATTATGGATGAAGCTGGAAGATACTTGAACAATTTCAGTTTTGTTTATGTGCAATAAAGAATTTGCCATAAATAATCTTCGACTTAATTACCTCAGCTTAGCTGATGTCATTAGAGATATTACATCACATAGATGACGCTGACTTAGATATAAGTACGAATTTATAGGCTAAACATAAAGAGAACATTTGACAGTCGTTTTGTGTTTCCATATCAGCGCAAATGATGCATAAAAAAAATATATTTTCATATATATATATATATATATATATATATATATATATATATATATATATATATATATATAATTATAAATGTATATCTAAGTAATGTGTTCGCTAGTCGGAAGCAAAATAAAAATAAAAGGAAAATGTCTTAGCTTTATGAATAACTTAAATATATTTAAGTGACTGACGGATAGTATGATGTATTAGCTCTTTGGGATTTAATTTAACAGATGTGGGGAATGTTTTGTGCCTGCTGTTAAGTTGAACTAGTATGAAAATATAATTAAGTCCTTATGTTGTGGTAAATGTGAGAACAGCTGAAAGTTTTCTTCGCGGTAAGCGTTTTTCCTGCTAGCAGATTGATTCAGTGCCCTTTCAACATAATATGAGATGCCGAGTAAAATACATTAATTCATGTCCTTTGGGGCTTAAGTCTATTAAAAATCATTCCGATCGATGGGAGTGGCGTGCAGTGCACATTGCGATTTTCTCACAATTAGCATTTTGGCATCCACTCCAGCTTCTGCCAGCCGCCGGCCCATGCACACTAACACAACAGACAACGCACAACCACATAGAGCCACACCCATCCACACACATACACCTGCCCAACAAAGGCGAGCGAAACGATTGAAACATTTTTAAAAATTTGAAATTCATATGCGCAACAAACGTGAAATGTTTTACGAAGCGTATTGGGCAATAAAACCAAAGCAAAAAAAAAAAAACAGAGAAATGGAAAAAAAACTGAAAAGTAAAAGAAAAATAAAAAGCAAAATAAAAAGTTGAATAGCACGCAAGGAAAATATACGTGCAAATAAATACCAAATAAAAGCGGTTTGAGTAGAAAGGTTAAGGATAGTGAGCAGAAAGGGAAAGGGGCAAGTGTGACAGTGAGAGAGAGGGAGGGTTAGAGGAAGCAAGGGTAATGGGGAGTGCGGAGGTAAACAGGAAAATCGTTGAAACACTCGAACCATAGAAAGAGGCAAAAATAAATAAATATATGAAAACACCTAAAAGGATTCAATTATTCCCCCTCGTTACACAACAAAAAATAACACGAACCTCGCTCGCGCTCCTCTGCCAGCAAAAAGTGCGCGCCCATAAAAGTATGCAACAGAAATTGCTCACGGCATATAAAGTGCTGCAGAAGGCAGAGGCTGGGCGAGTGGTTGGTTGGGCGGACTGGCCTGGGCTGGTTGTTGGGGTGGACCATATAGCATATGCACGCGCATAAATCGCAAACAGATAGATACCAGCTCGCTGACGACGACGCCGACATTGGCGCTGCTATTGGCCATAAAAGCAAGCGCCATGTAAAAAGGACACTCATATTTATATGCACTGATTGCCAAAGCAATGCAACACACACACATACAGAGGAGCACACTATTTGCTGACACATGCGAAGCGATACGTATATTGATTGAAAAATAATATTTCAGCTCCCTGCAGTAAACTCCAAAAATACAACGAGTCCGTGCGTCATTTCTCACTGCATTGAACGTAATATTATGATATACGAGCGCACAGCATGCAGATTACTTTACACATCTCTATTAATTGAAATTCGTTTGATAAGGAACTAAGCAAGCATAGGGCTTTTCAGGATCAACAATAAATATTTGGCAGTTAATTAAAATCGTGTTCTATTGCTCGTTTCAGTTCTGGGAAATCATCTCCGCTGAGCATGGCATTGATCCTAATGGATACTATCACGGCGAATCGGATCTGCAGCACGAACGCATCGATGTCTACTACAATGAGGCGTCCAGCGGCAAGTACGTGCCACGCGCCGTGCTCATCGATCTGGAGCCTGGCACCATGGACTCGGTGCGCCAGTCGACCATGGGACAGCTGTTCAGGCCCGATAACTTTGTGTTCGGACAGTCGGGAGCGGGTAAGTGCTTAAAGTGACACGAGTGTATCGAGGCACAAAGCAACACTTTAGACATGTCCTTCCATTCGCCTCTTGGCAATTGCATCGTTCATCAATTACGTACCTTAGCCCTGAAGTACACCGGACAGCGTTCAGCTAATGCATTTCAGCTGCTCATTAATGCTGCCATGTCGGAGCATGTTCCACACGCTGTAGCTGTAGTGCTGCTGCTCCAGATCCGCACAGCCTGCACAGTTTGCCTTCATGTTTTATTATTGGTCGCAAAACTCGCCCCGCGGCTGATCGGCAGTTTGTTCGGTGGCCCTCATCAGCGACCATATCTCTGGCAACAGTTGTTCCAGCTGCAGCAGCAGCAACAACAACAAGCAGCAGCAGCAGCAGCAGCAACGGCATATCATGTGCTTTTGCCATTGCTTTGCTAAGTGCAAACAAGATGACGTTGATGAAATTGCGACTGGGTCGTCCTTGCTGTAAGCAATCCTGATAAGCAACATCGGTGGGCCACATATGGCCTTTGGATAGCTGGCCCTACTACAGAGGTGGCTGCACCACCGTCCCTTTAAATGCTGTTGTTGTTTCGTTAATTGCCGCTGTTGCTGTTGCTGTTGCTTGTGGAGATGTGGATTGTTGATGATAATTGCAATTATAAAATGGCCTGCGGATGACGATGAAAATTAATTTTGTACATGTCACTCAACACAATGTGTTGTTCTTAATGCTGTCATTGCCGTGCATGTGTTTTTATTAACTGTGTGTGTGTGTGTGTGTGTGTGTGTGTGTGTGTGCGTCTGTGCTGATTAGATAAATATGTGATTGTAAATCTGCTTTTCTATCTCTATTCATTTGCCTTTTTACCTGCTTTACATAGGCAACAACTGGGCTAAGGGCCACTACACAGAGGGCGCGGAGTTGATCGATTCTGTGCTGGAAGTGATGCGTAAGGAGTCCGAGGGCTGTGACTGCCTTCAAGGCTTCCAGCTGGCGCATTCACTTGGCGGCGGCACTGGCTCTGGTCTAGGTACTCTGCTTATTTCGAAAGTACGCGAGGAATATCCGGATCGCATCATGAACTCCTTCTCGGTGGTGCCCTCACCCAAGGTAAGTGCTCCCATTCCAGTTCTGTATCATCCTATTCACACGCACAGTCGACTGCAATGATTTTGGGCAGAGCAATCCGCTTAGGCAAATCAGCTTAGCGTACACTCATTGCACTAGCGGTGTTTGTAAGCCAACCAGCAAACCCCAAATGCTTTTCACCTGCACGCGTTTTTGTTAAATAACCAAAATAAGCCTACGAAATCTGGCCTGAAACAAATCCTGAGTAAATCAGTGACAAATGTTAGCCTAGCTCTTATAAAATCCATATACTTTTATATTTATATACAAAACATTATTTCTATATTTCTTTTTCTGACGATTCCATTTTAAATTAATCGCGCCAAATTTCTAGGTAATCGCAGCCAACTTCAAGTTGCTTTCAATTTAATGCAATTCCAGTTAAGCTAAAAATATTTCATGCAGAGCATTCAAATTGCAATATGCATAAAATACAACTTTGCTTCACTTCAGTCCCTTGTGTGCCTGTTTCAATTGATGTCGTTTATTGCCCACGGTCTGCGGATCTGCCAAATAATATTAATTAATTTGCCGCCGAATTTTAGAGCCGCCAACGACCTGAGGCTAATTGACAATTCGATAGATGAAATGCATTTTGGTTTGGAAGGAAGAGCTATCAGCTATAGCTGATATATGGGTATTCCGTGGGCTGGTTCCTCAATGGCTGCATTCCGACACGCTTCAATTATTGCTTAATTAACCTAGTTGCATATTGTACACGCACGCCGCAGCTCTCGCGGCACGTGAGGCACCTTCATTTGCATTATAATCATCACAAGCATTTAATTACATTTCGACATTTAATTTAATTAATTTAGTGGCTAATTGATTGTCAATAACAGGCTGTGCACCGTCAACAGCACATCATCATCGGGGTATTATAATGTATTCCCTTCTTCTCTTAACAATAAATAATTTTAATATAAAAATTTATATAAAAAAAATAAATAAAAAAATAATAATAATGTAAATTAGTTTGAGAGATTTTTATGCATTTTAAATTAAAATAAAATTCTTTAAATAGTATTTCAAGACAGGATACGAGTAAAACTATATAAAGCCATGAAAAGGAAATTAGTTTTGGTTAATATGAATATATTTTTATATTTATATTTATTTATTTATTTTTATATTTATATAATATATTCATCTGCAAGTCATCATAATTCGACTTTAATATTGAAGCTAGTACTTGGCCGTGCTTCTTTCACAATTTTCTATATTATATCTGGGTTTTCTTGTCTTATCTTAAGACTAGGACATGTAGGAACTACATTTTGTCCCTATAAATTAGATATATATGTATAAACTTTTTAAACTTATTATAAACAATTAGGAATTAGGAGGTTTAGATTCTGTGCCTTGCATCTAAGACTGAAATACTTCTAAATGTATATATTTTTTATTTTATTTTATTTTTTTTAATTCATAGCTCCACAAAATAAAGAAATGCAATTAAAGTCATTTTAAAAAATAATTCCTCAACCCAGCATTAAATAGACTCTGTTTAGTTTAACTCCAACTTGACGTCGAATTTTAAATGCGGTCAGAAAAGGTTTATTGATGCATGAAATTAGCATTCGACAAACTGCTTAAACCAATATATATATATATATATATATATATATATATATATATATATATATATATATATATATCATGCTCTTTCTCTGGACATTTTTATTTGAGCACTCGCAAAGTACATATGCAGATTAAACGGAACATACATTTTGTTCTGTTTAATTTATTGCCGTCATGCTTGAGCAGCAAAGAACAAACTACAAAGTCGCACTTTGCATTGGGATTGGGTCAGTTCGGCCCTTTCGGGCAGTTGCCCAGGCTCAGGCCAGGGCCAGATACTAAGCCTACACTACACTGCTCTCCTCTCCCGCTGGCATTTAATATTTATGTGCTCGGCCTGGCGAATTACCGCAGTGTTTTGGCATTGGCGGCCATTTTGCTGTGGCCAGGACTTACCACGCGCCTGTCACTTAATGCGTATATCAAATTTATGCGATTACTCGCACATTTTAATAGTCAACTATTTTTTTGCTCCCATGAACTTTAGAATGAAATCAACAGCGGCTTTATTAATAAGCGTATTCCATCGAAGCATTTAATTAGGCTAATTAATTCCAGGCAGCACAGCAGCCAGATGTCAAATCCCTTTCAGATTTCAGGCATAGCAAATATTTAGCCGGAGCAGTTCGCAAATGGAATTGCAGTAACAAAAGTTCTGGCCATGCATAACTCATTGTAATTAGATTCATGTAGTATCTGCAGTCCAGGTGACCGTTCGCTATTGCTCTGTCGGCGCCATTAAATAATTGCAAGGATTTATGAGCAAACATTTTGCATTGTGCAAACAGCAACTGGCTGGAGACGGGCAGTGCAATACATCTTGTCAAAGCAAATATAGGCCTAGCCCAAGTATTACACATAATTTTCAGTTGCTACACGCACACACACACACGCATACATGGGAAGTGTTGCATGCAATATGCAACTGCATTTATACAACAAATGCTGGGTTGCATGCCCGTCAGGTTGGCAACACTCGGCCTGGGACTGCAGCAGGTGCACATCCATAAGGGGCAGGACGTTTTCCCCATCCGTTTCCATTTAGTTATGGCGTATTGCATGCATCTATTGTTTGAAATGCAATTTTCATGTACTTCACTTGATGCATTCCCAAGCAATGCAAAATTAGAGAATTTCCAATTTCTGCCTTCGCCTAGACGAACGAAACTTGTTCATTTTCTATTGACACTGAAGCTTAATTAAGTTTGCTCAAATCCATAAATAGCATATATCACAATGCTATGCTGTTTGAAAATTAAACCCGGAATTTGGTTCCCTAATTGATGGAGCTCAAAGCTGCCGAATGCTCGCTTCTATGTGAACTAATAGAAATAAATGTTTCGAAAATCTAATTAATATGGAATATTGTTGAGAATCGAGGGGAAGAGAGAGACTTAAGTCCTTGTGATTTTGAAAATGTCAAAAATTAGATTCTATATATATATATATATATATATATATATATATATAAATATGAGCATCATCTCGTAGTACATCCTAATGCATTTTCTCCCTTCAGGCATTCAAAAATGTTCAGTTGTGAAGGTATTGAAATCTTAATACTTCGGAAATTTATTTGTTGAATTAGTAACCTCTTGGCATTTAGGTAACTTAAAATTAATCAAATATATTTTGTAAGAAGGCAGAATACACAGCTTTGCGAAAGGAGTTGTAGGGAGGAAGTATTAGAGGTTAAGCTAAAGGTGTAATATAATATATTAAATTTAATTCGAAGCCCAGTTCTGTCGGGATTGGGGCTGATGGCATCTGAGTCTGAGCGAAAACCAGCTCATCTTTGGTCTGCCGTATCTAGACGCCTAGTTGAGCTGTTTAGATAGAGATAGATGATAATCTAGTTTCTAGAAACTTGCAATTTTTAATAAATATATATTTAAGTATATGAATTAATAGTGAGAGAAACATTATATTATATTATATTATACATATTATAGTATATATCAGGGCTTAACTCTAATCATCTTCTTTAATCACTTATTCTTATGGTCGTAATTAACAGTAATCTAATTCTAAAATAAATGAAAAGTATTCTAATTCAATTTACCTTTGCACGTGCAAAATCTTTCCAGAACTGATCTGCATGTTATTACTATTTAGTTGATAGACAGCCTCCATTCAGCATTACCCATTCATCAAATTATGTTATTAACTCTGGCAATTAATATAAATCTATATGTATTTGCTGTTCTTCTTGCATGCCGTCACCTGCGCCGCTGCCGTTCGCCGTTCGCCGTTTGCTCTTGTCATTTAGGTGTCCGACACCGTCGTAGAGCCATACAATGCCACGCTCTCCATACACCAGCTGGTGGAGAATACGGATGAGACGTTCTGCATTGACAACGAGGCGCTTTATGACATCTGCTTCCGCACGCTGAAGCTCTCCTCGCCCACTTATGGCGATCTGAATCATCTGGTTTCCGTAAGTGCATTCCCACCAACAGATTAACTAATTTGTGTTTCGGTTTTGTGTTTGTGGTCGCCAACCAACGCCAACCAAACCCTGTGCCGTCGTCCAGGTGTCGGAGGTGGTCGTTGAGCCATATAATGCGACTCTGTCGGTGCACGAGCTGTGCGTCAACACAGATGAGACGTTCTGCATTGACAATGAGGCCTTGTATGACATTTGCTATCAGACCTTGCGCCTTGGCGCACCAACCTACTCGGATCTCAATCATTTGGTGTCTGTAAGTAAGCAGCAATGGATGCAGCAGCGACTCACTCCCGAAGTTCAGGAATAGAAAACCATAAAGCTCCTATACTCACCGCAGCCCTTTCTAATAGAGATCTCTCTCGCATCTAGATCACAATGTCTGGCGTGACCACCTGCCTGCGCTTCCCCGGCCAGCTGAATGCTGATCTGCGCAAGCTGGCAGTGAACATGGTGCCCTTCCCGCGCCTGCACTTCTTCATGCCCGGCTTTGCGCCGCTCACAGCCAAGGGCTCGCAGCAGTATCGCGCTCTAACTGTCGCCGAGCTCACCCAGCAAATGTTCGATGCCAAGAATATGATGACCGCCTGCGATCCCAGGCATGGACGTTACCTAACCGTCGCCTGCATCTTCCGTGGTGAGTGCCCAGACCCTTTTCCATGACAAATGGACACGCTTAGGTGTCGTTGACATGACTCGACAAGGCGCCACGTGCTCTTTGACGCGAACGCTCACGTGAAAGGTGAAAGCTAAAAGGTGGCTGCGCCCTCATTCCAACTGGCCAAAATAGTTAGTTTCACGGATATGGCCATGTTGTCAACTGCCTTCGTCTGTGTGTGTTTGTGTGTGGCTTAGGCTTAAGCGTCCGTTACGCGGCAAACGCAGCTTAGCCCTGTCCAACTTTGTCGCTTTGTCATGGGCAGCGGTTGGCGCACCTGTACGCTGCGTAGGCATCAGCCGGGGTCACGTAGCTCGCCGCTACGACGGCGACAATTTTATTAGCAAACGCAAAGCCTACTTATGGGCGCCACTAAAAATGATTAATGCACGTCGGCAGGCGGCTAAAAAGGCTGCAATCCGTCAGCGCGCACGTAGCGCAAATTTGTTTGTCGCCCCAGCCCATGGCCCTGGCTCTGGCCCTGGCCCTGGCCCTGACTCTGTGTCTGTATCGGGGCGGGGGTCGCATTGGTTCGCGCTAATTTTTAAATTAATAAACTGCTGCGCTGCGGCGCCCAAAAGTATGCCGCATAATATTTCATTTGTTATTCCTTGTGTGCCTAACGGCCGAACGCTCGAACGCCTCCGACCCCGCCCCGCCCCGCTCCGCTCCGCCGGCGCCCCCGCACGCATTTTTGCCTTTGACTGATGACTCGCAAAACGCGCGTAATTAGAAATTTACTTTCAAGATCCATTGGGGAATTGCGAGTCTCGACTCTAGTCCCAATCCCAATCCCAGTCCCGCGACCGCTGCCTGACGCGGCTTTTGGGCCTTAACTAATCATGCTGAACGTGACTTAAGGCTGCACCGCCAGTGCCTGTCGCACAACTTGCGCCTCCACGTGCCCGCGTCCGTTTGTCCGCGCTTACAAAATAATTAATCACAAAAATGAGCGCCAGCTAAAATACAAAAAAAAAAATAAAAATAAAAAAAAATAAACAAGGAAGCGCAGAGAAGAAAAAACAACCAACAGGAATTTAAACAGCTTTTTTAGTTGCCTCATGGGACTGTTTCTGTTGGTGTCCATCGCCTGCTGCCCCCGCGCACCCACTAGTGGAGAGAAGCGCCCAAGAGCAGCGGCATGAGCATGAGCATGGGCATGGGCATGGGCATGGGCATGGGCACCAGCATAGCCCAGGTGGCCAAGTGCGCTGGCAGGGCTTAGAAGCCGTTTAGTATTTCATATTCAGGGATTTGGGGATTTACTTGACGCATCAAAGCCAACTTGGCTTTTGATGTGAAAGAAAGCGGAAAAATGGCTGCCGCCAGAGTTCAAGTATTTTTACGCTGCACTCTTAATAATTAACAGGACCCATGTCCATGAAGGAGGTGGACACACAAATGCTCAACGTGCAGAGCAAGAACAGCAGCTACTTCGTCGAATGGATACCCAACAATGTGAAGGTGGCCGTCTGTGACATTCCGCCGCGCGGGCTCAAGATGGCAGCCACATTCATTGGCAATACGACGGCCATTCAGGAGATCTTCAAGCGCATCTCCGAACAGTTCACGGCCATGTTCAGGCGCAAGGCGTTCCTGCATTGGTACACCGGCGAGGGCATGGACGAAATGGAGTTCACCGAGGCCGAGAGCAACATGAACGATCTGATATCCGAGTATCAGCAGTACCAGGTGCGATACACTCAGCTTAAGCTCCTCCAAGTCCCACGGCTAATGCCCATAATCTATATGCTTCTACTCCTTCCAGGAAGCAACCGCCGACGACGATGTCGAATTCGACGACGAACAGGCCGAGCAAGAGGCTTACGAGTCAGAAGCACTGCAGAATGGCGATGCCTAAGCAAGTCCAACTCGCCCCAATCGAGTCTTGCTTGTTATCTGCTGAACTATCTATTTAACTAGGTTTACAAACGTGTAGACACAAGTAATGAAAGTTAATAAACAGTAAACATAGTATTTGATTTTCTTTATGCCGAATGCATTTTCATTTCAACTGCAACCAGGACAGAATTACAAACAGGGCATCCAGAGGATCCTATCCCATGTGGATCAGATTCCTTACAGGTGTACGGATTATTTTATTATATAGTCGAAGATTGCAAGTTATAGTGGGTAATTGAGTAGCACATCCTGTCGCGCCAGCTCCAACAACATAGGATCGTCGAAGAACTTGTTGATGGAGACATCCTCGGAGAGACCCTTGCGCCGACGTGTCTTGATCATGAACTCACGCGCCAAATGAGAGGCCTGCTGCGGCTCCAGCGGCCGTATGACAATACTCTTGTCCAGCGGATCGCCTGGCACTATTTGCCAATGATGGAATACAGACAGACAGAAGGCCTGGCCTTGGGTATGCGTTCGCAGATCTGTCTCGAAACCAAACGAATCAATGGCGGGTATAAATGCTTTGATTGTGTAAATGGGTGATCCCGACACTGGCGCATCTTGTGTTACGTGACCTCTGCAAGCATAGATTGAATGAATATACGTCGAGCAATCAATATTTTATATTTTAAAGACTCACCTGCGACGCGCCAGGACCGTGTATACCGCCGACACACAATCCGCAGGTGCCTGCACCTCGACAAACAGATAGGGCTCCATCAAACGGGGCGTAGCCATGAGGAAAGCTGAGTAGGCGACGCGACGGGCTGTGGGAATGATTTGGCCGCCACCGCGATGCAGTGCCTCATTGGCAATGACCGCGTCTAGGATTTTGAACTTAACATTGCGTATGGGTTCCTCGCAGAGCGGCCCCTCGCGTGTGCCCCACTGAAAACCTTGCACTATTGAATCCTTCACCGCAGCCAGTAAATTTTTATCGACCTCGGAGGGCAGCGTATCATCCACCAGAATATTGGGTCCAGTACTATCCGGTCCGAAAGCCCAAATGGAACGTGCTGCCAGCAAATCCCAGTCATAGTTAACCTGAAAGAATTCTCCGATGCGCTTCTTATTCCAGTTGATGCAGACCGTCTCGTTCTCGATGTCCTCGGCCAGACCTTTCTCCAACGGCTCTGATATCATGGTTATCTTGTTCTTCTTATTGGGCGTCTCAGCAAAACACTTCAATGAACTGGTCTCCACGACGGTCTCACAAAAGGCCACTACTGGATCGGCCACCTTGATGTCGATTTCCGAGTACATCTTGCGCAGATCATGCATAACGCAGTCCAAGTAGAGTTCGCCTGTGCCTAAGATAACGTGTTCGCCTGACTCCTCGACGCGGGTGGAGAGCAACGGATAAGATTTGTTCACTTTACGCAAGCCGTCCAACATTTTTGGCAGTTCCGAGGGATTCACCGGCTCCACAGCTATTTTAATAATGCTTTGAGTGTTAAACTTGAGCGGGCGGAATATGTAAAGATCCTCGGGCACATTGAGGTCTACAATGCTGGATGTTTTCACTATGCACTGGTCAATGCCTTCGATGAGCACCCAATTGCCGGATGGCACACGATTCAATTCAACTTTGTAGCGCGCCTCATAGACCCAGAGCCTGCCGACTTGAAGAATCCGCGAGTCCTCCTCGTCCTGAAGTGTGTAATTCTCGCCCAGCACGCGTACCTCTTGCCCGGCTTGCAGTGTGCCGGACACAATTCGTGCAAGCACCTGGAAGAAAGTGCAGTCGTCATTGGGGTACATCTTGGAGCTGTGTACCATCAGCGTGCCGTACTGGTTGCACGTGATCATGTCACGGTAAATATCGCCCTCTTTCGGGCCCGTGTATATGTGATCCACTTTACGCTTGGCATTCTCCAGCGGCGACTTAATGTGCTCCACGCACATATCCACAAAGCCGCTGCAATCGCCCATGAATCGATTGCACACCACGCGCAGCAGTGGCCGAATGTTGGACTTCATCTCATCCTTCGATACGCGCACATTCAGCTCTGACAAGGTGTCCGACAACGTAGTGTCTACGTCTCCGACGACTTGCGCAATCAATTTATACATGGGCTCCAGTATAAACTCCACAAAGCTGCGCTGTGCCGAGTTATGTGGCGGCTTTTTGGTGAACTTTCGCCTGTTGACGTTTAAGGATTAGTTTACAAACCCTTAAGAAAGCATACAAATCCACACTTACGACTTGCTATGGAAGTACATATCGCCCCATAGACGTTTGGCAAATTCGTTGTGATTGACGCCTTCATACGTATCCGCATAGAGCTTGGCGAAGGACTTTAGGGTGAAGCAAAAGCCGTACAAAGAGCTCGCAAAGCAAACATTGCCCAGTACGGGCGATACCATCAGATTATCCTCTGCGCTGCCGTATGTACTATTAGCATTAATAGAAAAGATGCGTCATTTGAAATTATTCTCCATAAGAAATGAATCTATCCACAAACCTTAACAGGCTGTTGACTTCCTCAACAATGTGCTTTAACTTAAAGTAAGCGTCTTGCGGTGGCAACTTCAGCTCCAAAATTAAGCGATCAATCTAAAATGGGAAATACGTTTAAAATGATATTCGTACAGCAGAAGCCATAGACGCACCTTGTTGATGCAAACAGTGATCGCAAGCCGCTCCTGCACAGCATGTTTAAGCAGTCGCTCGGTGTTTAGCATCACTCCTTCGGAGGCATCAATAAACAGAACAACGCCGTCACTCATACGCATAGCAGCGGTTGCCTCATCCGAGAAATTAACATGACCGGGAGTGTCGAAGATGTTGAGCAAATAGCTCTTCTGCTTGACATCCTGCAGGACAAGCGTAACCGGGGTAGCCTTGATGCTGCAACCGCGCTCCTGTTCTGTGAAAAGCGTATCGGTATAGCGTAGAGAGCGTTCCTCCATGTTCTCAAACTGGGGATGCGTTTGGCGTATTAGACAATCCACAAATGTGGTCTTGCCATGGTGCAAATGCCCGATAAGAGCGACGTTTCGGATCAATGGTGGCGTGTCCATCAGATCAGCCATGAATTCCATATCATAAGTAGTTTCAGGTAGATCTTGTTCCTTAATCTGGAATTTCAGCTTTTTCACGGGCTCTATGAGGGGCTTGTCCAACGGTTGTGCGTCCTCCTCCTGCACAATCGTCTCCACGTCCGGCCCATACACCTCAACAGCCGATGGGTAATAACGTTTATCCTCATGCAACACAACTGCCGTTACTTCCTTATCTTCTTCATCTTGCGGCTCCGCTTCATCCTCGTCCATGGCATCCTCCTGAAACATGTAATATATAAGAAACTGAATAAACTGAATATTTGAGTACTTACATCCTGATCATCCTGCACATCGGGCTGACCATAAATGCTCTGGTCATCATCGTCATCGCTGTTCAAATCAGGCCCTATATAGTTGCCAAACTCATCATACAAATCAGAGTCCATTCTGCAATATTTATACAAATTTATTTAAATAGTTTACATATTTTATCCACTCTAATGGTACTGCAGAATTATTTTCATAAGAACGTGGGTCACCCTAATGAGAATTTGCTAAACGTTTACGCGGTTGAGCCGGCACAGTCAAACGACCTGAATCGAACGTTCCAACTCTTTACCTTGATTATGAATTAGTTGTTTGTTGCGTTTAAACAGTATGTTGCGGATTTATAATAAGTTATACTTGCTAATTATTAAATTATAAATATTTTCAACAGACAACGCGGAATACGATGCACGCCACTCTTCTTCTTCCAAATGAAGCAAACAGCTGGCCGGCAAAAGTGTGACCAAAACGCACGTTGTACATAGTTGCCAACCACATATAAAAACATGTAATGCAGCCCTGGCGGGAAAACCATATTTGAATCTGTTTTTTTTTTTTTTTTTTGCTAACGTCCGCATCATAATTACTTTGACCATCCCTCAACAATCATTAAAACAGGTAAAGGAAAACTGCTGCAGGGTAGGTCAGGTAGACAATAAAGATTTCAACTTAAGAACAATTTGTCAAGGTAATTAGTCAACTGAGTAGTTTCCTCTCAAGCGCATCAAAATGAATTTGTGGCTAGTTTTGCTGCCAGTTTTATATTCAATTACCATTATTAGTGGAAAAGTCGTTATTGCTGAAAACAAAGAAAATCTTCCAAATACCATTGATAGCCGTGAAAACTGGTTTAGAATGGCAAAATATTACGCCAGCATCCACAAGCCATATAAAGTAAAGAAATATGTGCCGTATCTGCCAACAAACGAGACGAATATAATGCAAATTCCGCCGATGTTATTATTGCCGACATCGCCTGGGCTCACAACTCAAATGCCCGCCAATGATTTCGGTTGGGATAATACGAATATAGAATACGATATCGATCAAACTAGTGATATACCAAATTATTCTACAACTGAAACCTCCACGAGCACCACGGAAATCGCCGAGATGTCCACGTCTTTGCTGCATATAATTGGAACCACGCCGGGACTTGAAACAACCACTTCATATTACTATGATACTGTAGCCGCGAGTACCGAAGGTATTTCACTCGCATCTCAGACTGAAATAACAACCGAAACATCTTTCCCCGCATACTTCATGGAGACGGCAGAATCAACATCAACTCAGCCTGAAACAACATCCGAAATGGCAAAGATGAAGCCACAATTTGATGAATTTACGACAGAAGCAACGACAGCCCTTGATATCACCACAAATGTAAACCTTGCGCTGCGAAATCCAGAGCCTGAGGCAGAAATTTATTCACCAACCGAAGTTTCCTCAACGTCAACTGATCGAGGTTCGATGGGAGACATGACTGATACTACAACCCAATTTCCGACATCCACAACCGAATCAACAGCCAAAACCACTACGGATCTGCCAGATACAAGCACTCCTATAGCTACAACCATAATGGCATCACCTTCAACTATATCTTCTCAAATAGAGACTTCGACCGATTCGCCGGATACAACCACTTCACTGCCTATATCTACAACGGAACCAACGTCAACTGCATTATCTCAAACCGATATGCCAGATACAACCACACAAATATCTATGTCCACAACGGAATCACCATCGGCCACATCTGCCCAGATCGAAACTACAACCGATTTACCATCTACAACAACAAATTTATCAGTTACATCCACTACTGAAGCTGCATCGTCAGAAAGTACCACAACTGAAATACCATTCATAAATATTACGACGGCTGTTCCTGAGGAGACGACGAGAGCAGAGCCAGTGACAACTCCCATTGAAAATGCTGTGCCTGTAGACGATATAGTTAGAGCTAAGCCTAGAAAGTTCACTTATTCTTCAGATGTAATGCCCGAGACTGATTGGTAGTTAAATAAAACATCGTTAATAAAATTGTTTTAATCTCTTAGATTTATATTATCGTATGACTTATATATAATTATAATAAATTCAATTAATTGAATGTCTAAGCGTAGTGCATTATTATTTAAATAAAGCGCCAAAGGCTGCCAGACTGTTGACTTGAATTTCTCTAGGGCTGCCACACTATAAATAAAAACAGCTGCGAAAGTACAGATACGGCAACATTCAGACTTTTCTATCTTATGTGCATCGCAGCCCTCTCAACCAGAAGCGAAAATATTAAAAATGTTTAAGTTAACTAAGCTAATCGCTCGAAATGGTAAATGATATTTTCATAAATTAAAACGCATACCTAACAGTGTTTTTTCTTTAGCGAATGTGAGCAATTTAAAGGCCACGCGCCACCTCCTACCACGCGCGTTCGCCAATGCACCTGCTGTGAGCGAGAAGGAAATTCCATCGACAACACAAAATGCCGACGAGCCGATTGATATACCAAATCCCTTTGAAAAGGACCCGCAGCTGTGTATATTGTGCAAGCACAACATTACACCGTACTACAAGAATGTGAAACTGCTGTCGCAGTTCCAATCGCCCTACACAGGGCGCATTTACGGACGGCACATAACCGGGTTATGCAAGCAGAAACAGGAGGATGTGGAGAAGGCGATACTTCGGGCCCAGCACTGTCTGCTAATGCCGGGCTACCACAAGGATCTAGAATTCCTGAAAGATCCCAAGCTCTTTGATCCTGAAAGGCCTGTGCGGCCACATAAATATTAGACCCACGTTTTTCGTTTTGTTTTGTTTGCCGAAATACATTTTAATACTAATTGTATGTAATCCCGTGTATCAGTCTTCATCCAAGTACTCAAGCATTTCCAGAGGTATGCCTAATTGTGTGAGCAACGTTTGTTTGGTAACTCTGGGCTGCACCATCTTCTGCAAGTCGTCCATTGCAGCAATGAAGCCATTTCTCCATGTATCTATATCGGCTTCGAGTTCAGTTATTTGCCGCTGTCTCCAAGCATTAGCTTCTGGGTTTATGGTTTCTGTAGACGGCTTCCGTTCTGGTGTCTCCTCAAGCTTATCAACAATGGCGAATTCCAGCCTCTTCTTAGTTAGATCCTTGCGCTTGCGTGCTAAGCCAGGACGACGACAAATTGTGGAGTTTGCTTTCAGCTGCAGCGGCAACGCACGTGGAGTTTCAATAGAGTCGGAGGACTTTTCTTTATTTTCTTTCGATTGTGGTGTTGCTGTTGGCTGCGTTATTTGTTGACGAAATCCAGGCGTCGTGTTTGCTTTTCTAATTAGTCTCAATCCCAAACGACGCCTCGGCTGTGGCGTAACATCAACATTTTTATCCATTCGGATTTATGTATGTATGTCAGCTTTGTTAGATTTCGTCGTAGCGTTGCCAGACCATACAATTATTAGCATACAAACGCATGCATATGTAACTTCATACATACATATATATGTATGTATATCGTCATTCAAAAGTTCCTTCAGGTGGATCTGTATAACATCTGCTAAGTCCCTAGGATACAAGTTTGTCATTAAATACAGTTAAGAAAGACAATGTAGTTTTTTTTTTAACTTTATTTAATTTATGAATATATAAACTTTGCGCTTGATCTAGTCCATCCAATTGTGGGTTGTATAAAGTCTACAAAAATTATGCGCGCTTTATCTGCTATATGATTATACATATACTATATAATTTAAGTTTAATCGCATTGCCGACTAAGTGTGACCTGATACTGATAATTGGGAATGAGCATCCATTCCGTCATTCCAAGTGTAATTTGGCTTCGAATAAAAAATCTCAGCACTTGCTAAAATCGACGCTGATATGATTATAAATTATTCTAAGACCTATTTTTACGAGCTTACGAACTGAATAATCAAAAAAGAGAAGAGACAAATTAAAAGAAAAGCCATAACGCCAATTGCGTCGCTTCGCTGGTATCTGAAGATTGAAGATTGGCAACAAAAAATTCTATACACGAACCTAAATATATTGAAGCACTAGAATACGAGACTATGCGGTACGAGTAGGCACGACTACGGCAGCTTGTGGTAGCGTTCCACGTCAACGCGTTGAAAAGACATCTTGCAAACACACTTCTGCGCCGTAGAGAGAATAACGAGGCACTCGCGGCAAACCAGGTGACGACAGGTGCGTATCTCGTAGGCAAACTGGCCGCTGCGACAGTTAATACAGCTCGACTGCTGCAAAGAAGGGCTCACTTGGGTAAAGCGGGTGATCTTTTGCAGAGCCTGCTGCAGGGCCTGGTCAATGGAAGACGTTGTGCCAGGAGCTGATGAAGTCGCCGGCGATTGATCGGCGTTGCTGGCGGTAACAGTAGAGCTAACTGCATATGCTGAGTAGCTGTGGCGCGCACGCTTAGCAACGGGGGGCGAGGTTGGGGAAAGGGAACCTGAGAATGCCGATGTGGCTGTGGCAGTGACTGTTGACTTGGTCTTCCGTTGCTGATGCTTGTAGACGCCACTTAACGTGGAGTATGTGCCGACGCTCATGTTGCCCGGCGGGCACATATGGCTAGCAAACTGTGATGCATGGCGACGACGCATACGCGAGCTGCCTAGAGTACGAGGCGCCGACTTGAAGTGCTCCGAGTGCTCCATTAGAAACTTTTCGATACGCGCCTTGAGCGCCAGGTTTAGTATTGCTTTACGTTGTGAGGTATATTCAAGTCCCGTAAACGGATCGGAAGGCAGACGACCCCACTTGGCCTCCTCCTCCGAGTGCTTATCTATGGTGGATTGGTCGACGACTTTACCAGAAGGCAGCACTGTAGGAAATATCTATACAAAAAAAAAAAAAAAAAAAAAAAGAAAGAGAGACAGACAACGAGAATGAATTGCAACTGCTTGAGAAAGATAAAGCCTACGCACCATTAATTCCCAAGTTATGGAATCAAGAAATTCCTCTGGTATCTGCAGCAACGACTGATCGCGTAGTTCCGGAATGTGACGCGAGGGCGAACGTTGGCCTGCCTGTTGCTGTTGTGCTTGGTCCCTGAGGCCATACGGATCACTTATCTCGCTCCATATAGTTTTCATTAGCTCGCGATCAGCTTTGTCTAGGCTGCGAGCAGGCAGACCCCACATTTGTATTTTGCGCAGTACAGGCGGACACCGTTCTGTACCACGAATCACAATTTTCACGCTGTTCGTTGCGGCCAATATCTTGTGGGCCGTCTTGAAAAAGAACACCTTTTCGCTGTGTTGCTGTGCGGCTGCAGCACTGCTGCGCGAATTATAATCGCTTTGATAGCAAAACGTTACCGAATCCATACCCTTTGGAAGGTCACGAACGTAGGCCACGCGCTCCCAAATTCCGTCATGTTTTCCATGCACCTCGAAGCCAGTGGAGCGCAAAGCTCCGGAGCTGGGCCAAATCTTAATTACCTTCAGATCGATAGCCTTGGGAAAGTCAAAGACAATCTCAACGGGCGGCTTGCATACAGCAAAGCACATAAACCCCCGCTCCATGTGTTCCTCATTGTCTGATATGAGATTCGCAGCTGTGTACCCATCCTCGCAGATGGCATCGCATTCCACAGAAGGCTTAAGTTTCGGATTAAGAAAGTTGATTAGACTGCTCATTGAATGCCTGTGTGTATGCGTCCGTTCTCTTCGTTGCTCAGTTATTGGTTACGCGGCGTTGCCGTTGCGTCTGTTTTGCCCCACCTGCTCAGATTTTTTTTTCTGCTAATTCGCACAGAAAATGGCGTCACTGGCTCCTGTGTTCGCTATCGTCTCATATAATTACTCACGCTTCTCATGCACGTACACAGGTACAACCACACACGGAGCGAAGAGTTTTTTATTTTAATCTCCGCTATTAAGCTATTAATTTTTGTGGGTTTCTTATATTTTATCAAAGATCCAAGTCTTTTTAAAAAATCTTTTCGTCTTTTTCTCTCGTGTTTTAATGGCTAATAACTCAGCTGTTTAGAATTATGATGCCAGCTGCCTCCAGCCAGGGTTGTCATGCACGTACACAACAATACTCGGTATGCTTGAGCAGATTTGGTATTTTAAATATACTGTCAAATTATTGACTTAAATTACATTAATTTTTGATATTACTTATCTAATTTATTTATGATTTCCAAATGAATTCTTGAATGATAATTGCCAATTTTGATGTTACATTAGCTGAAATGTTTTTTAAAATCAGGCAACACATTGTTGTGCAATTTATGTGGACTATACTATCGATTTATTGTGTGAATTCGCAATGGCAAGCGATATCCATAAAAAATAATCGATTTTAGGCGCATTTCTATTTTGTTTTTAAAAAGGTCTTCCTCAAAAGAAATATACCTAAAGGAATACCAAATTAATTAATAAATGTGTAATTCATGACTTAGTTTTTATTTTTCCATATGTGCTTATCTGCAAATACCTGTTTAGTGGAAAATAATCTAAGAATAAAATTCTGAAGTACATACTGCTACTATTCTAAATCGCTTTTAGATAGTGATTTAAACTGCAGTTAGTTCAATTGATTAACTTCATTATTGAAAATTTGTAGATTAATCCTTATCACACTTTTATGAGTGACAATCCCTATGTGAATGGGCACGGAACTTAACGATAAGGCGCCGTTAGGGGCCTTTCAATACCTATAAATTGGTGTTCAGGTGGGACAGCCTTTCAGTTGATCGTTAAATGCCATGAAGTGGTTGCTTGTGTTACTGTGTGGTCTTATAGCTGCGTCAGCAGTTCACCTGCCAGGAGTGCCGGTCGACTTTGAATTGGAGGATAAGGTGCTCTCGGCCATATCCGATGATGTGGCTAGGCGCTTGGAGCAAGAGTACTATACTTTTTTGAAAACAGGAGTGGAAACTCCAGCGTTTCAAAAACTAACGCATCAACTGGCTAAGGCACATACCAAGAAGGATATATTTACCAAAAATCTGCCCGACTTAGAGACACGCGATAGCTTTGTCGTTTGCACACTATGTCGCTCTGTTATTAACGTTTTCATTCGATCCGTGCGCGAAGAGGGCGGCGAGTTGAATGGCAAAGACAGCGCTGTGATAATGAAGAAAATTGCAATGGACGTGTGTCGCCGCATGGAACTGCAAACGGAGGAGGTGTGCGAGAGCATGATCGACTCCCATCTGCTAACTGCGGAATTCCTAATGCGCAACTCGCAAATCGATTCCCACAGCTTCTGCTCCCTCTTCATGGAGGTGAGTTTCTGCAACACAGGCACTAACCCAGCCTACAACTGGACCCTGACTGTCGACAACAAAGGCTCTGAACTGAATGGGCCCAAGTCGGATACACCGACCCACAGCGCCAATGACATCAAGATATGCCAAATCAGCGATATACACCACGATCCGCTGTATGAGCCGGGCAGCCGGGCCACGTGTGCCGAACCGATGTGCTGCCAGCGTGAGAAGAGCACCACGGAGGGCACAAGCGATGCTGCTGGCTTCTGGGGCGACTATCGCGATTGCGATTTACCCTGGCGAGCATTTGAGTCGGCGCTTGACAACGTAGCCAAAACTGTGGACTGCAAGTATATCTATCAAACTGGCGATATTGTTGATCACATGGTCTGGGCAACGTCTGTGCAAAAGAACACTGAGGTGCTGAGCAAGGTGACCAATCAGTTCCTCAAAGTCTTTCCCAATACACTCGTCTTTCCTTGCATTGGTAACCACGAGCCCCACCCACTCAATCTGTAAGTCAACCCATCCCTCGTCTTCCTTATCTCTTTGAATTGACAATCTTCATCCCACTTTGGTACAGCTTCAGTCCCGAAGAAGTGCCGACTAATGTCAGTACCAAGTGGCTCTACGAGCACTTGTACAACGACTGGTCCAAGTGGCTACCCAAGGAGACCGAGGAGACCATTTTGAAGGGCGGCTATTATACGTACTCGCCAGAGAAGGGTTTCCGCATCATTGCGCTGAATGGCAATGATTGTTACACGAGCAACTTCTGGCTGTACTACAGCGGCGATAACAAGATTCCTCAGCTAAAGTGGTTCCACGACACGCTGCTTGCCGCCGAGAAAGCCGGCGAGCATGTGCATGTCCTGAATCACATACCCTCGGGCGATGGCAGCTGTTGGTCGGTGTGGGCCAGGGAGTACAACCGCTGCATTACCCGATTCCACAAGACAATTAGTGGCATATTCAACGGCCACTCGCACAAGGATGAGCTGAATGTGCACTATTCGGAGGACGGCTACGCGACAGCGGTTTCTTGGAACGGTGGTGCCTTGACCACCTACAGCAACAAGAATCCCAACTACAGGGTGTACTCCGTGAATCCGGAGACCTACGATGTTACCAACCATCACACCTATATTTACGACTTGAATGAAGCCAACAAGAAGCCCGATGCTCAGCCCAATTGGTTCCTCGAGTACGAGTTCATTAAGGAGTTCACCGAAGATCTGAGTCCTGCCGGCATTGACAAACTGCTGGATGAATTTGCTGAGAAGCCAGCCCTGATGCGCAAGGTGACTACAACTATTCACTTATTATTTATACAAATAGATATATATTTTTATTCAACTCTCGTTGCAGTATTGGCGCTTCAGGGTTACCTCGGCAGAGCCCCAGTTGACCAGCGGCTGTGATCACAATTGCTTGGCCAGCTCCCTGTGCCGTGCCGCAACCACAGTGAACAACCAGAAAGAACGTTGCGAGGAGCTCAGGACTCGTTTGCTTGAATCCGTAAGTTGTTGCTGCTATTCATAAATCAAATATTATTCGGCTAATTATAATCGTAATCTGCAGTTGGCAAATGAACCTAAGGATGAGAATGAGGATGATGGAGCGGCTGTCCTTGGCGCTTTGAGTATTAGCTCCCTCTTGGCCGTGGTCCTCGCCATGCGCATTACCCTCTAGAGCCTTTTATCTGTAATATGTACTAATAATAAGTTATATAATCGCACACACCATTTTCTCAGTATCTTGATTAAGTACAAAATCCAAAATATATTCACATTCCCGCAAATAATCTTGTTTATGCCACTTTGGCATTGTTAATCTAATATTTTCCACCACTTATCGAGTTCCGCAGACTGGACATGTGGGGCCTGTGGGTTAGCTGATTAGCTGATTAGCCTAAGCATCATATTTACGAAAATTAGTCAATAAAACCATAAAACTTAGCTAGTGTTATATATAACGCATGTGTTTATATGAATTTCAAGTGGATTGCCAAACTCATGGGTAGCAGCTGGAATCTTGAACAGCTTTGCACGTGTGGTTCGACACCTGACCATCAGGCCTTTGTGTTTATTTTTGGGGCTAATCAGATCGGTTCATATCAGATCAAGTTCTGAAGTGGCCGAGTCGCTTAAGGGATTACAATTATATGAGCTACCTTTTGTGTTAATTGTTTTTACTTACCATAAAAATCTCTTGTATCAATCATGTTTTACGGTTAATCATTTAAAGCATTTACGATAAGAGCGTGTTGCCTATAAATATGAGTTGATTGTTGTGCCACAGTTTAGTCTTAGCCGCATTGCCAGTCCGCAATGTACCGCGAGAGGAGTCTAGTGCTGCTGCTGGGCGTGGCTTGCCTTCTGGCCTGCGGCCAGGCCCACAGTCTGCCAGGTGTGCCGAGTAGCTTCAGCACCGATGAGCGTCTCACAGCTGCCATTTCAGGTGCGATATTTCACTGATTTTCACTTAACAACGATTTATCGTAGCCAGTTGATATGTTCAAGTGGAGCAGCTGGGAATCTAGATTCGCAATAATCGTGTTTTCTTCGACAGTCAGCGTGGCTGAAGAGATTAGCCATGAATTTGTGAAGTACGTGCAAACAGGTGTCGAGTCGCCGCGCTTGAAAGTGCTGGGCGATGAGTTGCGTACGTCACACAGCCAGAAGGATATTTTCACCCAGCCCCTAGTCGATCTCAGTGCGGCCGATCAGTACTTCACATGCACCCTCTGCCGCGCTACGGTCAATGTGATTGGACGCACCTTCACTGGCCCCAATGGCGAGCTCACTGGACCCAATCGGGATCAAAATGTCAAGAAGGTATTGCTGAACATCTGCGACTATTTCAATATCCAAACGCAGGAGGTGTGCTCCGGCCTCTTCGATCTGAACTGGCCGATGTTCGACTACATCTTCAATGAGACGATTGCCGAGTCGCAAACCATTTGCGGCATGCTGCCCATCAAAATCTGTCAAGTGCAGCAGCCGGAATTCAATATCACGGTAACCATTGTGGGTGAGACGCCCACCGAATCCAATTACGAGATGGGTGAGCGCAGCGATGAGGATTACCAAGTGCTGCACTTAACCGACATCCACTACGATCCGGAGTACAAGAGCGGCGGCTTAGCGGAGTGTGCGGAGCCCATGTGCTGCAGGGATGACCTGCCCGCAGGTGACAAGTCAACTGGCGCTGGCCACTGGAGTGACTACCGCGACTGCGACGCACCCAAGCACCTGATCGTGAATGCCTTCGAGCAAATAAAGAAGGAGCACGCGGGCCTGGACTGGATCTACCACACGGGCGATGTGCCGCCACACAATGTATGGTCCACCACGCGACAGGGCAACATGGACATGCTCACGGAGATCGATCAGTTGCTTGCAGAGCACTTTCCCAAAGTACCAGTCTACCCTTGCCTGGGCAACCATGAGCCGCATCCAGCGAACGTGTAAGTATTCCCCCTATCTACACTCTCTCAGTTCCACTATAGGCTTTTGATATATTCCACTCAGATTCGGCAACGCTGAGATACCAGACGCCCTAAGAGTTGACTGGCTGTATAAGCATGTGTGGAGCCTGTGGTCCAAGTGGCTGCCCAAAGAAGCTGAGACTACCGTGCTGCGAGGTGGCTACTACACGCTCCCTCTCAGAGCCGGGCAGCGCATCGTGGCGCTCAACAGCATGGATTGCTACCTGTACAACTTTTGGATATTCTACGACGGCTCCATTGTGCTGGAGCAGCTGCAATGGTTCCACGACACACTGCTAGCCGCCGAGAAGGCGGGCGAGCGGGTTCAAGTCCTGACCCACATACCCTCAGGCGATGGCGACTGCTGGACGGAGTGGTCCAGGGAGTACAACCGCATTGTGGCGCGCTTCAGCAAAGTCATCACGGGCATCTTCAACGGGCACACGCACAAGGATGAGATGAATGTCCATTACTCGGACACGGGTCTGGCTATGGCTGTGTCCTGGAATGGCGGCAGTCTGACCAGCTACTCCTACAAGAATCCCAACTACCGTATCTACCAGCTGCACTCAAAGACGCTGCAGGTGCTCGATCACCAGACCTACACATTCAACCTGACCGACGCCAATCTGAAGCCCAACCAGCCGCCCACCTGGAAGAAGGAGTACGAGTTTGGCGCTCAGTTTACGAAGAACACAAGCGCCGCTGGCATTGATCAGTTGCTTGAGGATATGGCCAAGATGCCGAACCTACTCCGGCTCTTCTGGCGCTACAAGATGACCGAGGCGGACCCAAAGTTGGAAGCCGGCTGCGACGGCAGCTGCCTGAACACCACCATCTGCCGCATCGCCACAAGCCGTTACAACGAGAGGCAGCGCTGTCGCGAGCTCCAGGCCATACTCGGGGAGAGCGTAAGTCGTGCTGGCCTTGAATATGCAATCGCCTTTCCTAACGACCTTTCTCTGTTATCCTTTCTTGCAGCTTGAGAAGGAGAAGCAGCCGCAGGACGATGGTGCAGCTGCATTAACGGCTTACAGCTTCACCAGCTTGCTGGCTCTGCTGGCTGCGCTGCGCTACTTGCTTTAATTGCAATCGAACAGCCAATAGTCCAATGGCTTATCTTTGTTGGCTGCCGCACATTGATTATAGTTGATTATTTATAGCACATCGTATTAATTAGTTCGATTAGCAGAGCGTCCATAAATTGCGCCATAAACCCTGGGCAGTGACGGCCGACCACGACGTGAACCCTCAGGCGACACCAAATAAAACCAACTTGTAGTTTTAACATTCAGAATTCTTGATATACACATATAATTACATTGAATTTACTTTTTGGGTTTTTCGCTATTTAGTTTGGCATGAGAATACTTTGTGCTTGGGTTGGATAAAGCGCTACAATAATAACCAAGCAAAATGGGTTCGGGTTGGGTTCGGGGTTGACTTTACGCTCAGGTGCCTTCGTTCTTACATATTCACCCACATACATATTTACAAACATCAAATTGTAATCATTCTGCCGGCAGCAACTCTTTCCTCATTCCTCCTGCTTAGTATGCCGCTTATAGGGCGCAGAGGAGCGTGGCTATGTCCAGGTCGTGCTCGTCGGCTTTGCGTATGATGACAGCTGCCTGATTCTGGTAGCGACCAGTGGAGACGAGACGCACGCTAGTCACACCACAGAATATGGCCTGCTCGGGGCCCAGCTCGGTGGTGGCACCGCAAACGGCACTGGCCAGCTCCATGGCGGTGGTGTCGAGACCTGCCGAACCACCAATGTCTAATCGATCCTCGAATTGGTGACACTGAAAGCAATGTGGTGTTGGAAGGAGCAGTCAATACTCAACTCTTAGCTGACGCTACTCACATCGTAGTTGACCTTCTCCTGAGCACGCACAGCCTTGCCGCCAATGCGCAGAGATCCCATAGAGACGGCAGCCGGGAAGAGGGCGGAGAGTGTGCAGTTGCGAGCGTGTCCGAAGTTCGACATCTGGTAAACGGCGGCGGTGTCCTGGACAAGGATGTTGCAAGCTGCGAGCCACAAAGAGGTTGAACCTAAGTCTTATATAGGTCAATTTCCCTAGAGAACTTACGTTGCGAAATCTTGTGGAATCGAACGTTGGCCACAAAGGATCCTCGTGTGGGTATGCGGTACTGCAGCAGGGCAGCATTCTGACTGGAGCGGAAAAATTTCTTGTTGCTAAAACGTGGCCTTTGGGCAGAGGTAAACAGTTAAGAAGGTCTTTGAGCGAAAATGCGAGTATTAAGCCCTACCATTGCTTGTTGTTGTTGCAGAACTCAAACACACGATCCTCGAGCACACGATGATGATCCTTGACTGCTGGAAAGTACTCACCATTTAGCTCCCAGCCATCCACGAACTGCAGCAGACGCAGAATTTAATGAATTATAATTTCAATTTGCTCGACGCTTGGATCACTCACCGCCATCAGGCCACCCGACTCGCAATTGACGTCATAGTGTTTCATGGTTATCTCGACAATCGTGTCTGGTTCACCAATCACATAAAGACCGCAGACGGACTCTGCGGCCGTAGCGGCAGCAGCAGCGGCAGCGGCCTCCAACTGCTCATTGGTGGCAGCCTCCAGCTCCAGCAGCGTTGCATCCCTCTTGAAATTGAGCGCGGTCAATGGAGCCGCTGGCGACAATGAAGCTGATTTCTTGAAAATGTAATCACCTGGCTCAGAAGCCACATGCATGCAATCTGCAACAGGACTTTGATTAGAACTCTATCTGGATGCAATGCCTACTGGGCATACGAAACCAATTTCAACAGCTGTGTAAGCCGAAGCTTCATTGTTTGGCGATGTGTGCGCGTGTGTGTGTGGTGTGTGTGTGTGTGTTGAGGCTCTAATTGAAAGCCACTTGACTTTCAAAGCACACATGCAAATTGGAGCCACGTTCTGACCCATCTCATAGCTAGCATCCGGCAATTAATATATCATACACAGACCTGCGGGCTGTCCAGCTGATGCCACTTAATGCCCTGGCTCTGGCTACTGTTGCCTGATTTATGGCTCACATTATTAGTTAGATTTTGGTAACCCACACACACACACACACACACACACACACACACAAACCACACACCCACAAAGCCGCCAATACAGTTTACTTTCCGCTGGCTTTTTATTACTCTTCTCGCTGGCCAAAAACAATTAAACTCGAGTCCAACTTGGACTTTTTCGCATGCCTGTCACACACTCGACTAGAGCATGGGCGTGCGTGGGCGTGTATGTGCATGTGTGTGTTTATGTTACACTAACAGAATGCCCATAAAATCGCTTACTCTGCACACGGCATTTTGTATATGTGTACACTCCTTGTTTAGGGGCAAGTAAAGTATTAAATCAATTTGCTACAAATACTATATATTTTCTATAGATGTAACTATAATCGTCATCGTACATTTGTCAATATGTGGCTAGGTTAAAAGCTAATAATTACATTTATTATTATTGGCAATTATTACAATATTGTAGTACAAAATAAAATGAAAAAAAAAAAAAAAAATAAAAAATATGATTTTCAAATATTATAATTAATTATCAAATTAATAAATTGAAATTGAAAATTATCTATTAAATATAATGTAAATTTTATCTAGCAATTACAAAGTATCTATTATGAAGTGCTCAGATAACTCACCCAATTATTTTTTTTTAATATTTGGTAAATATTAATTAATTATATAAATTATTTTTAAATAATATCAAAATAATTGATAAAAAATGATTTATTGAAAATATAATAATATTTAAAATTTACCTAACACTAATATAATATGGCGTGCTCAGATAACTCATATAATTATTTATATTTATTAAATTTTGAATATTTCATAAATATATATTAAATACATTAACTATAAATTTCACTTGACAATAACTATCTGTTATAAAAAGCAAAATTTACTTATTCGAAAAATAATTATTCAGCAAGGATATTTAGTCTTCGTGGTGCAAGCCCGAAATTTTCGCCTAGTTCATATGTTTGCAGAAGCATCTGTGAAGCCAAGAGGCTCTTCAGTGTGTGCGTGGGGGATTTAGGACATTTGGCGCCTAATTGTATATTATGTTGCTTAATTGCATTAAATTGTCACAGTATGCGCATTTCAATAATTGAATTGAGTGCGCTTAGCAACTTTAGCAACATTAAGCATAATTGATAAAGCAGGACTGACATTCAATTTACAATAGGTATAATTATGCACTTATGCTAATTTATGCTGATTGTTATTAAATTTTGTTCCAGACTATGAAAATCACAATTTGTGTTTTTGTTTTAATAAACTAAACGAACCCTCGAGAAGTCGGTGCTTAGCTGTGAATTCATTTCTTATTCATTTGAGAGTTTTCATAACCATATCTTTGTTTCCAGCTTAGGCTCTTTTTATATGATATATTGAATTACTTGTGTTTGAGCAAATGAAGCCATTGATTGCATATAGACAATTGTTATTATTTATGAATTTACTTTTGTCTGAAGCAAAAGTCTAAAAACGAAGCACTAAAGTAGCTCAGATTAGCGAAGCTGCTAGTGCTCTGAGTTTAAATAAACTTCCTGATTTATTATAGAGAAACAGTCTGTTGTCATAAACAATGTTCTTAATTGATTTTTAATTACAAATTTAGCTTTGGCAGGGCAACAGGATTCAGCGATAAGTTGGTCTGCTTTCAAATATATTTAAATTTGTTCTGCTGTGTGTTAACTACTCTCTCTCTCTCTCTCTCTCTCTCTCTCTCTCTCTCTCTCTCTCTCTCTCTCTCTCTCTGTGCATAATTAATCATATCAAAATTCAAACCTCAAGATGTTGTCATCTATGAATAAATTATCCCTCAATCTCAGTTTCGACTTGTTTACTTGTTGGGCAGCAGCAGCAGCAGCAGCAGGCGCAAAAACAGCAATTATAAATAACCAGAATAAATAAAAGAATAAAAAAAGGAAAACTAAGATTTCCCCAGCATTATTATGTTTACTCAAATGAAAATGGACAAGGACGCAACTGTGGTTGCCTTGCCAATTGCTGGCCTCTGTGGCCAGCTTCGTTTGGTTATATTTATAGATGCCGTCAGTTAGTTAGTTTTACGTGCTTAGCTAGTTTACTGGCAAAATTCAATATGTTGTTTTTCAAAAGAAACTCAATCTCAAAGTGACCACAGATTGGCTGCTGTCATGACAATTGATGAATAAATATTCATGAATATTTCGCATAGATTTCGATTGAAGTGCAATATTTGATTCTGTTTTCCTAGCATGGAGATTCAATTTTGCAAGTCTCATGTAAATAAATTACGTATACGTCATTGCGGCTAAAGTGGTTAAAAAAAGAAAAACACTTGACAACATGCGAGCAAAAGCAATTTGAAAGACAATTTTGCTCAACCGCAAATATTTTGTAAGGGTTACACTAAAACAAAAGTTCGAGTGTTTCTATTCGGGTATTAAATATGTAGCTGCTAGATGCTGAAAATAATTTTGTAAATTAAATTAAATAATATAGTTCAAAATAATTCTATTTAAATTGCAATTTCCTTCCTTTTGCCGTATTTTTGCTTAGTGTATTGACTCTCGACAGCCGCCAAAGTGCATCTCACCCGACGGCACTTAACTAAAACTTTTACCTAGCAATTCGTTAGTGCATTTTTCGCCCACCCTCACCTCACTTCGTATTCATGTTGTTGTGTATACAGGTGTTTGTGTTTGTGCGCGCTTTATTCTTACCTGCGATTCGGTGCTCGTTGTAGGGCATTGCTGCGCCCGGATACAGCTCAAAGGAGCGCTTCACGGTGGGCCAAGCCTGTGCGAAAGATTAAAAGTGTAAAAGAGAAATAGACTTCTTTCTTCTTGAATAGCCGCTTTGACGGCGTCCGCTGTCATTCAGGCGACGGAAAAGATATGCACTCAAAATGGGCCACAAATGTTGTTGACAAAGGCCAAACGCGAATGCGATAAAAATCAGCAGGCTGTCGGGCTAATAACAGCTTTTCACTAAGCAACAAGAGCCACAACATCACAGCAATGGCATTGCCAATGGTATGGGCAACAAAAAACAAAGTTGCGCTTTGTCGTTGGATCACATGCTAACATCAGACCCCCTGGCCTGCCGTGACCAGAGGGGGCAGGTCAACAGGCTAATGTCGTTCTTGAGCCTCAATGCAGCTGTCGATGCTAGACAATTGGCTTTTTTAATTAAACGTCGACCCACTAGTTCACCCACTCACTCCTGGAGCAATTCAATAACCACACTCGCCAGGAAAGAAAAAACTTAAGTGCTTCTTGCGTCTTGAATTTTAGGCATAAATAATTTTTAGCTTAAAAACTCAATATTCTATAAATAGCCACGGACTGAAGCCCAAGGGAGAAACAATGTTCCTTGCCAGGGGATTGAAGTCAAATCATTCAGCTAAGGAATTGCTTTTTGGCAACTTCATTAATACCCTGTATTTATTATGTTGTGAATGGCCAGAACAACATTTTTTGTTTTTCAATTTTTTTGTTATTTAAAGAAAATATTGAATGTAAATAATATAGTAATTATTACATTTATATGCTATATATACATAGATCGTATTTACGGAGACAGGTCTATGTCTCCGTATAGAAGATTTGGATATTTAAGCAAACCATACAAGAGACAAAATCTCAGCTGAATATACAACTTAAAATCAACATAATAATAAAATAGTTATAATTTTATTTGATTTTATTTTAGCTAAAAAAAATAATTTATTTAATTTATTATTGTTTAATACAGGTCATGCTTGAAGCCAACCACTTTGACTCTGACTAGGCACATTTTCGCAATTTTCACAATTTTCTATTATTCATTTTCACATTTTTTTTTTTTTTGTATCTTCGCCTAATTGATAAAAGGTTGCGTTCGGGGCGCTAATTGAAATTGTTTTCCATTTGGGTTTTGCGCGCAGACATGGGAGCGTCGGTTAAGTTGATGAATGTGGATTCGCAACAGCGCTCAACCCTCTGTTGACGAAAAAAGAAATAATTTTATTTGTGGGTAAGTTTGGCGATTTGTTTGCGCAACACTCGAAAAGCCGGCGCGATTTCGGTCTATAACGAGCTGGGCATGGTGAGCCGTATGCTTATGAAACTGTCAATTAGTGGCGGCTTTGCTGGCCTAACTTTAAGCTCCTGCTCACGCACACGCACTCCCACACACACATACACATTTAAAAAATCGCATACACCTACAGATGATTTTTATACCCAAGTGACGTCATTAATCTTTGACGCGCGCCGGAGAAAATTGTAAAGTCAATCAAGAGGCTGTTCAGCAATTCACAGCATTCGTCAAAGCTGATGACAGTCAGTAAATAAATGATAAATATGATCCCTTTGAAAACACTCAGCGCAAGCTCATTTGCATAATAACATTGTCGCTCAATGGGATTCGGCAAGTCAGGACGGGCCGCACAACTGCAGGATAACAGCTGCCTCCAATCGCTGTCGATTGTATTCTTATTGTTAAAGTTGAGGGAGTTTAGCTGGCAGCAGCTGGTCAGAGTTGTTCATAAAATTATTATTGGTTGTCAACGACACCTATATCTTAATACTATAGCCACACTCCCACACCCACACCCACATACACATCCACATCCACATCCACATCCATATAAAGTTCAGTCTGAGCTCGGTAAAGTTATTTTTACTGCAGGCCTTAAAATGATTTTTTGATTTATGCGCACAGTTCTTGGAGCGTGCAAAGCCACGTGCATATATTAATGACTTTATCATGCATTCGAAATTCATTTAGAATAATTCATTGGCATTTTAAAAGCATTCGCTGGCTCGTTATATTAATTAAAATCAGCACCGGCTGTAGTCAAACATATTTTTTATGAAAAGTTTTCTGCTCTAATTGGATACAAGTTGGCTCGCCTCGAATCTGTTTTTCAGCATCAGCTTTCCTTAAATATTATGACTTAATTAAAACGCCGGCATCTCTGGCAGCATCAACAACAACTTGACACCTACGCCAACTACAATCCGGAAATGCCTTAAAAGGTCTTCGGCAGTCCTGTCAAATATTTATTGTACACGGGCAAAGGCGAAAGATTTTCACGCAGAGCCGTGACTTTTACCAAATATTTACATTCCTCCTCAAATATAATAATTCACATAGTATGAGCATATCATGACTTAATCATGAGATAGCTACAGCTACAGATTACACACAAGCAAATACACGCTTTAAAAAGGTCGTCCGACCAGCAACAGGCAACGTCCTTATTGCCATAAAACACTTTTTTTTGAGCTTTGGCATTTTAGGACTTATCAAATATTAACCAAATTTTGCTTGCCTTTTTCATGATGCTGCCTAATATGCATACTAATACGCTGTCCGTAAAGGATTGTATCTAATCTCTCATTGAAATGTATATAATGTTTTCTTATATCAAAGCTAATTTTTGCTTTTCAATAGCTCACTCCATATGATTGCCGGCTATAAGCGAATGTACTTTTGCCTCTCTATGCGATTCTCATAAAAGAAGCTGCGCCTTTGGCTGTTTCGATTGTAAGTGGAATACTGAGTGTATGTCTAAGGTAAATTGTATGCAAAATTGTTTTACTCTACTTCAATATCTCTCATTGCCTTAAAAAGAAATAAAATCGAAAAATTTATTTACTCATAGATAGATGAAAGAGAAGTTATTTAAAAGAAATAAATAATATATATTCAAACAGTATAAATTTTGGATATAAGAAATAAAAAAAAATGTATTTATTTCTTAGGAAAAAAATTGTTGGTCAACTGAATTTTTTAGAGATATTTTCATATATATATAAGTTGGGCGTAGTCTAAAATTCAATATGCAAAAGTTTTGGCTTAAAACAGAAATTTAGTCTAAAGTATAATTATGTATTTAATAGGTTTTTTATTTATATTTAAAAGAATATAAGAATTTTAAAATGTTCAACATTATTAAAGGAATTTCTTTTTTTGGTCAGACAAAAATATGAAAAAATGTTGTTTTTCATTTTGCAGACTTTCTTACTTATTGTTATTATTATTACTTATAGCTATAATAATAATAAAATTATTATTTTTATTATTATTATTAGTATTACTATTAATTTATTTTATTATTAACAAATATAAATATGAGAACCCACAAATATTTACAGACACGCTTTTTTCGGCTTCTCAATAAATTTAAACTTAATAAAATTGAGCTTAAAATTTATGCTGAGTTTAATGAGATGGCACAATATAAATCAAATCATGATTAAATTAGCTTTCAACTGAAATATATTTTCTCATTAGCTCGTTAAAAGATAACAAAAAGTTTTCAGCCTCAATTCTGAATGCAAATGTCGCTTTTAATTTAAGCTCAGGACTTTCTTTCGAGCGTATTAAAAGTTAACTTTATCACGTATACGCCTGATTGGCCAATAGTGTTAATGGATTAGCACGCCAACGCTGAAGCACATCAAAAAATATTTAATTAATTTACGCAAAAGTCTAATAAACTGCCGGCCGCAGTCCTCAGCCCACATTTAACTGCAATTCCAACTGCAACTGCAACTGAATTCAAATGAAACCGTCTACGTGGGTGAAACTAACTAATTACCGCAGAGAGCACTCGTGATGTCAAGTTGTGGCCCCAGCAAACGGGACTCAATTAACTTTATGTCATGTCCCGTCTACGACACGCAAAAATGGCTTAGTCGTGTCACCCTAGCGCACAGTTCGCGGCACCATTTTCCACTGTGTTTCTAGTTTCGTTTCGAAGAAATCTGGGTGTTTGCCGGAAATTAGTCGCACACACGTAGAGGCGACAGAGCCACAGACTGCGCCTCGGAATTTATTGAACATGTTGCAACGGATTTTATGCAAAGTTCGCACTCACACACCCCGACTCATATTTCATGTGGCAGCATCGAGTTTTTCTTTCTTTTTTTTTTGGCATAAATTTGCGTGGGTAATGTGGCCAGCTGCTTCAACGAAAGACTTAGATATTGAATTTATTGGGTCTGGTGAGCTGCTCTATCCCCGACTGCTTCACCCAACGACGCAGTTGACAAATTGGTGTCGATTAAAAGTTTGTGCCCTTCCAAGAGCAGCAGCAGCAACAAAGAGAGCAACAACTCAGAGCCCAAAAATTACTTTCATACAGTTTTCGAGCAGAGCAATGACAAATAAACGGTAATTAAGAAAGTTTGTTTGTGCACTTATTAAAAAGGCAAAAGACAATAGCAGAATTCCCAAATGCTGGCTACACATACATATATGTATGTATATATTTATACATCACACCCAGGTGTTGCTGTTGGTATATACCAATTAGGACTTTGAGCGCAGATCAACTTATTTTAACTGGCTCCTGGCAGCTGTGCACGGTAAATGCCACAGGGCTAGAGGACGAATCGGGTGCTGTTAATACATTGAGTCTGACGGACTGCGCCGCTCGTTAAGGGCCAAAGTGTTGCTAATGCTGTTAACATGCGGCATTAGGCGAGCATCAAGTGCAGGGGCCAAGCGTCATCTCCAACTGTCGTTTGAGTGAGTGACCAGCTTGACTACAATGTCCGAATGGACGTTGACTATTGCAAGCCAAGCCAATGTGGACACAATGAATGGCCATCATTTGCAGTACACGCATACCCTTGCTGGCCATTTTCCTCTTGCCTGAATGTTGACTTTTGCCCACACAGTCGCCGCTGGCTCAGTTCTCTGTTTGAGTTGCCTTAACACAGTTAAATTGCAGCTGAAAAATTTGCATTTCTTTTCCACTTGACACTGGCCATTTGGTTTGGCTCAGGGCGATTTGGTCTGCTCAATGGAATTTATTGGCTTTGGGTAGCTGGCAACAACAGCAGCAGCACAGTACAAAGTGGAACCCATGCAAACATATTGTTGTCCTTATGGATAGCATTACGGTCAAAGGTGCATCTGATAAAAGCCCCTTCCCACGCCTTCAGCAAATTGATGACAATTCGAACTGATTCCTGCTGAAGAACTTTGTCGTCCTTCGTGAAAATTGTAATTAGATATTGCTTGCATTATTGCATCCCAGAATAAACTCATATACATTGACAGATGAGTTGTTTCTATAATCAGGTTGTTGCTACGTTTTAATGAAGTTAAGCCTTCAGCTGCAGCAGGCAAGAGCTCAGCGGGAAACTGCGTGCGCAAGTAGTGCAGAGCCTATTTTTAGATAGTTAATAAGTGCTCTTAGTTGTTGGAAATGTTTACTTGCAGGAGGTCTTTGCATTCCTGCCAAACCCCACAACAATCCCACATTGTTGCTACGTACATATGTAAAATCTGGCCAGGTATGACTACTTCATTGTACCACTACTAAGAGCTTTGAGAGCTTGAGAACTTTAATGTGTATGAGGAAAAGTATGGAATTACTACATTTAATTTTATATTCTATTTCTTATAATAATAACTCTCCTGAACGACTCGGTTCGTCTGACTGACGAGCTGACTGACGGTGCATAAAGGATTTTTAGCTACCTCAGCCACAACGCTTGACAGTTGAATGTGAAGGGAATTTTTCATCAATTTAAATTTTTACTGCTGAATATTTAAAGAATACAACTTTGTATAGAATATAAATAATAAATAAAATTATATTAATATAAAAGCCAATCTCAGTCGATCAGAACTGAATATTATGTTATATATAGGACGCATCAATGTTGCATTCCAAAAATTAGTTAATTGTATATATTATACAATATATATTAAATTATATATATTTATACACTAAATTTTGGATAAACTAAAATGTATATTTTGGAAATATTTTCATGATATATGGGATGCACATCCTATTCTATTTTTGTCTATTAAATAAACCAATAAATGGGCCAATCTTAAAAACCAAATATCTGAAGTCATCTTGATGCTTGCAAATGTATTTAATGAGCTCTGATTAAAATTTGGACAACTAACATTTTAATTAGCGACAAAAATATTTATTGTGTAATTATATAAATTTAACTACCAATTGACCTTTGTTTGTCTTATTTAATATAAATTACATATGTCGCCGTGGCCAAAAATAATGTCTAATAAAAAACATGACTACGCGTTGAACAAAACACTTGAAATTGATTTCGCAGCAAACGACATGCGAGCCAGAGCCCTTTAATCTCAGGCACGCCCAAAACTTATTTATATAATTTGAGACTAATGAAAGCAATCTGCCGCAACACAAGAAGAGCGATGAGTGAACTAAGAAAAAGCGGAGCAGAAGTCAAGGGTTTCAGAACTTTGCTCATAAAACTCGAATTGGCTTGGACCCATCAATCTCACTGCGGCAAATCCCTGACAGTGCGATTGAAAGGCAAGAGTTGAGTTTCGAAGCAAAAGTTGGGGCCAACTTGTTGATCTAAATCTAATTAGAGGGAGTCTCGAGCTTAGCTCAAACAGTACTCAGCACTTACCTGCACGCCCAGCACAATCAAGGATAAATAGCAATAAACCACGAGCTTCATTCCGTCGGAGCTTGCGTCTTCCGCTGCACTAAATCGGACCGTGAAATTGTCAATTGCCGCTGTGGCGTTGCCTAGACCAGACTTTCAATTAACCGGCGGCCAAAATGCGTCCAGTCTGAGCTCCTAGATGAAGCTAGTGCGAAGCGAGCTAAGCTGATTAAAAGGATTTGCAGCGAGCCGTCACACGCAACCAATAATTTTATTAGAGCGAAAGAAATTGACAACAAGCCGAAGTCACGTAGTTCGCGCTTGGATCGAGATCAAAATTGAAAGCGTTTTGAATGGCACTGAAGCCGTTACAGGGCACACAACTGCTCGATAGGATACAAAGGATAAAAACTGTTCAACGTATTGCAACGCTCGACTTCCGTTCGCTGGCGACACGAGATGTCAAAGCTGCCGCAACCGACGACAGAATGTTGGTCCTTATCAGCGGCGCATTTCCTTTTATAGCCATCGTGTTGCCACCACACGTCCACCCACACTATCCCAGCCGCCTCGTCCTGCCGTTTGCCATCGGTTGCGCCGCCCTCTCGTAGCATGCAGTGCGCAACAATTTCAAGTCTTCTTTAAGTACACAACTTTTTAACCATATAAAAAAACTTTTTCCAAATGCTGAAATTTGTTGTTATCTGCTTAAAAACTATTTTCGTCTACTTACATATTACTCATTTTAGCATAAATATATGCAAATAATATACTTTTGTGGGCAAGTTGTGTGTTTGAAAAGTTTCCCGCAATATGGCAAACTCAACACAGCAAAAGCTTTTTAAAGCTTTCGCGCAGAGCTGCCAACTTGGCATAAAGAGCTGCAGCAGCAACTGAAAAGCGGAAAAGCTGTGAAACGAAAAGAAAACTACTTTTATTTGAACTATCTATAAACTACATTTATTGACTGGAAAACTCGCGCACTTTCATACTCCCTCTCCCGTTCCCCTCTTACTTCAAGCCCATGTCGAGTGAAGGCGTTAAGCCCACGGGTATGGGCACATTCCGTGGATGGTTGAGGTCGCCGCGATCGTAATAACCGCCCAGATGCTCGCCGGGCACATGATACAAGCCATAATGGAGTCCAGTATTGGCGACCTGCCCAAGAAATTCCTTGTAATTTCATAAAAAAAATCTATCTAAGAAGATCTCACCCGCTTCAGGCCATTGATGGAGGCCAGCAGTAAGGCCATTTTGGCCAATAGCAATGCCTTGCCACTGACAATGGAGAGCATTTGGAAGCCCATTGGCACCAGCACAGCCCCAAGAGCTGTGACTCCAAACATCATGGTGATAATCATGTTGAAGCGATGCCGACGCAGCCGAGCGCTGCCCACCGTATCCGCCTTGCCCGCCGACCCATCTGTGGATATGAGTTGATGTAGTATTTAAGCAATTGTTGAGCTCAGCTACCCACCCTTGCTGAGATAACGTTCCGTGAGCTTAGCCAGATTGATTTGCAGCGTGTGCGTGGTTAGACCCTTGGCCAAGCTAACAGCGAGTTGATCAAACCACGTCAAGTGCTTCAGGTCCGTGCGTTCATCCGCCGCTTGCCGCGCGTGGCGGCTTGTGGCATTTGCTACGGCCATCAGCCGCACGCCCTCGTAGAGCGGTATGACATCCGCTGCCATGATGTCCTCGAATATTTGCAGGCTGCGCGCGCGAACACATGACCACAAGCCCGTGCCCGAGCGGAAGCAGCTGCCCAGCTGGTGACGCAACTGCAGCAATTGGGCAATCCAAGAAACGCGCGTATCCGTTCTTTGCGTTTGTGTGGGATTCACTGTGGGATTCACTGTTGCCTCGTGGCCTGCCACAAGTTGCAGTAGCAACAAACACACTGCCAAGAGGCAGACACTTTTCGTAAATTTCACTTGCATGCTGAGCGGCTAACCAAGAGTTCGCGTCGAGATTCGGATTGAAACTGCGGCCCTGCCCGCTGGACTGCAGCTTTTTATATGCCGCAAGGGCTGGTCACTGAATGGGAACGCATCTGGCTGTGCACCATGTGATTAAACTGCGTGCAGAATTATATTGCTAACGGTCGGAGATCGTATTCAATGTTGACGGTCATGGTCAGCGGCTGCCAGTCCAGTGGGCGGGAACGCCAGATCCAGTAAGCCACATAACCATATAAAACTGTTGAATTCGAAATTGAATTTATTGCCAATAGCTCGACCTGAAACCCACATTGCTGGGCAGCAAATTACCCTGTCAACGCACTCGTCACTGTATTCTAATCGCATGTGCCACATGCCTGTTAACTGATGCAGTTAGCCATGGCTAAAGCGTTTCATTGGGCTTGACCTGAAGAGCGGGCGTGGTACTTTCCAATTCGATAAAGTGGGAAAAGTTATGACAAAAGCTTGAACTACATGTATTTAGTAGGACACTTTCTAGTTAGTTGTACTAATTTCTAGTATATTGGTTTTTGTGTCAATTCGAAATGGATTATCTAAGAGTTATACGTAAGCCACTTTTGAGGAGAAGGACGAAGTGGACAAAGTGCATTTCAAATTATATTAATTAAAATCGAACAGAGACGGAGACCTGGCACACCATCAAATTATATGTACATTTCAAAGATTCACGTCAAATTAAATACAAATAAATGTAAATATAAATATAAATATATAAATAAAATATTAAATAAATCAAAGTGAAATAAAGTACTTAACTTAAACTTAAACTAAATGCAAAATATGGTATAATCTATATTTTGATAAGATATTTAATAATTAACTAAGGATAATATTTTAAATCGATAACATTCAACATTCTTGAACAAATATCGATTATTTGAGACTTGCGAGGGATCTATGTACATATGTACATACAGATGAATGAGCGCATAGGCGGAGAGGTCTCAGCTCGACGTACTGATCTAGAGTATACATATGTATGTATATACTTTATTTGGTCTAGATCAATATTATCAATGTACTATAGACACCCAGATTTTACATTGTGTATACTAATACAGCTAATATTACAAAATTCCGATAATGCCGGAATAAGCTGTGGCTAAATATTTTATATATTAAAATGACTAACCATTTGGTTAGCTAAAATACTATATATACATATATATATATATATATATATATATATATATATATATATATATATATATATATATATATATATATATATATATATATATATATATATATAATATATATATATTTTTTTTTCTTTAAAGCATTATTTTGTTTTTCAATATTTGTACATTTATTTTAATTATATTCATTTCACATTTATACGCTAAGAGGTAATTCATTGCATTTTTCTTTATAACAGTTGAAAAAATTCGTACTAAATTTTAAAGGTTTCACGCTTAAATGTTTGAGTGCAATAAGAGACGTTCAGTGATTTGCTTTGTTTTGTTTCCTTTAGTTTCGATTTAGACTTTAAAATATGCATCTAGTTAAAGTTACAGGTTCTTTTTCTATATATTATATAATTATGTTCGCTTTGTGTGTAGGTAAAACAGTTGCCTTCAATTGTGTGCCATAAATGTTTGCTATATATCATATACATAAACATACATCCATACATCAATATACATATATATATATATAAATATACACTTATATATGTAAAGTTTCTATTCGGTATTATTTATATATATTTCAAAAGTTTTGTTACGTTTATTACATGTTGATGGTAAGAAAAGATTTCTCTAGAATAGACCAGATACATTGAGCTGATTCCTGTTGTCCTCGACTGATCGTGGTTGGGTGTGTAAACGCGTCTTGGTAAAAAATAGACAATTCAATCATCATCACGTGACTCAACTTTTTGCCTATATATATACATATATGGCTACAACTGTACAACTTTAGACCTAACTGGCGCATGACAGGCGATGCCGCCAATATAATCATGAGCCTGTCGCTGTACCAGCCGGGGCAGCGGCACCAACGCCACGTCCAAATCGAGGCAGATACAGTCCAAACTTGGACTCAATACCCGTCAGCAGCGGCACAGCCGCATGATAGCCACCAATGTGATCGGGCTTGGGCTGCTCTCCGCCCAGCGTAGCATCTATGGGCAGGCCAGGCTTGGTGCCATGCGAGCCCTTCGGCTGATTGCCACCAAAGTCCACGTAGAACAGACGCTGCAGCAGCTCGTAGGTGACCAAGGTGACGCCAAACTGTGGCGATGAGCGACAGACACGAGCTGAACAACAGAAAGAGAGAGTGCTTGATGTGAGGATGATGATTTAAGCTAGTAGTCTCTGGCTGCTTACCAGCTGTGCCCTTCCAGAAGGCTCGCGGTCCCTCTTCGGCCATAATCTTTTTGGTGGCATCCCAAACGCCCGTGTATGTCGTCTGGCCCGTGCGAGCGGCCACCTGCAGTCGCGTCTTAATCACATCCGCAGGTGTCACCAGCGAAGCAGCGGGCACGCCGGCAATGGCACCAGCGGCCAGCAGCGATAGCGGATGATTATAGCCATCCTTGTCGGCCAGCGCTGCCTTGGTGTGCGCATAGGTTGGGAAGTAGATGGCCGAGAAGTTCACGTCGCGTAGAAGGCACGCTTTGGCACCCTTGTACAGGCCAAGGAAACCCAGTTCGCGAACAACGGATAGAGCGCTTATCTTGGAGCCGCCGGCGATTTCACCAGCCACCTGCAGCCGGATTTTGACAATCTCCAGTGGATTTGTGAAGATAACCTGGGCAGCACCTCCACAGGCACCGGCTACAACCTCGCCCCAGACGGGAATATTGCCGCGCTTATCCGACAGATTGTCGCGCACGAAATCATTGACAGTCAGCTTGATGGCCTTCTCCGGAGCGACGCCCATCAGCTGGGGCAGCAGGCCGCGATAAAGACCGAGGATGCCTTCGTGGCGAATGACCTGGTGTATAGGAAATATGTATATATTTATATATATGCCACTCAACACATTTGACGTACCTTCTTGAAACAGTCCCAAGAATTTCTATACGCGACCTCACCAATCATCGATCCTGTGCGCTGATTTTGCATGCGCGTCTTCACGAGATCAATGGGATAGACGACCGTGGCGCCAGTAGCTAAGGAAGGCAAGGAACAGTTAATATACTTTCTAGGGAGTAAGTGAATGATCAATGGGTTACCGCCTGCAAAGGAGGCCAGAGTGAAGCGATAGGTGGCCTCCAGCACTTGAATCAAAGCTGATCGATCATTGGGACTGTCAACGGCCTTGATCTCAGCCAGGCGGTGAGTGATGTGCTTCGTATAGTGTTCCGGTCCGATGTTGCTCAGGTCGCTGTAATCGATGCGGCTGTTGGGACAAACGAGTTGGGCATGTGGTTAGTCGAAGGATCGGGATGCGAAGATACCCACACATAACTAGCTAAAACGGAATCACACCGAACGGGTGATGCATGGCCAGAGGGAGTTTTCTTTTCTTATCTCTTTTTGTTTACATATAACATATATATATAAATATTTTTTTTTTTTTTTGCAAGCAAGGGAAATACCATGTCTTATTAACGTTTCTCTTATTTTGAATTAACTTTTTTTTTAGGAACAACAACACTTGCCTACTTGGAGAAATCGTTTTGCGTTTCCACCATCTTCTAATATTGTGATAAATATAATAATGTTAATAAATTTGATTTGTATGAGTTCGAATTAGAGAGAGAGCAGGGGAGAGAGAGAGAAAGAAAAAGATACAAAATGTCAACGGTTATTACAACAGGAGAGACAAACACAGGGATGGAACTTGATTAAATATTTTCTTTTTTTTTTTTTGTTTGGAGCTGACTTCGTGGCTGACCAAATGATTTGCCTACAAATGAAATTTTTGATTGTTGTTGTTGTTGTTGGAGGAGGAGGAGGAGGTGGAGATATTAGTGACCTAGATGGCTTACCCCGGCTGATTAACGGCGCCCGTTATCTGAAACAATATATCAATTTCCAGCGGGGTTATCTGGCTCATGGTTTGCGCCGCATAGAGCAGCTCATCCTTGGTGACCTGGTCAGTACGACTGCCCTTGGTGGCATATAGATAAATTTGCTTGATCAGCTCCATGTTGTTCAGCAACGATGTAAATGCAATGAAGTACGGAAAGCTCACTCGATGACCCTCAGTGACCTATGAAAATGGCGGACTATTAACATGCCTTGACAAAGGAGTATTCAAGATTGAGTTGGACATACCGCCAGCAAGTTGTCCTTGACATCGGGTGTGAGTAAATGCCGCTTAACCTTAACAATTATGTCCTGAAAGTCTAGGGGGGATATGAATCCAGTGCCAGCTGGATCTTTGCTCCGGAATGCCTCCATTGCGTGCTCCTCGTGAAAGTCGTGCAGCAGTTGCGTGAATTCAGCATAGTTGATAAGACGTTGCTTCTTCTATATATATATATATATATGTATATATATTGTTGTAAATATATTTATAGGAGTGTATGGGAAATCGTTTAAGTGTGTGCTTTAAAAATAAACATGTTTCCGTTTACGTACATCACCAAAGTAGCGTTTGATAAATGTGCCATCTAAGCTAAAAGGTATTTTTGCGTGCAGTTCGGTTTTTTGTACGACATCAGCGAAGTCAGCTGTAGAATAAATAAATAATAACAGTCAATATATGCAATCAATAATATAAGTGCATATGGAGATAAGTACCGTATGAGACAGTGCCATTGCCTTGGCGATCAAACAGCTGAAAGGCAGTTCTGTAGAGGGCATCGGGGGCGCAGAGCAGCCCCTCAAATGCCTGAAACTCCGAGAATGATATGAGGCCATCTTTGCTCGTGTCCGCAATGCCGGCGAGCAGTCGCACCGATTCCTGCAAAAGACAAGGTTCAAGGTGTATTCAGACATTGGAGCGTCAGCTAATAAGTGATTAGTTAAAATAAAGACTTTATCACAGGAAAAGTACACTCCACAGACTTCGACCCGGACGCACCTGGGAATCAATTCCAGCCGCGACCAGCTAAACATTTGATAACGAACAAACGATTTAAATGTTGTGACGTCGACAGACTTTCGCACGAGGCAGACAAGTGACAGCGAGTGGGACCGTCGGCTCTATGAATCAGTTGGCTTTCTTGAGATAAATATTCTTAGGTTGATTTAATGCCGCCCGTTACACAGGTAAGCCTTATCTCTGCGACGGTGATAAGAAGTGCTCTGAGTATGGGGTTAGGCCGGACGCATGTATTTGTTGCAGCTGCCGTTGATTGCTTATCACACACAGTAAGACTTTGTGTATGACCTTGCAATGACCCAATGATGCGCCGTTGTCTATGACACGGGTTTGGTTTGTCACGATGTCGTGCTGTCTCTGCTCTGTTGCTCTGTTGCTACTTACATCATTGAACGCCGACTCAGTGAACAGGCCCAGAAATTTGCGCACGAAATCCTCGCTGGTCATGTAATGCTCGCCATCCTTCTGCAGCGAGGCGTACTTCAGAAAAACTTCGCGCAGTTTCTCAGTGCCGGCGCGCTTCAGTAGCGAGGGTGTCTGCAAGAAAACACAAACAGATAACAGATCACATATCACACATAGTCACAAATATACGAGCACATCTCGTATGTGCGCTCTCTCTCTCTCTCTCTATTTTTTACCCCTCTCTTGAAATGACAAAACAAAAGCAACACGTGTCATAAATACATATACACAAAGTGTGTGCGCTCTCTCTGTCTCTCTGTGGAACTTAACTTACAGTGGCGGCAATTGGCATTTTATTGATATTTGTAATTATTTCGCCTAACAGCAGTATGTGTTTTTAACGACCAAGACTAGCTGGCCTTAATTAGTGCATCGACTTGCGGCAAATCCAAACCGAACTGAATCGAACCCGTTGCCCAACTGAATGCCAGAAATGTCCCCACTTCCATTCTATTGCAAAGCAAAACTCGTCGAGAGAGTGCGCGCAAATTCTCTCTTCTTGGTTTTCGTTTTATCATTTGCCTAACAGCGTCTGATCGTTCTGCCGCTCTTAAATTTGCCTCTCTTCTCTGCTGTTCCGCTGCTCTTTGACATTTCCGCATATTTGTTGACATCATAAATTAAGCAATATTTATGGTTTGTTTGCAAACAAAATTGCCAAGAAATGCTTGAAGAGTGCAAAATTTGCAAGGGAAAATACTCTTAATAATTGGGTGAGAGTTTATGTAATTCCTATTCAAGAATAATCCGGAATCAATGTGGTTGGAATTATTTCAAGTAATTTCGTCAACAGTGGACAGAAAGTCGTTCAAATTTATCAATTAATTCGTTGACGTAATACGATTATCATCGTTGAAATTGTTGTTTTGTTGTTGTTGCTGGAGAGAGCGCCATATTTACATACACTCAGGTGATATGACTGTGAAACACAATAACAAAAACAATTGATTGCATCGAAGTCAACAGTAAATCCATTCGATTGAGTCCTGTATTGATTTCAAGGCTTATCAGCTTGTTTATTATTTATGCAGTGTCGGAGTTGTTGTAGTTTATTCTGTTTCTGTTTTCCATGTGTGAATATGAATATGAAAATATGAAAATATGAAATCTGGATAGTTTGGCAATAAGTAACGCGAATATAAATAATATTATGTAAATAATCTATATATATATATATATATATAGAGAAAGTTCATTCATTATATAATATGAAATTTGATTTATTAATTTATATAATTGTTGTTTGTATTTAGATATCCAATTTGCAATGTGAATATTTATTTTAATATTATTTATATGGAGCTTTGGTTGACCTTATTCTAAAAATAGTTTAAATTCCAGTTGAGAAAATTTTCAGGAATATTACTATATAAATAAAAGTCGTTTGAGGTCAGGTCTGCATAACTAACTAAGGCCAACACCAAACGGATAAGCTTCCAGCTTTGTGAATGCCAAGTATAATTTATATATCATTTAGTTAGTTTATTTTGCTCTCAACAAGCTTTGCGCTTATAGCAGCTTACAGAATGCCAATTATTTTATTTTCACCATCTGGTGGTTAAAGAAAAATAAAGCACCAGATAATACTCTTGTTGGAGTGGATCATCGTCAAGCGCAAATCAACAGCGCGAGCTTAGCTCTTGCACTAATGAAAGGAAACCTTGTTGCCAGCTGTTATGCTAAGTACAGGGCTTCACGCAATTGCACATTGAACTTGAACTTGAAATGCGTCAAACACACACAAACATAACGCACACAGATACAGAGCAAAATTATATGCATTTTGCATGCAGGTACAAAATATTGCGCATACGCCACGTGAGCCGCAGCATATGCATTGTATGGCGAGCGTTTGTTGTTGTTGTTTTTTTTTTTTTTGGCTACAAATTATAATGAGGTCGTTTGTCTGCCTGGCTGTTGCTCCGCAAAGTCAAAGTTCGCAGAGGGCCGAAACGGCGCACCTGCCGCAGCTTGTCACGTGTTACTGTCTACGTTGCTTATATTTATATAGTACATAAATATAAATATATATATAGCAAACATGAATATATATATATATATATATATATATATATATATATATTTTTTTTTTTTTTTTTTTTTTTTCATGTTTGCTTTCGTGTCTCTCTGCAAATGGTGCGCCCCTGAGAACAAACAAATACCGCATAACTTTTTGCAATTCCTGTCAAGGTCAGTCTAGCTGTTCATTATCGCCATTTTGTCAGAGTCATGACTGGCAGCGAGCCGTGGTTGGGGATGAGCAGGAAGCACGTTGAGAATAAATCACAAAAAAAAAAATAGTTTGTCTCAGTTGTGTGCAAATCGAATCAAATTAAAAATCAGAGCGTATTTAACTACCTTGACGTCGCACAGTTCACCCTCTGCCGGGAGAAATCAAGTCGTATTGAAAGCAATTGGCCAACTTGATTATAGACGCTGATAGATAATCCAACAGATTGGCAGAACCAGAAATTTATTATAAAATTTTTGAATTTAAGTGCAAACAGATAAATTTAAATTAGAAAAAATTGCAAAAAATGAAAAATGTTCCATTTGAAAATTGAATTGCAAGAAATCGCTTGCACAACTAATTTTAATATTTATTTATTTTATTTTTAACTGTTTTTCGCCTATTTAGCCAAATAACCAAAGCAACGTAGCAAAAAAAAGTTCAAAATTACTGTCATCTATTGCCTATAGTTTAAAGTAATTATAAATTATATTCAGGGATTATAATTAATAATTATTATTAATGAGGGTTTTGGGAAGGGCACTAAGGCTGGCATCAATAGTGAATTCGTTTATGATAACTGTTACTAAAAAGCTTGAACTTTGTTTTAAATTCAGTTGCAGTTATTTGCACTAAGCCTCATTATCGTAAGTACGAAATAAACTTTAATGGGAAACTGACTGATTACGTATACGCAAGGGCGGGCAGACGTGTAATAAAGTGTAGCACAAAAAAACAACAGATATACAATTTAAACTAAGAGAGAGAGAGAGAGAGAGAGAGAGGGATTGGTTGAGCATATGTAAGAGACAGACAAAGAGAAGGAAAGAGTTACAATAGAAACCAGTAGCAAGCGACTCCAGTTGCCTGTGCAAAAAACTGCTTAAATAAATAAACAAACTGCACATTAGAACAAAACAGAGCTAAAAGCAGCTTTAATGAGTGCATAATATGTATATATGTATGTATATCAAAATAAAAATAAACAAAGACAAACACAGTTTCCAGTGAAAATTGAGATAGCGTCGAGCTAATTCAGCCTTTGCCTGAAGGTGATTTTGCTGTTGTTCCGTTGCTTGACATTAAAGTGGACACCGAGAGACGGCCGTCACGAGAACATATGATGCTATGGTGAGCTTTTTGCGTATAGATCATATGAATGTGAATTTTCATTTATAATTATGTTGTTGTTGTCTCTTTTCCACATATACAGATATTTATTTATATATAAGTATGCGTAAAGAATGCCCATGTGAATTCAAAATATTGACAAGCAACAGAATAAAACTAGTTTGTATATAAATAAGAAATCATACGAATATTCAGTGATAAGCCATATTGCATGAGAACAAAAATAAGATATTCATTTTCATATGAAAAATAAAGCAAATTAATTAATTCAATTTAATCGCTGTTATCTATTCACTTCACTTAGATAAATAAATGATAAAACAATGACCAGTCCACGGATCACATAACTATTGCTGAATAGCTTTCAGCTGACTGGAATTTGATTATTGTGAATTGCAGATCTACTTTTTGTTATCAAATTATATAACTCAGCAAAGCAAATTAGCTAGACAACGACTCTATATATCTATTATCAGCTATAATAGCAATTTTAGAATGATTTTTGAAATACTCATATTTATATAATATTTATTGGATTATTCATATTCAGTTTACCTCTTCCATTTTGATAGAGCTAGTCGCACGTAATGAAATAAAGTCCTGTTTCAACAACACTGGGAACACTGATATTCTCCGTTAAATTGGGGCTATAATTATTTCAATTAAGCTCTCGCTATATTTTACATTTGTTTCTCTAATATTTGCTGGGATTTCGCGCAGCTTAGCTAATTTATTCGCTTGTTTTGTTTACAACGCCAACTGTTGCTGCGAGTGCTCAGTTGCTGCTTGATAATGCCAATGCCAATGCCAACGGGCTTCCAGGTTCACCGATTCACGCTCTCTCACTGTGTATTTCTCTCTTTGCTTATGTATAGATATATATAAATTTATATATATATATATTATAGATATATTTTCACTTATGTATATATTTCGAATTTGGATTTAGAATCTAACGCGCGATTCACGTTCCTTTCGGCTAGCTGCGTGCGCTTGCGACGCCTCACTTTTCCATTCTGAATCAAAATCTGAGGTACGGGCAGCAAAAGCTTTTTTTTCCCAGTAATATACTACCCCAGCGTCGACGCCAACGCCAACGTGGACAGCGACGTCGACTGCAGCCACAGCTGACAATCGGTTGGGTGGTTTACGTTTCTGCATTTGTTGTTGTTGTTGTTGTTGTTGTTGTTGTTTTTGCTTCTGCTTGTGTGCGTCATTTGTAATTTGTTATTGCAATATGCATTTGTATTTGTGTTTCTATCTTTGTATTTGCTCATTTCATGGGCAACAACAACAGCAATATGCTATCTGTCCGATGAGCTTTACAATTTATTTACACATAGGGTGCACATAGGGTGTGTGTGGGTGGCAACAAAAACCACCTGTGGAGCACACACATAGTGAAAACAGGAAATCGCGCAAATCCCCTTACATGGCGCAGCTTTCCTAGCTGCACAAGTCCAAGCAGAGCTAAAAAGCTTTACTCCGCGGCTGAGCTTGTGAGCTGAACTGGGCGCACAGCTGCAGCCAGCAGCTTCCAGCACAAGACTAGAAGGACACAAATGCACAAGGCAACAGGCGCAGATACAGGATTCCCATTTAAAGGTCAGCCGGGAAGCTTTAACCAAGGAATGCGCACAACAAGGCCAAGTTAACAACAACTTTGAACTTTATTTCGTAAAAATTTGCAAAAAAAAAACCCATTAACGACAAAATTTTATTTGAATTTGAATATTTGAAAATTTTAATTTAATTACAGCTAAAATCTTTTTATGGAAATAATAATTCTGTATGAAAGATATTGAAGAAATAAATATATACAAATAGGAAATTAAAGAAGAAAACACGTTAGAGTCGGGCGCTCCTAGTGCAGAATACTCATTCACACCACTCCCCCAATTGGGCAAATCAATATAGACACATTATCAGGCGAGAGCTTATAGCTTCTTGAATAGCGCATAGCGGACGGAAATTGCATAAAGCCAATATACTCAAATCACTTTCGTGAATGAGTATATAAGTGATAGGGGGTTCAGCTTATATCTAGCTCATTTCTTCAGACGGACAGGTAATCCTATAGACCCCATGTTTAATTAATAGTGAAATAAACTGAACATAGAATATAAAAAAAAATTAATATATGCAAATTTCTTAACAATTAAATAATAATTAAATACAAATTCCACATTACATTAAAAAATTAAGCCATACGAAAATTCTATTCAAGTTACGATTCAATAAACCTTGTGACCTTGAGTCAAGTGCGTTCAAAGCTTCACTAAAATGCCGTATTGTCGTAGTTTTAATATTGGCATTAAGCTGTAGAGTTTCATTGGCAAATTTATAGCATATAGCATTATCTATAATAATCAATTGTGGATTGCAATTAGCTGTTGTCAGCACATGCAGCACATGCCACATGTGGCAAAGCCGAAGCCCGCGTTGCGTATTCGACGCTTTGGCCGGCCGGCCGGGTCGAGCGCACGCACGCACGTGAATGGCGCATGACTGTTCTAAAAATAGTTAGACACACACACACACACACACACACACACACACACACACACACACACACACAAGGAACATGGTTAAATATAAACCAAAGCACACGGCGCTCAGAGAGCATAAATAAGTAGAAATATCTCAGCACGCTGACACCGGGCCCAGTGGCGACTGAGCCAACAAGGCCTTTGCACAGCGAGCTGCATGCAATTCGTTAAATGAAATCAACTACAATTATGGCTGTAAAAACGACACGGCACAACAACTCCAATTTCCTGGGGAGGCTTTAAATTTGAAATGAGAAAACCTTTGGCTGCCATCAGCTGATTTTGTCAGTCTATTCGTGTCCCTTTGGCGCCAGGCACTGGCAGCCAGTCGCGGTAGGTACTCCAGCCACAAGCCGCCGCTTGACGGCAGACAGTAAAGACTCTCTTGAGCTCACACTTGACATCTTCAACATAAATATGACATAATCCGAGTGTTAACAGAGCTGTGCACTCACTGTGCTGCCCTTGCACCCCTCCCTAAAGACTAAGGATGGGCATGCCAAAGGTAATAGTTAATGATAAGAGCTACGGTGTCAGCTATAGTAATTAGATTGCTAAGCTCTTAGCTGATTAAAGTACGCTTATCAATGTTTAACTGACAAGTGAATATGCTCAGCATATTGTAGGGCTATTTGCCATTCCACACAACATTGGAGGACATTTAGCATTTATTTCTCGCGTTAATTAAAAGGTTTCATTAACTGTTAGTACACATATTGTTGGCTACTCACTTCTTGGCATTGAACGTTTTCCTGTCCTGGTATCCAATTAATTGGGTTCAATTCGAGCATTGGCATTATATATATATATATATATATGTATATATATATGTACTAGCTAAGGGGTCGCTAGGGAAGGGGTAAGGGTAAGCTAGCAAGGATTTTGCCACGAAACTTAACAAGAAAATTATGAGTAAAATCTGATTTAATATGGAACGTGCTGACTTTATGTTCCCGAATGAAATGCTTAGTCAAGGGCAAGGGCGTGTGGCTACTGACCACACGGCAACAGCTACGGCAGGCGACAGACCCCTCCCCCGTCTCTTTTGGTGGCTCGTCTGATGCGCTCGTTTGCGATGCGTGCTGCGTGCTGCTCTATTATCGATTGTTGTTCACACCACAAATATTTAATTTGTTTTTTTTTTTTATTTATTTTTTTTTATCATAACTCAATGCTCTGTAATTAAATTATTTTTAGGCTCGTTGCGGTTGCAGAATTTCGGGTTCAATCCTACAACCTGAACAGACTGCACGAGCCGGGAAAACACGTAAAACTGTGGGCGGGAAATGCGAAAGCAAAGGGCTCTAATGCTAGTTGGGAAATTTTAACAGAGCTGTCAATTAACATTGAAGTTAATATAACATTTTTCATTGTTCCAATCCGAATTGACGGTACTTTTCTTGCAATGTAAACAAATCATGAAAACGGAAAGAACAAAAAAACGAATATTTAGCGCCACATCTATTTTGCAGACAAATATTATGACAAAATTCACATTCAATGTTAACATCAAAATTTAAAATTTAATTTGTAATAGTAAAACAACATTGCCGTTTTTTAATTAATGTACACATTTATTGATTTAAGCAATTTAGTAAGCATATATAATACGATTACCGTTTAGTGGATTTCCTTCACACAACATGTTATAGCATAGTTATTAATTTCTTATTTAGTTGTAGCAGTATTAGGTAAATATATATAAATATCAATATTTCCAAGATTTTGCATTGCTTGCCCTCATAGTGGTATTTGTAGAGTGTAGACGTAGACTTCAATTAAAGATATTATAAATACATGCGTAAACAAACATAACAGTTTCAACATAATTATAAGCCACAATTGTAAATCACATTAAATAATTTATATAAAGCAGATCTCCTAAAAGTACGAATAAATTGCAATTTCTGTTAACTGAAAGCTAATGTAATGCCATTTGTTTATCCGTTCCAAATTGTCACATCGATAATCAATTGCCTGAACAAATACAGCTTCGCTTTGTTTTTTCTTTGAAATCTCTTAGATCGTTAATCACTATAGTGTTTGGTTGGTTACATCAAACATCTTGTTGTCATGCTGCATGTTGCTGTTGTTGTTGATGTTGTTTCTAGCATTTGTTAAATTCGCTGGATGAACCAAAGTGCTATTAGCTGGTAGAACTTTGTTGTTGCTGCTGATTTAGATCAAGACTTCAGCATACTATCTGCGCAGATCGATGACCTTGACCTTGGTCTGGGGATCCATCTTGATGTGCTGTGCATCCATGAAGAGAGGCGGATCATTGGGATGCGGATGGAAGCCGCTTTGCCGGCACTGAGCAATGTAGTCCAGCCCATATTGCGGCGTGAGTAAGAAGAAACCAGTTCTAAAAATAATCATGCAAATTATTCACAGTCTGATTCAAAAAAATACAAAAAGTCAATGACTCACGTATTGTACTTCGGCGCACAGACGATGGCGATTGCCTCTGGCATCATCATCTGGTAGGAGCAGTGCGTGTGCAAGTCAACGGAGGACAGAAAAGCAGTCTGAGTCGGATGTGTCTGTGGGCGAGTGAATCATTAGTCAATTTTCGGTTTGGGCTACACCACCGATGGCCCCTTACATGTATCCAGCCAAGCGTAATGAGCTGCATTTGATCCTGGACATCAAAGATCTGCTCCTCGTGCATCGTGTTGCAGCTGTCGGGCGTGCCTTGCTGCTGGGGCGCAATAATATGCGTTATATAGAGTTCATTGTGGGCCAGATGGCCAGCAAGGACTCCGCAAGTCTCGACGTTGTTAGAGGTATTGGCATGCGCCAGCTTCAGGAACTCATCCATGGTATCGCCGGGCACATTGACACTGCGCAACGACCCAGCCAACAGGGAGTCAGCGCGGTTAAACTGCGGCTTGCGGCTGCGATCAAATGTGGGCTTCGTTGACGTGCTGTAATGTGAGAAGCATGTTAGTCCAGTGCCAGGTGTGTCTCCCTGAGATTCACTCACTTGGCTGTCGTGTCGGCGGCGCCAGCATCAGCTGCCTTCGGCAAGAGTAGGCCCGAGTTGGGCAAGTTGGTGCGATTGGTGCCAGTGGGGAAATCGTTTGGATAGACCACTTGGTCGAGCAGACCCAGATCTGGGGCCGTTGGTTGGCTGCTCGGATCCATTTGAACATGCAGATTGGCGGGTATGAGGGAAGGTACAGAAGCTGCTGCAGCAGCTTTCTTATTGGCCATCTGCTGCTGACGCTCTTGCTCCTGCTCCCGCATACGCTCCGCCTCCTTGTTGGCCAGAAACTGTTCATACTCACGCTGATACTGGGCCAGCAACTTGTTGCGCAGTTTCTCCGTCGTGGGCATGATCTCGTCCATAATTGTCTTATTAATGGCCTTCACTTCGGCTTTGACGCTGGCGTAATCCGGATGCTGTCGTATTTTCTCAATGAACAGCGTCATGTAGCGCATAAACAGTATAAAGGCGTTCTCATGGTCACCCTCATTCAAATAGACGTTGGCCATGCGCAGGATCTCCGTTCCGGCACGGTAATAGCTGCGAAGTAAAAGGAAACCATTCAGCGGCCATCAATAATGCAGCTCAAAATAATATATATTTAACTGTTGCTGTTGTTGCTGCATGCATCTGGCTGCCTATAGGAAGTGCAATAAGGTACATGCATATATATGTGTGTATGTGTTTGTGTGTGAAGAATATCCTTCAAAAGGGAACTGCGCATGCAAGGTCTTCGCCTTGTTGAGTGTGTGGGTTGGCATTGGAGTAGGATTTCCGCTTGGCGCCACAGCTGTGAGGCTTTCAACTTACCGCGACACTTTCATATTCTTGTCCACATCGATGAGGTTGCCGCAGTGGGACAAGTTTTTGATGCGCTGCTGTGGCTCCACGACGCCCATGTTCATATTATTCACGGCCTTCGACATGTTTTTTTTTTGCCGTTATTTTTGCTTTTCTTTTGAGTTGGCTTCAATTTGGTTTACAGTGCCTCTGCTTCTTGTTGTTTACAGCTCAGCGTAATTACAGTTTTCATCTGTGGTGTTGCCCTTGCCAAGGATTAGATTATTTTGTAACAATTGTTAGCGAATTACTCATTACGCAGGTGTTCGTGTTCGTGATGGCGTCGCTTGAAAACTGTGCGCACAGCTGTTTGTTATAAAAAAGTGAAATATGTCCCTTTAACAGCTGACTTAACAGATGTTGATTTGGACTGTTATCGATATGGACACATTCGTTCGATAACTTTATGCACACTGTTAACGCGAAACTGAGCAGTCAGTTAATATTTGAAAAACATAATATATACCTCTGAGGAAACTCAAAGCAATAGGCGAACACTTGCAAACTTTTGGTTATATATATGCATATATGTACGCCCGCACATACCAATAATCCTTATCGCTCTACAAATTTTAGCTTAGCTAATCTTCATAAAACATTAACGCCTATGTATAAGTAGTTATCAGGTATTATTTTTAAAGACCCCCACTTGAGCAAACTTGAACAATTTATTGGCTACTATTAGTTAGTTGCTTATAGAGCCAGTGTGTGACCTGTGGCGTGAGTTGCTGCCAATACTTAAAAGTAAGTAATGCAAATTGAAATAGCTCTTAAGAAATACTTCAAAATATAGATATACATTATTATTTACTAACTGACTGACTGCATAGTTCAAGTGGGTAAATTATTTGTTAAGAGTAGCTAAAAGCTAGCTAATCTATAGTTTCGATCTGCTCTGATAAGCCATCGACAGGCGATAAATCCAGGCATATCCCAATCGCAGCTGAGTGACTCTGGGCAGCCGGCGCTCAAACAAAGGCGGCGCACAGAGACCACGTTTCAGACTTTAGCTCTAACTGTAGCTGCGATAATGCATAGTAATTGAGTGAATGAGCAACTGAGTGCATGAGCCGATGACTAACTGAGCGCTGGATGGCAATCAATGTAAAGCAAAAAAAAAAAAACTGACCAAAATGCCATTCAAAACACAAGCAAAATAAATAAACAAACAAAACGCAAGCGTGGCTGAAGAGCCAACAGAGAGAGGAAGAAAGAGCGAGCGAGAGACAGAGAGAGAGAGATCGTGGTTCCATCTTGGTCAGTCAGTGGCCCAGTCCCAGTCATCGAGCGAGCAGTCGAGTGCCAGATTGGGCGCATAGCGGGCGTCATTTACAAAATCTCCGACAAGAAAACAAGAAAAAAACGCGAGCTCGAGCCGAAAATCGGTTTCAGTTTCGTTTTCTGTCCACTTTACTTGCTGTGCGCGGGGGGGCGTGGCTGGCGGGGGGCCAAGTCTCTTGTGTAGCGCAGATAAATAAATAAATAAATATATATATATATGTATATATATATATATATATACGATTTATATATACATGTCCCATCGGAGTGGCATGTTTCGAAATCTCGTTTCGCATTTGGAACGAAATTAGTTTTTGCAATCAGCTCGACCATCGAATGTCCAGCAAATAAATAGTTTTGACGTGTTAAGCGGCAAATCGCGATCATAATTAAATAATTAATTGCGCGGGAGCATAGCGTGAGATAAGCCCGATCCAAGCTAACTGAAACTATGACCAGCCCTTGGCTTGCACTCCACGTAGAGCTGTTGAGCTAGTGCTGCTCAGACTATTTGCCGTTTTAGCAACTCAAATTGAAATAGTAATTGTTATTAACTATTCGGGCTAATCAGTGCCAAGGCAAAGGAGCCGCGTTGCATAAGCTAACTGGTCTCTGGTCTGAGTGCCGCGCTTAACCTCGAAAATCTCAACGAGAATCGCGCTCGACAAACAAGAAAAAAAAAAAAAAAAAAAATTAAAAATAAGTGAAAAAAAAAAATAAAATAAAACTGTATGAAAAGGCTCATCAGCCCACCCATATATGAACCGAAATCTTTTGTAATTCGCTCAATTGGATGCCAGGAGATACATTTGAATCTTTTGTAAGTGATGCGCACAATGGCGGCGAGTGGACTTCGTGGACCCAAATTGTCCGAATTAAAATCAGATAAAAACCAATTGCAATTTGGATAAAAGCAGAATTGAATGTATAACAGAGAATGACCAATCTGAACTTTCAATTACATAAAATAATGCTATCGATAACCATTATATCAGATCCGCACTTTGCATATGCAGAAAATCAAGCCAAAAAGCAGAAGAAGCTGAATACACGTTTACAGCTGTATTCGAGTCTGTAGCTGTGGCCCTGCAGCTCTTATCGTTGTGCCTTCGTATAGCTATACCCTATCCAAGTGGTGTGTTTCGAATGTGTGATGATGTTTGTCTGACATGTGATATAGAAGGGGAATATAAATATTATAAAACATATATGTGACTGTATTATATGTATGATATATGAAATACATATTTTACTGGAATATATTATATAAAATATATGTAAAATATATAATTGAGTGAATATATATTATACATATGATATGTGAAATATATAGTTGACTGAATATATTGTTTATATGATGTATAAAATATATAGTTGACTGTGAATATATAATAATTATGATATATAAAATATATATTTTACTGTGGTTATATTATATAAAATATATGTAAAATATATAGTTGACTGAATATATTATATATATGATATATGAAATATATAGTTCACTTCATAGTATATTATATATATGTTACTGTGGTTATATTACATAAAATATATGTAAAATACATATATAGTTGACTGAATATATTATTTATATGATATATGAAATATATAGTTCACTTCACAGTATATTATATATATTTTACTGTGGATTGACTATATCTAACAGTGTCAAGTTTTGACTTTCTAGAATTCCCCACAGTTCAGCTGTTGAAATTCTACCTACTACTCTCTTATTCGGTCGTTAAAGAAGTAAAGAAGTATATATAGAGAAATATACATTTATCTACATTATGTAATTTATTTCTCGAAATATTTTTATATCTTTAAAATTCATATAAATTAATGCCTTATATATGCGATGTAAGCAGTGCCTAGAGTATTTCAAGTTCGGCTTGTCAGCTCGCCTCAAGTTTTTTTTTTTTTTTTGGGTTTTTAAGTATTTTTTTTCTGTGCTTTGCTGCCCGTTGTTTTGCTTTTTTTCTCTTTTTATATATGAGTATGTATTTTATTTAATTTTCGTTTTCAATGTCGGCCTGTCGACTGAATTATGCAAAGCGCGCGACAATCTCGATAATTGTTGGCTGGGGGAGGGTGGTGGGTGGCATGGCATGGCATGGCATACAAAGTAATTACTCACACTCGATTTCCTATTTAGAGTCTGCTAAATCAAAGTTCTTTCTGTATAAAACGTGGCCCGCATTCAATCAAGAAATATGCATACATACATATGCAGAGATTATCTGGAAAAACAATGGGAACAAAAGGCGCATTCAAACTCGACTAAAATCAGCACTTGGCCACGGGCCAGCTATTACAGCAGCAGCAGTGACAGCATTGGCAGCAGAAGAAGGCTAACGATTTCGCAAGCTGATAAAAACCAGTTTTGAGTAACGAGTTACAGTTGTTAACGTTTTTGTTGTTGCTCTTTCTTCCAGCTGATAAGAGCGCAAACAACAAAGACCAACGATTGGCTATTGTTGTTGTTGTTGTTGTTGTTGTTGTTGTTGTCTTGCTTTGATTTAATACGCACTTATCTATTTATTGATTGGATGCAACTGGCGAAGGCCAATGCGATTACAGACAGCTCAATAAATTAGCATTTGTCGCTGGCGACAACGACCGCATTATCCACATGTAAAAAGACATGAATAAATAAATAAATAAATAAATATATATATATATATATATATATATATATATATATATATATATACTATATATATCTGTCTATTATATATGTATATCTGCTGGCTGTTGGCCTTTTGTTTACATATTGTAACACAGATGTTGCAATCATATTGCCAATATTTGCTCAATACTTAACTTCGTCAAAGCGCAGCGAAATTGGCAAGTTTGATAAGACGTTTACTCTTATGCTAATCTAATCAGTTATACTATGTAATCGTGTAAAACTCAATCATTAATCATTAATCAGTTTTATACACTTACTCTTTCAATTAATTACAAATTATTGTACGACTTCAGTTTTATAGAGACAGCTGCAGTCTGTGTGGATTTGGCTTGGAGTGATTAATTAATGCTAGTTATAATAATTAATTAAAATTGAAAACAGACTAATTTTATAAAAGTTATATTTTTTTAAGAATTTTCCTTCTGTATAAATAATTTTTGTGAGTTTTAAATATCTTCATATTGAATAATTTGACAGATGTCGTATATATAGTATATATATATATATCCGATATATAGTAATATAGATGCGTATTCTATATCAATTTGATCACATATATATATGCTCAGCAATGAAGTAAATTGATTTGATATATTGATTTTGCGAAAAATATCCCTCTTGCTATTTTTACCCCAGTCCGTCCCTTCGTCACAGATTTTCCCGATACGCCCACTGCCACTTCTGGTCTGTCAGGAATCAGTTTACGCTTAACGTTAGCCCAAAATTATAGTTATGTTACTGGTATACAAATTTATTTGCCAAAAATAATATATATATTTTTAAATTATATATATATATATATAATTTCGGAAAAATAAAGCTATGCTTTAGAGCTAGGGCTGCAGTCACTGCAGACTCCATGCTGAGTTTGTTTGTTTTTGGACTGTCAAAGAGTATTAGGCTGTCAGTAGTGCCCAACAGGATCAGTCTTACTTATGCTCTCAATCTCTGCATCTGCTTCAAATAATTTAAATTTGTTCTATTTTCATTTGCAGGTAAATTTGCATCCCAATTATTGACCCGAAGGAATGGCTAATTGGAAATTTAGCCTCGTCGCGCTGTTGGCGCTGGGCGGGCTCAGCTGCCTGGCCAGCGCCTATAGAGTGGGCGTGGGCCGCGCAGACATTACCGGGCCGCCAGTGGAAATTAATTTCGTAAGTTTTGTGACAGGGACTTGACATGGGGGCTGAGCCTAACCGAATAACCCTCGAAATTCCGCGCACAGATGGGCTATGCGAGCATCAAGCAGGTGGGCCGCGGCCTGCACACGCGCACCTTTGCACGCGCCTTCGTCGTGGAGGACGAGAAGGGGCATCGCGTGGCCTTCATTAGCGCCGACTGCGGCATGATGGGCTACGGCCTCAAGAGGGAAGTGGTGCGCCGGCTGCAGGCGCGCTACGGCAACATTTACAACGCGGACAATGTCGCCATCAGCGGCACCCACACGCACGGAGCGCCGGGCGGCTTCCTGATGCACTTGCTCTACGACATCTCCATTCTGGGCTTTGTGCCCCAAACCTTCGAGGTGATGGCCCAAGGACTGTACCTGGTAGGAGATCAACCTAACGGGCGCAATCCACTATTAATCCTCTCACACTTAATCCTCTCTAGAGCATCAAACGCGCCACGGATAACCTGGTAGACGGCCGCATCTACTTCTCCAAGACCACCGTGCTCAATGTGAACATCAACCGCTCGCCAACCTCGTATCTGCGCAATCCCGCCGAGGAGCGGGCCCAGTACGAGCACGACACGGACAAGACGCTGGCGCAGCTGCGCTTCGTGGACAAGGAGAACAATCTGCTGGGCGCCTTCAACTGGTACGCTGTGCACGCCACCTCGATGAACAACACCAACAAGCTGGTGACCAGCGACAACATGGGCTACGCGGCGCTGCTGCTCGAGAAGGAGTACAACCCGAACAAGATGCCCGGCAAGGGCAAGTTTGTGGGCGCCTTCTGCTCCTCGAACCTGGGCGATGTGTCGCCCAACATCATGGGACCGAAGTGCTCCATTTCGGGCAATGAGTGCGACATACTCACCTCGCACTGTCCCAAAGGCGAGGGCGACTGCTTCTCCTCCGGCCCAGGACGCGACATGTTCGAGAGCACGCAGATCATTGGCCAGCGCCTGGCGGAGGGTGCGCTGGGCTTGCTCAACGAGCAGAGCCAGGAGACGACGGCACGCGAGGTGACCGGAGATGTGCGCTTCATTCACCAATTTGTTGATATGCCCAACTACAATGGGAGCACGTACAATCCGCTCTCGCGCAAGCTGGACAGGATCAGGGGCTGCCAGCCCGCTATGGGCTATAGCTTTGCAGCTGGCACCACCGACGGTCCCGGAGCCTTCAGCTTTGAGCAGGGCACCACCACAGACAATCCCATGTGGAACTTTGTGCGCGACTTCATTGTGCCGCCCACCCAGGAGGACATCAAGTGCCACGAGCCGAAGCCCATTCTGCTGGCCACGGGACGAGTGAGTGACTAAGTGGCATGAAGGCGTTAATAATATCATTTCCCCCTCTCAGGCAACCTTCCCGTACGAGTGGCAGCCCAAGATTGTGTCCAATCAGATCCTGAAGATCGGAGATGTCATCATTGCCGCCGTTCCATGCGAGTTCACCACTATGGCCGGACGTCGCTTGCGCAACCAGATTAGAGCCGCTGCCTCGGCTGCTGGCGGCATCGATACGGAGGTCATCATTGCCGGCCTGACCAACATCTACTCCAGCTACACCGTCACCCCCGAGGAGTATCAGGCGCAGCGCTATGAGGCTGCCTCCACCATATTCGGCCCGCACACGCACACCATCTACATGGACATCTTCGAGCACCTGACTAAGGCGATGATGCACAACCAGACCGTGGACGCCGGACCCAGTCCACCCTACATGAACGACGTGATGCTCTCACTGAACACGGGCGTGTTATTCGATGGTCATCCCATCGGCACCGATTTCGGCTATGTGAAGACCCAGCCCAATAAGCAATACGGCATCAATGACACCGTCAGGGCCACCTTCATTTCGGGCAATCCGCGCAACAATCTGTTCACAGAGAAGACCTACTTTTCGGTGGAGCGTAAGATCAACGAGGATCGCTGGAAGATCACCTACACAGATGCTAGCTGGGAGACAAAGTGAGCGTCAGTCTAAGCCACTTTATGGCAATGGGTTTAACTGTTTCTTTTCAGAATGGTCTGGCATCGTACGAACACAATCCTTGGCTTCAGTGAGTTGGAGATCATATGGAACATCAGTCCCCAGACCCTTCCGGGCGAATATCGCATACGGCACTCCGGTGAATACAAGTATATACTGGGTGGAAAGTACCCCTACGAGGGTCTGACGCATTCCTTTACTGTGACTGAGGATTAGTGGTCCTCGCTTGATCAGCCCGAACTAATCAGTGTATTTATTTACCATTCACAAATGATGATGCAAAGCTTTATATTCTAAACACTAATAAATTGAATGCCAAATTTTTAGAAATTAAATAAAATCAATTCGTAAAAGAAATATTCATAAATTATATATGAAATGAGTTAAAATAAGTAAATTAAATATATTATATATATTAGCTTGGATATTTCAGAAAAAATGATCATCTTTATGCATTTGGATTTGTTTGAATCGCGCGCCCACATGAAATAAATCCACAAACAGCTGTTTTAATGGGATCCACATTTGCGCACAGTTCACTGGAACTTGTTTTAGCGGTGAGTGGATTGTATCTTACCATGAACGAAGCATAACTCAAAACAAACGCGACAAAATGAGTTGTTGCTCTCTCCTTTGCTCTCCTCTCCGCTAGCTCTTACTTATGGACAGTATACACATGTGGCTAAAGCGGCAATAATATCGCTTTCAGTTCCATTTTGTGGTGCTGAGCGCGCGGACGCATTGCCAACAAGGTCCACACAGCAGCCAGAATAGAAAACAAAGGCAAAAACAAAAATATAAATCAGGACTGTGTAAATACAAATTAATATCATATGTACATATGTGTGTATGTCCGCTTGTGTGTGCGCGCGCTAGTATTTTGTTTAGTTCCTAATTAAAATTTATTGTGAACGGAAATTGCTGTGTAAAAAGAATTCTTTAGTTGCATTCAACTGCAGTTTGTGAGTGCGTGAAAGAACCCCGATTAGCTGTAAACAAAAGGCTAAACGACAACAGAAGAGAAGACAAGAGCGAAGCGACGCCCACGCGTTCTGATTCTTGCATCGCTAAGGGCAACAAGTTTCCCAGGAAATCAGAAATCAGAGACAGGGTAAGTGCATGGCTCGAACTCGAACAGAGAAGGGGCTGACGTGTTCTATTGAAGATCATCTGCTCGGCTTGCCCAGTTTCCGTCCTGCACTGATAAGCGTCTTCCCTCTCGCTTCGTCAAATGTGGGTCAACTCGAAATTGAATTTGATTTCGATTAGAAAGAAATTTCCAGAGAGTCTCATTTGACCTACGTCATAACCAAGAAACATATGAGTTCCTCATGTTTAAAGTTAGTTTTGTTATATGTGCATTTAAATGTTGTCGCCTAGTTGCGCTATCGCCGTCTCTATCGTCGCTGCTGTTGCCCACATGTGTGGTGGACGCAATTGAAATAATGCCGCTGCCGCTGCTGCTGCCGCTGACCGCCACACGCGTCAAATGCTCCCAGTTATGCGATAAGTAAAGAATCTCGAATCGACAAATTATGTGTGTTGGCTGCTGCGGGGCAAGCGGACTCGTAGAGGCAATTGAAGGCAGCCGCCCAGTCACGTAGTCAATTGCCTGCGTTTGTTTTGATACGTTTTCTTCTGCTTGTTGTTGCTTTGCGCCGCACTTCGGTTGTGTTTATGTTCCGTGTTCACTGGAAATCCACCCCTAAATGAGAGCAGCCTGGAATTGGAACCAGAACTGGAACAACTCAATTGCAACTGTTGCGTTGCCAACTATTGCCAAGAATTTCAAATGAGGCCCAACTTTGCCAATTGCAATAAAAATGACTGTATTTTAGATGAAATGCAAATTAATATATTTTAAAAATATTTTAATTTAAAACAATTTTAAATTTAATTTAATTTAAGCTATAGTGTCAACTATCACATAATTCAAAGTGCACGTTCCTTTCGCGTATGAGAACCCAATTAGAATTTCGTCATATTATTAGCGTCTTATTAGAATAACTAACTCAAGTTGATTATACTTTTGTATAATATATATTTATAAATATCCAGTCGGCTATATGAATATTAATAGCGTCAATTTGTTGAAATTTATGAATTTGAATAATTGAGTTTCAGGTTTAATGCACCCAGTCGCAAGGGAATTGACGTATAATTCGTATGAGCCGCTTTAGCCGACGTTCAGCTGTAATTGTTTGTGTTAACGTTTCCAATTTGCAGTTAGGCAATTTAATTTACTCATGGAACATGTCATAAGACTTAGGTACACAGCATTTGCATTGCAAATAAATTGTTAACTTGAGCTGAAAATTGTTGTTGATAATTATTTTCTTCATTTGGGGCTCACTTGAATGTCGAGTTCATCTTTCGACAAGAGGAAAACGAAAGCAACTCAAAGGCTAAAAGCGGGCAGCAAATGAAATGAAATCAAATCAAACGAAATGAAAGCAAATTAAATGAAAGTGCTGCCCTGATTGTTGCCCCACTCTGGCTACCTGGCCCACTCCAGTTCGAGGCTAGCCAAAGCCACTTCCTTGCAACTATGTCCCCACTTGCACTTCCACTTCCATTTTCAATTCCCACTTTGGCGTCGTCACGAGTTTGTTGTGTAATTAGCTTCAGCTTTTGCCCAAGTTGGCAGCTGCATTTGCTGGCAATTTTTTGTTTTCTTGCGCATCTCTTGATACTCTGCACTTATTCGAAGTGCAAAATGGGGCATGCTCGACCGGCAGATGATCTGCTGATGTGCAGTTTCTCTGCTGGTAACCCAAATATCAATGTAATATATTTATATACTATATAAATATATTAGTAGTATATACTATATAAGAATATTAGTAGTAGAATGTCCAATTTTTGTTATATTATTTTTTATTTTTCTTATCTTAATTTTTAAATAATATAAAACCTATATCATATATATGAGAACTATAGAGAAACTAGATTGCATATGAACAGACAGATATATACTATAAAGTTTGTCAGACCCTCTATTTATAGTTGTGTGCAAGAAAAACCAAATGAAAAGCACCTTTTCCGTTGAAAAATAAAAAAAATGTTTAATTTTATTTTAGAATTTGTATAATGCAACGAATAAATTAAATCGTCTTCAATAATATAATTTTCAAGAAGACCCAGAAAGATAGGTCTCTTCAACGAAAATAACCTCAGATATATCTACTCGATTATATATATAAAATAATATATATATATATATATAATATATATATATATATATATATCATATATATATATATATATATATATATATATATATATATATATATATATATATATATATATATATATATATATATATATATAATATATAGACGAAGATATATAATAATATAGACGAACCTGAATATGGAATATGCTCCGATTAATATTGAATTAAATTAATTTTTTATTTATTTTAATTTGAATTGAAGTAAATTACTATTAAAAATAATATTTGATAATATTTTTATAAATAAATAATTAATACATATGAGTGGCTATTACTACTAGACTTTTTCTACTTAAATGCATAATATAATACTCAAATATATAAAAATATATACATATATAAAAGTATTATTGTGAAAGTAACATATAATTATTATATAATATATAATATTATATTATATATATTTATAAATATCCCATATATTTATTATATATTGTATATAAGTATTATATACTTATAATATGCATATAGGGTATCTACAAGTCACCCACGTCGGTGCGTATCGCTTGTTTTATGCTTTTAGGTAGCTATTTTAACCGGTTTAAATACGACTGTCAAGCGCGTCTTTATGCGGCTTATGCTTAGAGCGCTCAAGGTGAATCGGCTGGCTATATGTAAAATGTATGAGCTGAGCATAGTCGACAATTTGTCATTTGTAATTAGCAATCTGGCTGGATGCACTTGAAGCAGTTGGGCATTGCCAACCGGATCTGGCCAGAAAAGTTGAAATTATGAATTTTTAATGCTGCTCACAGGAGTTTTTCCGCATTGAGTTGGGTTCAAGTTCATGACAGCGACTGTCGCATTTATGCCAATTAAATGAATGCGCATCATATTGAAAAGTTTTGTCACTCCACTGCCAGCACTCCGATAAATGCCAAAAAATGTTTGCATATATATATATAGTAGATAATTCAATGTGCAGGTCGTTGAAGAGACTTTTTCAACTGACAGTTAAATTGCTTCGGTGCTCGTCGGGCTCAACTGCGCTTTGTAGAAAAAAATTACCGAAAATGTCTATCAACTTGATTTTAATTATGCATACGAATGGGCCAAGGGCCGCGACAATTCGCACGGCCAAAAGGCGCATCCAATTGGAGCTGGAAATTGGGCAGCTCGAGCTGCAGTCAGCGGCGCAAATCACATAAGGTCAGATGGTGTTTGCTGTCTTTTTGTCATGTACCGTTAAATGCCAGCATGTGTGTATGTGTGTGGGAGGTGGGAAGGGGGTGGGTGCGACAAAGACTTGTAACAAATGTCAACAGCGGCAACTGCTGGCTCCCAAAATTGAGCGTCACATAAATGTCAGCTACTGAGTTATGACTTTGGCAGCTATGGCAACCAGCAACTGCTAACTGCTAACTGGTAACTGGTAACTCGCAACTGGCAACTGGCAACTGGCAATGGACAATGTGCAAGTTGCCTTGCGGCAAGTTGGAGCAACAATTCCCGCCGCAATGGCGTTCGCATGACATTTGCACCTGAATAACAATGGCGCAGCTTCGCTTGAAAATTTTCGGATTTCCCTCAACAACGACATAAAGAGCCAGCTTCGAATAAAAAAATGCAGCATTTTAATTTAAAATATTTATATTTTTACCCGTGCATCGTGGACGTCAAAGAGAAATACTCTATTGGCAGAAAAGTTGAAACCTTGTTTGTCCACAGTAAATAAAAGAATATGAGCTGTGTAAGTGATATTAATTATTTACATTAATTCTTGAATTTATCAAAATTATTTCATTAGAGTTGTCAGTTCATAATATATATGTAAATATATACAAATTTTAATTATATGCCTAATAAATTTAATTGAGTTTGCTACTTCATTGATTCACTCATTTCTAATTTAGAAATTTTCCAATTAGCAATTAAAACTTTAATTTATTATGCAATGCAAAATATTGATTTTGATTTTGATTTTGATTTTGAATTTAATTTTCAGCCAACTAAGGTGCACAGTTCAGCTATTTATAATTTGATGCGTTTGTCATTAAAGTTTCATTTTCATCATGTGAAACAATTTTTAAGCAGCAACAGAAATTTTTCGTTTGCATTTTGCTATGGAAACTTTGGCGTTGTTAAATTTGTTGCAGGCAAAACAAAACAGAAAAAATAAACAGATTCTCTTCGGCATAAGCTTAAAACTTTTTAATCTTTCATTTCATTTAATAACAAAAAATAATATAATATTTAGCATTATACAAACTTATTTACTATTAATAAATTAATATTTATGCAGAAAAATGTTGATTGTACTCTGAGTATTAATATATAATTAATATTAATATATTAATTATATATATATATATATATATATATATACATATATATATATATATATATATATATATATATATATATATATATATATATATATATATATATATATATATATATATATATATATAAATATAAATTTACTTAATAATTTTAATTTTTATATAGAAATCCATACATGTTATGCACACATTTTTTAACTTTATTATATGTTGTCTTATGACAAATAAATACTCTGGTTAGTGGCTTCAGCTTGAAAAAATCTTAAAAATAGAATAATCTGCAACGAGCATCTACTGAGGTGTATTTTTCCGCCTGTTGACAGTTGCTTTTCAATTGGCTGGCAGCACTGAGAAGTCAAAAAGCCAGTTGGAAGGGAAACTGACTGCAAACAAAGAGGCAACCACCTGCTGTTTATGATAAGAGTCAAGTCGAGTGTGTGTGTGTGAGTGTGGTTGATGTTGAGCGCAGTCAAAGGATGGCAGTAATATAGCTAGGTTGCTATGGTTACGTCCACGGCTGAGGTTGCGTTCTCCCTGTCATCCGGAACGGACACGTAAAGCCCTGCGGTTGCGTTGCAGCAGCTGCAGCTGGCAGAAAACATTTGCAGCGCTTTAAGCAAATTTGAGCCCTGGCGAAGCTTCACACTTAAATTGCTATAAAAACAACAGGCAGTTAGACAGTTCGTCAGCTCGTCAGTGGGCCACTCGCTTCATTTAGCTAATGTGCTTCGTCAGCACAAAAAAAAAATGCATTTCATAACTTAATTGCAACAAAAGAAAAAAAAAAACAACGAAAAACATTGCAATTTTTGTAACTGCTTGCGGCGCATTGCAGCAAATTCCGAGGCAAGAAAGAAGACGCGACTTAGCAGCATAAAAATTAGCTAGTTGCATAAGCAAACGCATTGGCAGCCAAACGAGGGATGCAATAACAACACGCAAGCGAATTTAGTTGTGCCAATGTTGCATCCACAAAGTGGGCGTGGTACTTGACGCGCAAAACTAAAAGTGCAGTTTGATGTTGGCAGTAAATTTAATTACGGCCCGCGAGCAAATTCAGTTCAGTTTACTCGTACAATAATTGTATCGGACGTAGTCTAATTTGATGCCATTCAATAACAAAATAGTTTCATTTTAGCTGACACATGACTGAAAAGCTAATTAATTAAATAAAGTTATATTAATTCAACGTGGTGTGCATTGCTGTATGTTAGCTTAAATCCCACTGATGGAGGCAGATGACAGCGTTAATTGGATTGGCCATGCACCGCAGGGAATCAGAGTATTTTTGTGTGCAGAACTCATCAGTAATGAGACCAACTTTTTCAATTTTGTAAAGAAAATTCAATTTTTTTATTCTATTATTCTAGAACGTTGCAAATTCCTCTAAAATATAAAAAATTATTCAAATAAAATAATAAAGATTATTATATTTTGTTAATGAATAACAAATTTGTTGAATATAAAATCTTTTCATAATATATATATTTTTTAATATTAAAAAAATGTTATTAAATTGTTCAACCTTTATTTGTCCTCTGATCTTATACAATTTCTAAAGGTAAGAAAATGTAAATAAAAATATATTATAATTAATTAAAATTAAACACAACGACTATAAAAAGAAAGATGTTTATAATACATATATAGGATACATATATCTATATATAGCAGTTCACTTGATTTCATTGTTGGGAGGAGCTTTAGCATTTGAAACTTGCTCAAAGTGAAATGAACAATAAATTGTGGCTTATAGTCCTCGTCGTTATAATATATTTATTTATCAATTAAGTCTTTCAGCTATTCATAAGCAGCAAATATGCGTAGCATAATTCTGTTGTTTATTGTTTATTGTCATGTTTACTTTATTGTTGGCATATTAACATCATTTCAGTCTCAAGTATTTTTTAATGATTCTTTGGCTTCATTTGCATTTTTGACTTTAACAAATTCAGCTTTCAGCGACTGCAGCTCATTATTTATAAATTCATTTCGGTATTTCTGTCGAAAAGCCACCATACAAGAGTCCGTGACAATAGCCAGGCTGACATTTGCGTTTAGCCTGGATTGTGCAATTTATTTGCTTTTAATCGTCGATTTATGCAGCACTGAAGTACATAGTAGACGAGCACAAAATTTTAATAACAATGAATTCTAGTAGGGAATGTCAGGTGTTTTAATTAAATCCGATATTCTTTATTTAGAATTGAGATTTTGTTGAGATATCAAAAACTCAAAAGTGAAAAAGATATTCCGAATATTTGGTATTCTGAAAGAATTATTATTATTACTCCACATATTCCGTATGATATTAGATCTCCAGCAGATGCATAGCCAGTCATGATGATATCTTTACAACTTCAGGAAGTCAATTTCTACCCACACATTTAAAAAATTTCCACTTGGCAACCCTTACGCCATGCCAGCCAACCAAAACTTTTGCAACAAATAAAAAAATACTTTTAAACAGAGACAAAAAAAAAATAAAATGTGAAAATAGAATGCGGGAAAATTTTTGCTGTTTCAGTCATAAATTCTTTATGCCCTACATTTATTTGCCAGTGCGAAAGATTTTCGCTGTCAGTTTTCGGCCAAAAAGTTACGTTTGTTGTTTCTCTGCTTCTTCTCGCGGAAAAAGATGCGAAGGTGCAGGCATAAATTGGTCAGCCCAACAACAGCAAAGCCCAAAGTTGAAGAAGAAGCAGAACAAATAAGCAGCGAACAGTTCACTGAACCCATTAAATGCAAACATTCCGCACGTGCCCCATTCAATTTGTGCAGCAACTGCAAACACTGCTAAGGCTGGGCCAGGGCCGGCCACACAATAATATTTGCATTTCAATAAATGCGTGTGGGATGGCCAATATTCTGGCGAGTACCGTTAATGATTTAAACGTTTCACTATAAAACCGGGAAAAAACAATGCGACGTTTGTTCGCTCATCGGACATGCAGCATCAGCGGCGCGTATCCATCAGATACATTTGCATATCAATGCGACTGCCAGAGTTCGTTGAACCCAGTTCATAGTTTTAGGCTATGCTGCAATCGAGACGAAAACAAATAAAAAAAAAAACAGTTTAAGTTCGATTGTGCGATTAGAACGTTTTAACAGTCGACCTAACCCGTTGCTGCATCCATTAGTTGTCCCACATTCCACATTCCACATTCTCTCTCCGGCACCTAATTCTAATCAGAAGAGACGAAGAGACGTCTGTCCCAGCTAGAGTTTTATGTCAAACCGGTTCGTTGAGCCAAGAGGAAGGGTACATCATTTATAGTTCTACTAACAAGCTGCGGGTGCTCAAACTGTCTCTTTGCTTATAAATTGGGAATCATTAAAAAAAATGTGAAGAATTTATATAGTCTAGGCGCACTGTTGGCTTAGCTAGTTTTGAAATGCTCAAATAAAATATTTTTAGAGACTGCCTATTGCCTTTTAGCATGTTATATATTTTACCTTAGTATTATAATACAAATAATGCATGGTTTATTCAGTCATTAACGGCTTATAATTGTGTTTCTCATAAATATAATAAATATATGGAAAATTTAATATTAAAATCCACATTTTATTAGTTTTATACATATATTACTCATTTTAAAATAATTTTAATTAATAACATCATTTGTCACTGTTAGCAAAATGCTTATCAGCATTAGTTTCAACTTAGTGTGAAAGTTTCAGGTTAAAGTTTCAACAGATTGTTCACCTTAGAAAGGTACCAAATTCCATATATATCAATTTTCTATTAGACGTTACACAAAAATAAAATAAATTACAGATTAAATATTAAACTGATAATCAATATTTTGCAAGAAAAACCTAATATAAATATTTAAAAAACAATCACTTTTTAGTCTTACCTAGTTGCCCGCTTAGCATCTAATATAAATTAAATTTTTGTACAAATTCCTAAATAAACAAAAAGTTTAAAAAGTTAATTGTTTAGGGTTCTAATAAAATAACATTTTGTTTACAAATGTCAAGCCCTAAAAGGTCAGGCCGTAGTAGGTGTATTATTCTATGAAAGCATTTCCTTCCAAAATATTGCTTCTTAAGAGTATGAAGATATATAAGGATTAAGGTCGGCATCCGTAAACCAAAATTATATATTTTTTTATTCTTAAACTGGACTCTAGGAATATTTAGTTTCGTTTTTATTTATTTGCCATTTTAATGCTCATTAAACTTCATGAGCGAGTGTCAGGCGCATACTTTATATTGAAAAGCATTTCGGCTTATTTGTGGTCGTTAGAGCGCCATCAAGTTGCAGAAAAAAATTTATATCATCTGACGATCGGGCGAGGCAGCTATAAAAGCACAGTTCAGTTGTCGTTATTTAATTTATTATTTTAACCGTCAACCGGTTCGGCACAGCGTCCGAGTTGGAGGTGGCGGCATCTTCGACTGCTTGAAATTTGTCAAGTGAAGCAAATTTGGCAATGATTAATGTGACCAGTTGACATCCGAGTGCAAGTGTAATATTGTGTCAAGTTGACTAGTGTGCGGTCTGCTTGTGTGTGTGTGTGTGTGTGTGTGTGTGTAGTGTGTGTTTGTGCGCTTATGCGCGTAAGTCGTTGTGGAGTTTGTGAGGGGCTTGGTGTGTGGCATGCGGTAGCCCAGAAGACGAACTAATTAATTTTGATTAATTAATGCGATTCGTGTGAAGTCCTTGCGAGCAGGCAAGCAGAAGTTGCGGCCTGATTTGACTAAAATGTAATTTAAATCTGATTGAACCACCACACAAAGCATCTTATCTCAATGATTCGATTAAACAACAAGTTGCTAATTAATAGCAATATAAATTTAATTTGGATATAAACTGAAGGAACAAGATGTTGCGATAACTGCACTAATTACCGTTAATTCAAAACGGGAATCTAAAATTTCACTTGATATGTATTTTATAGTATATCCAATTTCAATTTATTCATAGATACAATCAGGCTTACCCGTTTTATTATACTCATTTATATACTGGATGTCTGCAGTATTCCGAATCGGAATAAGAACTCAAATTTGCAACCATAAATTAACTTGCCTTCGCCTTTGGGCTAAGATTTTAATAATCTTGCATTGAATTCATATTCGTCAATTAGTTCATAGGTCAAATCCAAGTCCGAACAAATACCTGTCGATATGGCCTATAAACAATATTAATCAAATTTATATAAATTTAATAAGTTAACAAATAAAATTTTAAATAATAATAAATATAATGTATATATATATATATATATATATATATATATATATATATATATATATATATATATATATAATAAATAAATAAATAAAATTTTGAAAATGACAAAATTAATAAAAACATTTTTCTCACATTTGTGTATACCAATCATATATAAATTATATTTAATTTAAGTTGAGAATTATTTAAGTTGCTTCACAGCTTACTGCTCGAGTGCACAGCGTATCCGATAGTCGCCTCTGGCCTATGCTCCACACACTCTCCCTCACTGTCATTGGCTTTATTTTGAATCTTATATTTATGAGAAAAGCGCAATAAAACGACTGTCATAAAACAAAAACGTTGGCCAAATTAAAAAAAAATAAAGCTCATTAAAACAAATTGAAAAGGCAATTTCCGAGCAAAAACACGTTTCGAGCCTTTAATGTTAAAGACAAGTGTGTCTCATCAGCTGGGAAGCAGGACATTAATCAATACGAAAGCTGATTTCTCGCTTTTGGGCCGCTTTCCATGTTGACCCAGTGGCTAATGCAAAATCGATGACCAAATTAGCTTCCTGGACAGTGGAAATTGGCAATTGGCGTTGCAGTTGGCCAATAAATACTTTATGCAAAAACTTTTATTGGATTCACTTACATGAAATGCAATTGAAGTGTCTTAACTGTTTGTCCTTGCTTCCATTTGCTTTGCAGGCTGCACGATGTCGTCCTGCCTGCGTCTGCAGTTGGCGCTCGGCGTCCTGGCGCTCGTCCTGTCTGGCGTGACGGTGCACGGCGAGGTGTACACAGCGCTGGCGGAGATGGAGGAACTACTTGAGACTGAATCTGTATTGATAAACAATCTGGAGGGCTACATTCGCGTGCAGGAGGACCGACTGAGCTATCTGAAAAAGTGAGTAGCAAGCACAGGCAGCTTTTGCCAAATCTCTTTGCATAAATTAAACATAAATCTTTGAGTTGCATTCGCTTGCTTTTGAGTTACTTACATATTCTTAAGTAGTTGATGACCGTAATCTAAGTTATGCATTGTTTTTGAGTGCACTTTGTGCAATAACTCGGACTGCAAAAGTAAATAAATCCACGTTCTATATATACGCCTTGAGCTCATAAGCTGTGAGCCTTAAATATGTAGTTCACTGGAATAAATATTCATATGTTGAGATGTTCGGCTCTTCATACATTGAGAAAACAACAATTTACCGGCAAATTTCGAGTTTACCTCTGGAAACTTGATTTGCACTCTCAAGGACTTCAATTTGTATCATTTTAATAGGCTGGCATTAGAGTTTATGAATCTCTTATTAAAGAAGCTCTACTGGCAGTTAGCAGTATAATTATTATTTATTTTTCTTTTATTTTTATTTATTTTTTTTTAAATTTTTATTTGATGTTATTCAGACAAACATCGACTAGCAACTGTTATAAAGATATAAATATAGTCTGATGAGTGGAATCTCTGTTGATTCTGGCTAATGTATTACTAAGTTTATATAGTTTATTACATATATATATATATCAATAATTTATATGGACTGCTGCTGACTTTTTGTTCGAGTGAAAAAGTTTTTTAAATGATACAAATAAACAAATAAATAATATATAAATATATATTGCGGCAAAGGCCATAGAGAGCATGATTGTTTAGGAAATTTACGTGGATATCGAAAGTTGTGTATTTATCGGGCAATTATCATTTTATGCCCACCTCTCGAATAGCTAAGTGCATAGCGCTTTTAGGCTAAAACAATCTTGCTCGTTTTATGTGCTGTTTATGTAAATGATGCAGAGCGTAAGCTAGGCACAGCTAGGGGCAGGTGAGAGTGTGCGGCATGCTCATAATTACAGTGCCTGTCACCAGTATTTTAGCCACGTGCGTGTGGCAGCTGTTGCATCTACAGCAAACAGGCAACAGTATAAAATTGTATGAGATATATACTTAGATATATATCTACATATATATCTATATATATATACACATATATGTGCGTGTTCTTTTCTATTTATGCGGCGAGTGTTATTTACTCTGCATATCTTGAGCTACCCCTGGCACATGTGCTTATATACTTGAGCACATTTGTGAGGTAAATGGGCCTGCATGCAGCGGAAGGACGTAGATGCAGGATAAAGGACACAGCGGATGCGGTAGGGCAACTCCCCTAATCAAATATGCCAACAGCAAGCACCACCAGAAGCCCAAGCAGGATCTAACTTATTTACTTGATCCGCTGCCCCTACCCTCAAGAGCAAGAGCGCAGCGCAGAGGGGGGCTGCCAAAACAGCTGACAGCTGCTGTTGAAGATCTTTGTTGTCAGTGCGCCGCAGCCGCAGCCGCATCCTGGCAGCTCTTTTGCTCGTCATCTTTGCTCTTTGATGGCGCGTGCCATCCACTGTGGGCTCCTTCTGCTGCCCGACGCAAGTTAAAATTTAATATCGAGTTCAATTTTTCCATTTGGCCGCAGTTGAATATGCCAGCATTTTCCGCGCTCCACGCACTCTTTTATTGTTAATGATGCCCGTTTGCCAGATCCTTTGACAGCGCGCATCCTTTTGCACTGCGAATGACAATGCATAAATTTCAGCATAAGCAGCACTGGGGCCAAAGGGCCATTGGGTATCTGCCGTCTACTGTCTACAATCTGCCGTCTACTGTGTACTGTCTACTGTCAGCTGTCAGTTGTTCCTGCAGCATCAAATTTCGATTTGATTTGTGTTGTTTGGCTGCCGCTGCCGCTGGGCCGAAATCCAATTAAGTTGGCCAATATAGATAAGCCATACACACAGACCGGCGCGGATCTAGCACCCTCCCTCTCTCTCTCTCTCTGTTTATAGTGGGTGTATTGGCTGACACTATTGACTCTCGATAAGCGCACCACAAATGTAACGGTCGCTTGAGCTCGGCAAGTTCTCAACATGGAAAGAATTTGTATATATATATAAAGGTATATATATATATATATATTTATATATATATTTATATATATATTTATATATATATTTATATATATATTTATATATATATTTATATATATATTTATATATATACTCGCTGGTACAAATGCGTCGTCTATTTCGCTGTTATGAATTGTGTAAATATAAATTCAAAATGCTGATAAAACGGCTTGCAACGCCGGCTGCGGCATAGTCGAAATTCGTTTCAACCCTCATGAGCAGCAGCAGCAGCGGCGGCAGCAGCAGGAACAGGAGCAGATGTTTCCCTCGCAAGGGAACGCGCCAAACGACGCCTGCCGCTAGCTGCTATTGTTGTTGCCCTACAGTTGTCTTGAGCTCAATTATTATGTGTGTGTTTTGTATATAAGCCAAGTAAATGGTTATATTTGATTCGAAGGGGGGTCAGAGCAACGCACGCGTCGCTGCCGATCCACTCGACTGCGCGCCGGCGCAGGAAATTGCTAGTCGAGGAGCGACTGGCAGCCAGCGTCGCAGTTCAGTCGAGACGTAGTTGCCGTGCCGTGCGGATCACTCAAGCAGTCGCAGTTGCCAGAAAGTTCAAGATCAGTGATACAGTGAATACCTCTCTCCACAAGCAACGCAGCCAAGTCCAAGTACAGTGCGCGCCACGCCATGTCCAGGCATAACTATACGAACCCGGCTTTCTGCCAGAATAGCGAATTCTATCCGGCGGCGCCCAGCAACTGCGTTGAGTCCATTTACAATCGCAGCTTGCAGCTGAACTTCAATGCAGTCTCTCGCTCCGGTCAGGCCCCAGTCGCAGCCTGTCGCGATCCGCGCGAGGGGCCGCTGCGCATGCAGCGGAGCATGTCGACGCGCTCGGTGACGCGTAAACAGTACCAGCAACAGCAACAGCAACAGCAACAACAGCAACACAAGCTGCAGCAGGAGCAACAGTCATCTAGTGGTCGCTATGCCCTGGTGCCGTTGGAGGATCTGGGCGCCGTGGCCAGTCGGTATGCCATAGTGCCCGGTCAGGCGGCACAGCGCTTGGCTCGCTCGCAGGACAACCTGGATCGGTATGGCTCGAGGCACGGCCTGCAGTCGGACGAGGAGCCGCACTCCTTTCACGAGGAGCCACATCAGCAACAGGAGACGCAGTTCGCCAGCTTGCCGCCCACACTGAATGCGCCGCCCGCCAAGCCGGCGCCCAAGATCAAGCATGCCTTCTCCAGCGACTTTGGCAGCAAGACCTTTCTCATAGTGGACAAGAACAGCAATCAGCGCTATCAGATGGTGCCCACGGCGGAGGACGAGGAGCTCGTGGACGAGAACCAGGAAATCATACAGATGCACAATGGGCGCGCCCATCGCTATGCCGTCATACCCACGGAAGCGGACGACGACTACTTGGCAGAGGACGCGACGCAGGCGCAGCAGGAGACCTGCTTGAGCAACACAGAGCTCAATCAGCAGTTCAACATGCGTACATCGACCCCGCAGCAGCGCAATGCGGCAGCTGCCACGCGAGCGCTGCACGAGCTACTTACCACACCCCGCAAAATGCAACCACCGCCGCGGCTGGCCCATTCGACGCCGCGTAACGCAGCCCATCACGAGCAGCTGCAGCGTGAGCGTCAGCTTCAGCTCTACCAGAGCCAGCAACACATCAGCCTACACCAGCAGACCACCACCGTCTCAGTTGCGCCGTCGCCAGCGCTGCCGCTGCGTCAGCAGCGACTCTCGCCGCAGCGACTGCACTACGAGACGGTGAAGCCGGTGGTGGCAGCAGCGGCCGCTCAACCGCAGCTGGCCAGTGACCGCACCATGGCGGTGATTAGTCCGCGTGTGCAGGGCCAGGAACAGGATCTGAGCAGCCTGCACGGCAAGTCGCATCAGCTCAACAACAACTCGTATCCGCAAAAGCTGGCCAATGCCACCATCACGCTGGCCATTGTCTCGCTGATGCTTGTCCTGGGCAGCACCATGAATGCCGGCCTCATCATCTACATGATAGCCCACGTAAGGATGCTTAATGCGCTACTCTCGTTGGTCTCCTCGACTCATTCGCTTTCTTTCTCTTTACCTTAGTTCGGCAAGTCCTTCTACCTGCAGTTCGGGCTGGTTGCCTCCTTCTGCGGCATGGGACTCGGATTTCTCGGTTTTCGGTCGAGGCACTGCGAGTGGCTGCCGAACCGCAGCTACACCTCCGGCTACATCTTGGTCACCATCTTCTGCCTGTTCAAGTGCTGCGGTCTGTTGCTCATCCTCGTGCTGGATCCCTTTCCCGGACTGCCACTCCACGACGTCACCACGGGTGTCATTCTGGGCTTGTCTACCTTCACCATGTTCTTCATTGGCCTCGGCGTCATTGGCAGCCTCTGGTGCTATCGCCCGCCGCCAGACAACCGCGTCAATGTGGTCTAGAAGCTGCTTGTTGTCTTAGTCCTAGCCTAGCACGTAATTAGTCTTAGTCTTAGTTTCTCTCTTCTTTTTAGCGAGCGGCATCCGCAACGGCTAGGAGACCAAAAAAGTATTCGTAATTGGACGAAATTTCTGCAATGAATTTTGTTTTCAAGACTGTAAATACCATGAGATATGTTTGGGTTGTAATTAGTTGTAAGGCTTTGCTTTAGGCAAAATATAAATTATTATATTCGACATTTAGCTTAAGATCTGCGCACATAATAAAGTTACTCAACAATCGCACACAAGTCAAGCATTTATAGAGATTTTATTCCTTTTTGTTCGAGAGTTCATCTGCGCAGCTTGTCTGATTGTCCTAATTAATTGAATGGTTTTATTTTGTTCTCTTTTTCTATAGAACACGGTTACTCCAACTTCATATTCTAGCTCTATCTACTCCCTTGAACCTCTCTCGTTAGATGTATCTCGTTTCATTAATTATTTTTCATTTCTCTGCTCCCCATATATCTATTTTTGCCAAGTCTTTTTTCCAAGAATTTAGTTTGTAAGTTAATTGGAATCAATTTCTCTTTTGCTGGCAAAATGTTTTAGTTCAGAAATTTAGTTCTTTAACGCTCAAACCTTCCACATGATTAAATACATTAAATGTTGCTCTGACAAATGACATTTAGCAGAAGTTAAATTATATTTGGGTTAAGATTTTCTATACCCTAGTCCAATTTAAATGGGTATACTGATTTAGTTGGAATAAGTGTAGTCTCTACTATAGCAGGAGGTTACAAATTCGTAAGACGAGGACGATGAGCTGACAAACAACAAAAGCTAGAGAAATTTCAAATTTTAAATATATATTCCGTAATATTTTACAGTTTAATTATAATTCGCAATTTATCATAATTATTAATTCACTTAATAATAATACAAAAAAATAAATAAATAAATAAATAAATTTTCTTATACTTATAGGGATAAGTGCCTGTTATTATCATTCTCTAAAAACTTGTTTAAGAAAGTCAATATTAAATTTCCCTTAGGTGCAGGATATCTGCTAGTCGAGCACTCCCCACGAGTGCACTCTGACTTGTTTGCTTTGATAAAAACTGACGTTAGTTTCTAATAGCTTTTAATTATACATGTTTGTAGTCAAGGATAATTAAAAGTCAGTTGAAAATAACAACACACTTGTGGATTGGGTTACGCCTGTGTCAAACTCTCCGCCTTCAGTCCATGCACTTTACTTTGCTTTGTCAAATGATATCAAATGAAATATAATCAATAAAAGCATTATTAGGATTTTTGCAATGCTGTATCTATCAAATTCAATGCTCTTCGTGCTGTGCTCTATGTATTGGCCAAAAAGTTTTCAAACTAAAATATTGTTGGGGGCTTCGGTTCGGTTTTAAGTTGCTTTGATGGTGAAAACAAACATTAATTAGAAAGCAGGATGCAGTCTTGCTGGCTTCATAGAAATAAAAACTTTTAGAGTGAACCCAGCTTTAATTTCATTAATTATAAATGAGACCAACATTTTGCTAGCTGAACCAACTTTACAAAATGTTTGTTTGAAATGCAGTTTGCCGAAGTTGAGCCGCACGTGTAGTCGTAATTAAGTTTGCAGTTTAAACATAATCAAATTGCTTATTAAACTTTTTGTACAACTCTGTACTCTTCACATTAGCAAAATGGATGAATACCAAAGGGAGCATGCAGATGCAGCTGGCGATATTACCGCGTACATTTCGAATCCAATCAATGCGTATTTATTGACCAAGCGTCTGACCACAGACTGGCGACAGGTGGAGAATCTGATGGGACATGAGGTGGGCGCAGGTGGGATATCAAACTGACAGAAACTAAAACTTTGTAATCCGATTTGACCTGTTTGCTTTTCTCAACTCAAAAGACTTTGTGCAAAACCTCACGCAATATCGCAGTGTGCTGAAGTTCCCCTCGGACGAGGACCTCAATGGGGCGGCTGTGGCGCTGCTCCGCCTGCAGGATACTTACCAGCTGGACACGTCCAGTGTCGCACGAGGCAAGCTGAATGGCATACAGTACAGGTGAGTGAACGCATATATCTCAGCTGCCAGTATATTGTACGGAAACACACATTATTACGCAGCACGGCCATGTCGTCCGATGACTGTTTCGAGCTGGGCCGACAGTCGTACGTTAATCGGGACTACTACCATACGGTGCTCTGGATGAACGAGGCCATGGTCCGCATGCTGGAGGAGCCGCACAATCAAACGCAAAGCTTCACGCGTGCCGATGTCCTCGAATACCTAGCCTTCTGCACCTACAAGCAGGGTAAGTACTAGTGTGGAGCTACGTGCCCATCTGTTAATGGCCATTTTGGCTGCTCTTGTTGCTGTTGCCAACAGGCATTTGTGTGGGTGTTTACTGTAGTTCTTATGCTGTGTCTCGACTCGTTTGCATGACACTTTCAACACCCCTTGATAGCAGGGCCACAGCCGTATTTTTCTTGCATCTATCTGCCAGCTGGCCATTTGACAGCAGGAAATTGCACTTGGCTGGCCCCTTGGCAGGTGAGCCTGGTCGAGCCAAGAGCAGCACTTCTCCGGCGATTAAGCCAGACGCTCGTTAAGTGCTAAAAATTGTTGCCCGTCTGCAGGAGCAATGACAATATTGTGACTGGCTTAGTGCCGTGGCAGTAGCAGTAGCAGTAGCAGTTGTCGTAGCCGTAGCCGTAGTCGCAGTTGTTGTCGCAATTGTAGCCTAAGCCCTGCAGCCTTAGCATATATAGAGAAGCACGTACCTACAGCGCCCCAGCAACTGTACGTAATTGCGCAAACAGAAGTGCGGTTTATTAATGTCGCATTACCCCCTCAGGCGTCCATATATATGGCATCTACCACGTCCTTTGCGCCTTGTGTCAATCCCACCTCGCCACGCACATTTGTCACTGCGAAAAAGTTAACACAATGCATGTATCTGTATCTATATCTGTATCTCCACCTGTATCTGTATCTATATCAGAATCCATATCTCCCTTAATGGTCGATGTGAGCTCCCTCTGCCACATGCCCAATGCCGTAATGGCCAAACGGGCATGTTGGCCATGAAAGTTAATCGCGCTTTGTTCTGTTTGCAGTTGAACCCCTTTCTGAAAGTAAACAGAATTAAATAGATCGATAAATCTTCAATAAACGTATATATATATAACATATAGTTTGTATTGCTTGTCTTCCTTGCTTTGCTCAACAATCCTTATTTGGTACCATTCACATTGATATAAAATTCTTAAAATTTTGCTTTCAAATTTAATGGCAAGACAAGACTTAACTGCTGCATCCTTTAAACAGAGTATCTCACAGCCTTGAACTTCCGCTCTTAAATTTTTGGTTTTTTTTTTTTTTTGTTTGCGAGCTGCGTAAAAACCTGACTCCGCAGTATTTGTGGGCGGCCTTCGCTAAGCGGAATACGGCGAAATCTGCAAAAAAAAAAATTCCTGGTACTATGCCATGCCACGCCCCCACTTCCGCCACCGCCTTTGCTGTCATGCACCTAGCGCTGACACAGAAAACCCGTTGCCTCCGACCAGCCGAGGACACATGTGTCGGAATGGCAGACATTGGCATGCAAAATGCAAATTTAAGCTCGCAGCCAGCTCGGGATTGGAGGCAACCGAAATTTCATTGAAATTAAGTGCCCCGCTTAAAGTGTCTGGCAAACTAATTAAAGTGCAAAGTAAAAGGACAACGGCCAAGGCAAGGCTGGGGCGTATATAAATGTGAATAATTTCAATGTCCATGCTAAAAGTTTTACAAGAAAGCCAACAAGAAAAGGACTCCGAGCCTCAAGGTCTCGGAAAAGTTTTCTTTTGCCGCTTTTCTGCCATTGCATATAAGAAACTTGAACTTATTTACTGCCCATTTTTTCATACGTTGTGTTTCCCGTGTGGCTGGGAAACACTGTGTGGCAGCTATGAATAATTTATAATGCATTTAACATTTGTCAAGCAGCGGCGGCAGAACCTCATTTTTTATTAACATCACTCTGAAAAGTCAATGAAGTCACCTCTGCGAAGCATTGCATATTTTCGGGCGCCGAAATAAATATGGGAATGAAATGCAATTAAAATGTTCAAGTGTCGCTGAGTTACGAGTGTTCACTGTACTTCCATTGTTGAGAACTTCTGATTGAATGCGAGCAATTAAAAGTCAAGGTCACCAGCAGGGAAAAACTGTTGCCTGCTTTTAGGCAGAAATTAATTTATTCTTCTCTCTTTGTACCTGTCTACTCTTGCACCGGCTTCTCAACAATGGAACCTGGAATTGGCATTGCAATTGGAATTGGGACGAGCAGGCAATGTGGAGAGCGCACTGACCATGACGAACGAGCTGCTGCAATTGCTGCCCGACCACGAACGGGCCAACGGCAATAAGAAGTTCTACGAAAAGGAAATTGAGCAGCTCAAGGAGAGACGCAAAATGAAAGGCGACGACGGCTCCGATTCGATGCCCATTTCCGATCTGGTATTTATTGTGCAAGTCTTTTCAGTTGGAGCATCAATTACCCTCTCTCTATTGGCAGCCCGTGACCAAGACTGATCCCAGCGTCTTCGACATGACCGAACGCAAGGCCTACGAGATGCTGTGTCGCGGCGAGCTGAAGCCGTCGGCCTCTGCCCTTCGTCCACTGCGCTGTCGTTATGTAAGCAACAACGTGCCGTTTTTAAGACTGGCACCGCTCAAGCTAGAGGAGGCCTTCATGGATCCCTACATTGTAATTTATCACGACGCCATGTACGACAGCGAAATTGAGGTGCTTAAGCGCATGGCGCGTCCGCGTTTCCGCCGCGCCACCGTTCAGAACTCGGTGACGGGCGCCCTGGAAACGGCTAACTACCGCATCAGTAAATCCGCCTGGCTTAAGACCGCCGAGCATCGTGTCATTGGCACTGTGGTGCAGCGCACCGCTGACATGACCGGCCTTGACATGGACTCAGCCGAGGAACTGCAAGTGGTCAACTACGGCATTGGCGGCCACTACGAGCCTCACTTTGATTTCGCTCGAGTAAGTTTTAATATTCAGTTTTAATGTTACGGCTTTAATGCTTTGTTTACTCGTCCTTAATAGCGTGAGGAGATACGCGCCTTCGAGGGTCTCAATCTGGGCAATCGCATTGCCACCATGTTGTTCTACGTGAGTTGCGAACTTAAACTTTTCATACTTAACTCTACTTTATGCCTTGTCCTTATTCTTGCAGATGAGCGATGTGGAGCAAGGAGGAGCTACAGTGTTCACCTCGGTGCATGCGGCTCTGTGGCCCAAAAAGGTTGGTATAACAAGTTTAATCTAGTCCAGCCTGACTTAATGACTTTCCTTGCATTTCCAGGGTACGGCTGCATTCTGGATGAATCTGCATCGTTCCGGCGAGGGCGATGTGCGAACGCGACATGCGGCGTGTCCCGTGCTCACAGGCAGCAAATGGGGTAGGTTCTCTCCATAAAAGTCTCTATGTTTTACCCGGCTAAATGCTTAATATTTCGCAGTGTCCAACAAGTGGATACATGAACGTGGCCAGGAGTTCAGGCGACCCTGTGACCTGGTTGCCGATCATGGTGATTTCGCCATCTAGTGAAAATTACTGAAGCTGCGGCTGGAATCTCACTTATCAGCTGCCGCTACTCCTACGTCTACTTACTTTGCGCTCTAACATATCTCTAAGGACCTGCTAGCCGGATAACAAAAACTCTAATCCTATTGTAAATACTCAACTGCAACATCGACCATTTGGAGCGCCGGCTTCTGTCAACATACATTTCTTTCAACTACATACCATTACTTGGCATTAGTGTTATTTTAGGCATGCTACTATTGAATTTACTCATTTTTGTACAAATTAAAAAAAAAACGAAAGGTAGAAATACACACAACGAAACGATGCGAACAATGAGACTATGAAATAGAAATTAATTTGTTTTCTTTATTTCCGAAGCAAAGGAATGTTGTAGTGGGCATCTGTTTTATTTTATTTAAAAATAAAATCTAGTTGGATTTATATGAATTTGATATAAAATGTGGAATGAAACTTAATTCTCTTGCTCGAGGCGCCTCTTATTTTTATTTGTTCGTAATAAGAAAATAGCTTACGGCTGGAATGAATTCTGCCATTTGCGGTTGGACTGGGCAGACTGGGCAAACCAGGCGCATTCACTGGCTTTGACGTAAACATTTTAAGGCAATTGTATTTTTTAATATTTAAACAGGCCTGCGACTTAATTCATAAATGTCTTAAGGAGGAAATGCATTTTATAAAATTTTATTGTTAACATATTGTTGCTGCCTATTGTTTTAGATTTAAAATTTGACTTCAATCATAGCTAGGTCAGCACATATATTATTTATTCCACATTATATTCTATTATATTTCGAGTTCTTTCTATCAGTTTTCCTTGTGGACTGGCTTGGATATGATGCACAGGATTTTGAGATAACAACCAAAGGAATGCAACAATATTCCGATTGAGCTATTGAAATAAAACTATGAGTAATACATCAGTGCTTTTATTGTACTTATACGATGATACTAGAGCAAAAAGCAGCTCTGAATGCTTCCTAATGATTCAATATTTTTAGTATATATTCTATTATTATACATAATTTCATACAATTTATTTATTTATTTTGCAAAAAACTTTTGGCTAAAGTTAATTAGAATTTTTTGGAAGTTTATTAAATTTATTTTATTTGTATACCCTGAACTGAACCCATTGAAAATCGGAAGTCAGGGTATCATGTTTTTGTGAAAATGTATGTAACATGCAGAGGGAGGCCCAAAATTTTCAAAACTTTTGCTTTGGCAAATACAGACATATGAATACCTTAATCAGATTGTGAATATTTGATTCAGTAAGTCCATCAACAACAAAAGTTATTAAACATTTAGTTTCCCATATCGTAGGCATGCTGCAGCCCAAGCGCACTCGTTATGTATTGCTTGCAATATTTATATATGTAAAATAATCATAGCCTGCTTGCAATGTCGGCTATTTGCGGGGTTCACGGTATCTCCTAGTCGAGCTTCCTTACTTGTTATATATTTTATATTTATTTATTAATATGTTTTCAGTGGCTTTTCCCATAAACAGGCCCCGCACTCACACTGGTTAGGGGCGAGCATTCCTCTTGCATCGTAATTCGTTGTCTGCCTTATTAAACTTTGTTAAGCAACGTAAATGCTCGTATTTTGCCAACATACCTGATTTATGGTTGTGCGTGTGCGTGATGTGGCTGTGTGGCTGTGGTCGTGTTGTGTGCGTGCTCAAATAGACGCAGGCTGTACAAAATGCGCATGCTGCATGCTGCACGCTGGACGTTGCACGTTGCATACTTTGCAGCGCTTGGGGCAAATTGAATTTACGCGACAGCACAATGCAACCAGGGAGGCGGCTATTGACCATGGGAACATCACGCAACATCGCGCGGTGGATGATGTATCTGATTTACGGCATTCCCCATATCCAGAGAGCAGCTGCACGGGATCGTCCATTGTCCACAACCCACTCGCATTTCGTGCTGCTGTGCAAACAAAATGGGCTTGAATAGTTGAAAAGACACGCTTCTGTTTGTTCAGCTACCAGAAACAGTTGTTCGGTTCTTGACGCGTTTCCAAATGGAAGTCTGAACGAGAAATTTGGAGCAGTAGAAAGACAAATAGTCAGCAGACAGTCAGCTTGGCAAATTTTTGGAAATGCTCATTAGCTGACAAGCCGTTGGAGCGATCGTGTCTCTCAGAATGCCGAAGGTAAGTTTAGTGATCGTGTGCCTGGTGCTCACTGGTCTCGGCTGGAGCCCTGTGCATGGCGAGTATTACTCCTCCATTGATAAGATGGTGATGTTGGGCTATGCGGAGGAGGAGCTAATCTCTGCCACGCATCTCTATGTGGAGGAGCGCCAGAATCAGATCGACACGTTGCGCAGGTAAGAAAAGTTCTAGTAAGAGCAACTGTAGGAGCTCATTTTTTGATTGATTGACTGTCAGTTTCGTGGAGAGAGTGAAGCTTGAACATACAGTGACCAGGCAAAAGTTGCTGCAGGACGACGAGTACTTGGAGCAGTCGCTGCTGACTTTCAGGCTGATCAAGCGCTTGGTCTTCGACTGGCAAGAAGTACAAGACTTGCTGGCTGCAAATCCGTCCAAAGATAGTGCGTATTATATAGATAGGAATGCAAATATTAATATAAATATACTTTTTTTTTTCAAATGTAGATTATAGGAACACAGTGAATGCAATAGCTGAAGAAATTGGCTTACCAAATAAAGAGGAGGTTAAGGGCGCTGTCAAGGGTTTACTGCGACTGCAGCAAATGTACAACCTTACATCCGACGACTTGGTCGATGGGGTGCTTGATGGCCTGCAGACGGACAGTGTGCTCCGCTGGAGTGACTGCTTCGAGATCGGAGTGCAGTTCTATGAAATGGACTTATACAAAAGCGCCCTCGAGTGGCTGCTGCTGGCGTCCAAGTTGCTGGACGAAGTCGATGGCGACAATGCGCAGCGAATGGCCGCAGAGGTCTACGAATATTTGGCCTTGACACACATTGAGCTGGGCGAAAAGGAAGAAGCAATCGCAACACTGAAAGTGTTGCTTTCTTGGTTCGCCCCAGAGACGCCCCACCCAGCGCGCCATATACTCGAGGACTTGGAGCACAATATGCCAAAATGTCCCAAAGAGATGCCCCAGCCATATTGGTTTGCCAACTACTCACGACTGTGCCAGGGCCAACGATTGCCAGAGTCAGGCTCTAATGGTCACTGTTATTTGGACTTTGAACGGCATCCGCGATTCCGACTAGCACCCCTGAAAGTGGAGCAAGTGCATCAGAGTCCAAACATAAATCTCTACTACGATGTGCTGAACGATGCCCAGATAGGTCACGTCTTCGATGAGTCTGATCGGTTTAAAAGTTTTCGATCCACGTTGAGCGGACATGTGGTGTCGGACACTCGCGTTAGTCAACAGGTTTGGCTCAACTACTCTAGCCCCATCATGAGCTACATCAGCGGTTTAGTAAGCGCAATTTCTGGCTTAGATATGAACAATGCCGAGTATGTGCAGGTGGCCAATTACGGCATTGCGGGTCTTTATTTGCCGCACTTTGATTACTTTCCGAAAATACCCGACTCGTTTTTAACCAAGGGCAACCGGATCTCGACGAATATGTTCTATGTAAGTGTTGGCGACTGCGGTCTATAGCCCACAACTAAGCTCGGCAAGATTTCAGCTATCTGATGTGCTGAGTGGCGGCTACACAGTGTTCCCCAAAATCAATGTGTTCTTGAAGCCCGTCAAAGGCGCCCTGGTTGTGTGGGATAATCTACATCGATCCTTGGTATCCGACAACCGCACCCTGCATGCCGGCTGTCCCGTTCTGGCAGGCACTAAGCGCAGTGAGTTTCCAAAATCTCTGCACTTCATTAAATTTATATTGCATATTTTTCGATAGTTGCCAACATTTGGATACATTCCGCTGAGCAGGAGTTCCGTCGTCCCTGCACGCTAAACCCGGATGAGTAAGGCCCCCAGTTCATTCCAACAAATAGTCTTTGGCTACATGCAAATAATAGACTAAGGCTTATATGTATATAAATTTTGTTTATTTTAAAAATAATTATCTGCTTGATACCTATCACGAATGGCAAACAAATATGAATGAGCTGAGGTATGAATGATATCTATTTGTAGTTCTTATAGGGTAAGGAGATCTCGTGATCGCGCTGCAGAGCGCAGGGTCTCACGTGGTCCTGGTTGCTCAAGCGTATCCAGACATTGGCAACTGGAAGCACAGGGACAATTAGCGATTGGATCAAACGGGATTAGCTCTCTACTCACTCCACTTGCTGCCCTGCAGCACCGGGCAGCCGGCGTGCTTAGTCCGATAGTCCGCATCCCCGGAACTATGCAGATTGTACCAGAAGAGCAGGCTGCCTTGTTCTGGCAAGACGAGCAGTGGCAGGAAGGGAAAAGCAGTTCCGCCGCCCGCCTCCACATTGGATAACTGCAAAGATAATGGACCATATTAAAGCATAAAGGGCAACTCCATCTGCCCACACTTACATAGAAGATGCCTGTGGCCATACGATCGGTTGGAAACAGATTCGAAGTGTAGTCAAAGGAATCTGGAAAATTTAATGGCAAGACAAGACTTAACTGCTGCATCCTTTAAACAGAGTATCTCACAGCCTTGAACTTCCGCTCTTAAATTTTTGGTTTTTTTTTTTTTTTGTTTGCGAGCTGCGTAAAAACCTGACTCCGCAGTATTTGTGGGCGGCCTTCGCTAAGCGGAATACGGCGAAATCTGCAAAAAAAAAAATTCCTGGTACTATGCCATGCCACGCCCCCACTTCCGCCACCGCCTTTGCTGTCATGCACCTAGCGCTGACACAGAAAACCCGTTGCCTCCGACCAGCCGAGGACACATGTGTCGGAATGGCAGACATTGGCATGCAAAATGCAAATTTAAGCTCGCAGCCAGCTCGGGATTGGAGGCAACCGAAATTTCATTGAAATTAAGTGCCCCGCTTAAAGTGTCTGGCAAACTAATTAAAGTGCAAAGTAAAAGGACAACGGCCAAGGCAAGGCTGGGGCGTATATAAATGTGAATAATTTCAATGTCCATGCTAAAAGTTTTACAAGAAAGCCAACAAGAAAAGGACTCCGAGCCTCAAGGTCTCGGAAAAGTTTTCTTTTGCCGCTTTTCTGCCATTGCATATAAGAAACTTGAACTTATTTACTGCCCATTTTTTCATACGTTGTGTTTCCCGTGTGGCTGGGAAACACTGTGTGGCAGCTATGAATAATTTATAATGCATTTAACATTTGTCAAGCAGCGGCGGCAGAACCTCATTTTTTATTAACATCACTCTGAAAAGTCAATGAAGTCACCTCTGCGAAGCATTGCATATTTTCGGGCGCCGAAATAAATATGGGAATGAAATGCAATTAAAATGTTCAAGTGTCGCTGAGTTACGAGTGTTCACTGTACTTCCATTGTTGAGAACTTCTGATTGAATGCGAGCAATTAAAAGTCAAGGTCACCAGCAGGGAAAAACTGTTGCCTGCTTTTAGGCAGAAATTAATTTATTCTTCTCTCTTTGTACCTGTCTACTCTTGCACCGGCTTCTCAACAATGGAACCTGGAATTGGCATTGCAATTGGAATTGGGACGAGCAGGCAATGTGGAGAGCGCACTGACCATGACGAACGAGCTGCTGCAATTGCTGCCCGACCACGAACGGGCCAACGGCAATAAGAAGTTCTACGAAAAGGAAATTGAGCAGCTCAAGGAGAGACGCAAAATGAAAGGCGACGACGGCTCCGATTCGATGCCCATTTCCGATCTGGTATTTATTGTGCAAGTCTTTTCAGTTGGAGCATCAATTACCCTCTCTCTATTGGCAGCCCGTGACCAAGACTGATCCCAGCGTCTTCGACATGACCGAACGCAAGGCCTACGAGATGCTGTGTCGCGGCGAGCTGAAGCCGTCGGCCTCTGCCCTTCGTCCACTGCGCTGTCGTTATGTAAGCAACAACGTGCCGTTTTTAAGACTGGCACCGCTCAAGCTAGAGGAGGCCTTCATGGATCCCTACATTGTAATTTATCACGACGCCATGTACGACAGCGAAATTGAGGTGCTTAAGCGCATGGCGCGTCCGCGTTTCCGCCGCGCCACCGTTCAGAACTCGGTGACGGGCGCCCTGGAAACGGCTAACTACCGCATCAGTAAATCCGCCTGGCTTAAGACCGCCGAGCATCGTGTCATTGGCACTGTGGTGCAGCGCACCGCTGACATGACCGGCCTTGACATGGACTCAGCCGAGGAACTGCAAGTGGTCAACTACGGCATTGGCGGCCACTACGAGCCTCACTTTGATTTCGCTCGAGTAAGTTTTAATATTCAGTTTTAATGTTACGGCTTTAATGCTTTGTTTACTCGTCCTTAATAGCGTGAGGAGATACGCGCCTTCGAGGGTCTCAATCTGGGCAATCGCATTGCCACCATGTTGTTCTACGTGAGTTGCGAACTTAAACTTTTCATACTTAACTCTACTTTATGCCTTGTCCTTATTCTTGCAGATGAGCGATGTGGAGCAAGGAGGAGCTACAGTGTTCACCTCGGTGCATGCGGCTCTGTGGCCCAAAAAGGTTGGTATAACAAGTTTAATCTAGTCCAGCCTGACTTAATGACTTTCCTTGCATTTCCAGGGTACGGCTGCATTCTGGATGAATCTGCATCGTTCCGGCGAGGGCGATGTGCGAACGCGACATGCGGCGTGTCCCGTGCTCACAGGCAGCAAATGGGGTAGGTTCTCTCCATAAAAGTCTCTATGTTTTACCCGGCTAAATGCTTAATATTTCGCAGTGTCCAACAAGTGGATACATGAACGTGGCCAGGAGTTCAGGCGACCCTGTGACCTGGTTGCCGATCATGGTGATTTCGCCATCTAGTGAAAATTACTGAAGCTGCGGCTGGAATCTCACTTATCAGCTGCCGCTACTCCTACGTCTACTTACTTTGCGCTCTAACATATCTCTAAGGACCTGCTAGCCGGATAACAAAAACTCTAATCCTATTGTAAATACTCAACTGCAACATCGACCATTTGGAGCGCCGGCTTCTGTCAACATACATTTCTTTCAACTACATACCATTACTTGGCATTAGTGTTATTTTAGGCATGCTACTATTGAATTTACTCATTTTTGTACAAATTAAAAAAAAAACGAAAGGTAGAAATACACACAACGAAACGATGCGAACAATGAGACTATGAAATAGAAATTAATTTGTTTTCTTTATTTCCGAAGCAAAGGAATGTTGTAGTGGGCATCTGTTTTATTTTATTTAAAAATAAAATCTAGTTGGATTTATATGAATTTGATATAAAATGTGGAATGAAACTTAATTCTCTTGCTCGAGGCGCCTCTTATTTTTATTTGTTCGTAATAAGAAAATAGCTTACGGCTGGAATGAATTCTGCCATTTGCGGTTGGACTGGGCAGACTGGGCAAACCAGGCGCATTCACTGGCTTTGACGTAAACATTTTAAGGCAATTGTATTTTTTAATATTTAAACAGGCCTGCGACTTAATTCATAAATGTCTTAAGGAGGAAATGCATTTTATAAAATTTTATTGTTAACATATTGTTGCTGCCTATTGTTTTAGATTTAAAATTTGACTTCAATCATAGCTAGGTCAGCACATATATTATTTATTCCACATTATATTCTATTATATTTCGAGTTCTTTCTATCAGTTTTCCTTGTGGACTGGCTTGGATATGATGCACAGGATTTTGAGATAACAACCAAAGGAATGCAACAATATTCCGATTGAGCTATTGAAATAAAACTATGAGTAATACATCAGTGCTTTTATTGTACTTATACGATGATACTAGAGCAAAAAGCAGCTCTGAATGCTTCCTAATGATTCAATATTTTTAGTATATATTCTATTATTATACATAATTTCATACAATTTATTTATTTATTTTGCAAAAAACTTTTGGCTAAAGTTAATTAGAATTTTTTGGAAGTTTATTAAATTTATTTTATTTGTATACCCTGAACTGAACCCATTGAAAATCGGAAGTCAGGGTATCATGTTTTTGTGAAAATGTATGTAACATGCAGAGGGAGGCCCAAAATTTTCAAAACTTTTGCTTTGGCAAATACAGACATATGAATACCTTAATCAGATTGTGAATATTTGATTCAGTAAGTCCATCAACAACAAAAGTTATTAAACATTTAGTTTCCCATATCGTAGGCATGCTGCAGCCCAAGCGCACTCGTTATGTATTGCTTGCAATATTTATATATGTAAAATAATCATAGCCTGCTTGCAATGTCGGCTATTTGCGGGGTTCACGGTATCTCCTAGTCGAGCTTCCTTACTTGTTATATATTTTATATTTATTTATTAATATGTTTTCAGTGGCTTTTCCCATAAACAGGCCCCGCACTCACACTGGTTAGGGGCGAGCATTCCTCTTGCATCGTAATTCGTTGTCTGCCTTATTAAACTTTGTTAAGCAACGTAAATGCTCGTATTTTGCCAACATACCTGATTTATGGTTGTGCGTGTGCGTGATGTGGCTGTGTGGCTGTGGTCGTGTTGTGTGCGTGCTCAAATAGACGCAGGCTGTACAAAATGCGCATGCTGCATGCTGCACGCTGGACGTTGCACGTTGCATACTTTGCAGCGCTTGGGGCAAATTGAATTTACGCGACAGCACAATGCAACCAGGGAGGCGGCTATTGACCATGGGAACATCACGCAACATCGCGCGGTGGATGATGTATCTGATTTACGGCATTCCCCATATCCAGAGAGCAGCTGCACGGGATCGTCCATTGTCCACAACCCACTCGCATTTCGTGCTGCTGTGCAAACAAAATGGGCTTGAATAGTTGAAAAGACACGCTTCTGTTTGTTCAGCTACCAGAAACAGTTGTTCGGTTCTTGACGCGTTTCCAAATGGAAGTCTGAACGAGAAATTTGGAGCAGTAGAAAGACAAATAGTCAGCAGACAGTCAGCTTGGCAAATTTTTGGAAATGCTCATTAGCTGACAAGCCGTTGGAGCGATCGTGTCTCTCAGAATGCCGAAGGTAAGTTTAGTGATCGTGTGCCTGGTGCTCACTGGTCTCGGCTGGAGCCCTGTGCATGGCGAGTATTACTCCTCCATTGATAAGATGGTGATGTTGGGCTATGCGGAGGAGGAGCTAATCTCTGCCACGCATCTCTATGTGGAGGAGCGCCAGAATCAGATCGACACGTTGCGCAGGTAAGAAAAGTTCTAGTAAGAGCAACTGTAGGAGCTCATTTTTTGATTGATTGACTGTCAGTTTCGTGGAGAGAGTGAAGCTTGAACATACAGTGACCAGGCAAAAGTTGCTGCAGGACGACGAGTACTTGGAGCAGTCGCTGCTGACTTTCAGGCTGATCAAGCGCTTGGTCTTCGACTGGCAAGAAGTACAAGACTTGCTGGCTGCAAATCCGTCCAAAGATAGTGCGTATTATATAGATAGGAATGCAAATATTAATATAAATATACTTTTTTTTTTCAAATGTAGATTATAGGAACACAGTGAATGCAATAGCTGAAGAAATTGGCTTACCAAATAAAGAGGAGGTTAAGGGCGCTGTCAAGGGTTTACTGCGACTGCAGCAAATGTACAACCTTACATCCGACGACTTGGTCGATGGGGTGCTTGATGGCCTGCAGACGGACAGTGTGCTCCGCTGGAGTGACTGCTTCGAGATCGGAGTGCAGTTCTATGAAATGGACTTATACAAAAGCGCCCTCGAGTGGCTGCTGCTGGCGTCCAAGTTGCTGGACGAAGTCGATGGCGACAATGCGCAGCGAATGGCCGCAGAGGTCTACGAATATTTGGCCTTGACACACATTGAGCTGGGCGAAAAGGAAGAAGCAATCGCAACACTGAAAGTGTTGCTTTCTTGGTTCGCCCCAGAGACGCCCCACCCAGCGCGCCATATACTCGAGGACTTGGAGCACAATATGCCAAAATGTCCCAAAGAGATGCCCCAGCCATATTGGTTTGCCAACTACTCACGACTGTGCCAGGGCCAACGATTGCCAGAGTCAGGCTCTAATGGTCACTGTTATTTGGACTTTGAACGGCATCCGCGATTCCGACTAGCACCCCTGAAAGTGGAGCAAGTGCATCAGAGTCCAAACATAAATCTCTACTACGATGTGCTGAACGATGCCCAGATAGGTCACGTCTTCGATGAGTCTGATCGGTTTAAAAGTTTTCGATCCACGTTGAGCGGACATGTGGTGTCGGACACTCGCGTTAGTCAACAGGTTTGGCTCAACTACTCTAGCCCCATCATGAGCTACATCAGCGGTTTAGTAAGCGCAATTTCTGGCTTAGATATGAACAATGCCGAGTATGTGCAGGTGGCCAATTACGGCATTGCGGGTCTTTATTTGCCGCACTTTGATTACTTTCCGAAAATACCCGACTCGTTTTTAACCAAGGGCAACCGGATCTCGACGAATATGTTCTATGTAAGTGTTGGCGACTGCGGTCTATAGCCCACAACTAAGCTCGGCAAGATTTCAGCTATCTGATGTGCTGAGTGGCGGCTACACAGTGTTCCCCAAAATCAATGTGTTCTTGAAGCCCGTCAAAGGCGCCCTGGTTGTGTGGGATAATCTACATCGATCCTTGGTATCCGACAACCGCACCCTGCATGCCGGCTGTCCCGTTCTGGCAGGCACTAAGCGCAGTGAGTTTCCAAAATCTCTGCACTTCATTAAATTTATATTGCATATTTTTCGATAGTTGCCAACATTTGGATACATTCCGCTGAGCAGGAGTTCCGTCGTCCCTGCACGCTAAACCCGGATGAGTAAGGCCCCCAGTTCATTCCAACAAATAGTCTTTGGCTACATGCAAATAATAGACTAAGGCTTATATGTATATAAATTTTGTTTATTTTAAAAATAATTATCTGCTTGATACCTATCACGAATGGCAAACAAATATGAATGAGCTGAGGTATGAATGATATCTATTTGTAGTTCTTATAGGGTAAGGAGATCTCGTGATCGCGCTGCAGAGCGCAGGGTCTCACGTGGTCCTGGTTGCTCAAGCGTATCCAGACATTGGCAACTGGAAGCACAGGGACAATTAGCGATTGGATCAAACGGGATTAGCTCTCTACTCACTCCACTTGCTGCCCTGCAGCACCGGGCAGCCGGCGTGCTTAGTCCGATAGTCCGCATCCCCGGAACTATGCAGATTGTACCAGAAGAGCAGGCTGCCTTGTTCTGGCAAGACGAGCAGTGGCAGGAAGGGAAAAGCAGTTCCGCCGCCCGCCTCCACATTGGATAACTGCAAAGATAATGGACCATATTAAAGCATAAAGGGCAACTCCATCTGCCCACACTTACATAGAAGATGCCTGTGGCCATACGATCGGTTGGAAACAGATTCGAAGTGTAGTCAAAGGAATCTGGAAAACTGTCCATGTGCGGCTCATAGTGGCCGCCTATGCCGTAGTTGGCTATTTGCAGTGGTTCCGCGAAGCTCATGTCCAAGGCGGATATCGTAGTCATATGCTCGCGCAGCTTTTCGATGATTGGATGCTCATCGTACTCAAAGGTTGTGCCCTGGCTGGTGCGGAAGTTGGCCGCGACTTGCTTATTGTTGATGGGACTATAGACTTGGGAGCGCTGCAGCTCGGGCCGAGCCAAGTGCTGCAGCTCGACAGTATCCTGGGCGCCGACGACTTCATGCACCTGTATGACATAAGGATCGATATGCAGCTCCTCCAACTTGTATACCAGGTAGGTTAATCTCAGCCCATGGCCGCTGAAGTAACGACAGCGCAAGTGACGTTGTGCTGCAGCTGTTGGCTGCAACTGCCCGCGACAGACCTGCTGGTATATGAGATACTCCTGGGTGATATGGTAGTCGTCTGGGCTGCGCGCCACCTCGTGCATGAGGCCGCGCTTGACGCCGTCGGAGATGAGCTGCTCCAGATGTGCGCGCGTCTCCAGCAGGTGGAGCCGCCGCTCCGGCTGCACGGCCAGCACATGGTTAATCAGATTGAGGGCGTTTTGATAGTCGCCCATCGACTCGTGGTAGCCCATGACTGTTTCCATGAAGTCCAAGGAGCCCGGCTCAGCGCTGTAGCTTTGCTTGGCCAACAGCCGCATCGACTGCTCCAGCCAGGGCACCGTGTTGTTGAAGTCCCGCATCGAGTACAGATGCTGGCCCAGCACAAAGCAGTCCTGCCACGACATGGCCGCACTGTAACGAGCTGTCGAGTGTGATTTGTGGTTGCCAGTGGCCGCCATCACTCACCCGTATTTGACACCATTCAGCATGCCACTCGCCAGCTCGCCCACGTCCAACTGGTAGGTCTGCTGCAGCCGCGTCATGGCCAAGGTCGTGCCCACAAAGTCCTCCATCGTGGGAAAGCTCAAGTTCTGTCTGTGGCCCGCCATGGCCTCGAGGTAATCTATTGTACAAGCACCAGCAGCAGTGAAGGATAGCAAATGGAAAGCAGTTTAGTCAAATCGATAATGATAATATTTTCGCTGTGGCATGTGAGTGATGCCCCGCTCTGGTACTCACTTGTGCGACTGCGTTCGCTCTCCACGCTGCCCTCCAGGGTCTCCCAGTCGGAGTGCAGACGCTTTATCAATCGGAACGCATTCACTGGGTTGTTAAGATAACTCTCGACGCTATTCACTGCCGTCAGATGCTCTGCTTTAATCTCATTGATTTCTCTGCGGCACAAAATGGAAATAAATTCATGAAATTCTTGCCGAACTCACTAGCGGCGTTGGCCTGTTAAGCATTAATCAGATTTTAAATTGTTTCATATTTTTGCATTTGCATAAGCGCCCCATTTGCATATTTAACTTATTTATTTATGCTTCGGGCACTCAAGCACTGCGAGTGTGCATGGCATCCCATTTATTAGCACTTTAATGCTGTGTCGCTGCACAATTAATCAAAACTTTAACGGACAAACATCAGAATTGCACTTGGGTATCCACAACTGCACAATACTCTATTCGCAGAGGTATGTAACTGTGTGTGTTTGTGTATAGTTTGGCTCATTCCAATCAACAACTTCCCATTGGGCTGGCCTTCTTTACGATTCTCACGAACCGCTCTGATTAGGATTTGTGTGAGAAATATAATTTCTTCTCAGACTCTCGCCCAATTTACATACGATATTGCACTATGCATATCTTACGGTCTCATTTTGATTTTATTTCCTATTTGTTGCTCAGTTTTCTAAAATGCAAAATCCATCCGTAAGGGTATAAAAAAACGTTTATATAAGCGCCGCTCACTTTAAATAATTAATGCATTTGTTTTTACGCTTGTCTCAATACACACGTCTCTGTTTTAATGTAGCTCTTCATTTATCGCGAATTAAATGTCACCATAACTTTAAACGGCAATGTCGCAGAGTCTGTCAACTAGATAGTATCCGATTTTATCGCGCTATTGATTAGGTAGTAGCACTCGTTTGTTCCTAGCAAGTCGGAGCCATAAATAACTGATGTTTTTTATATAAATTCCTATAAATTTCTCTATTTCTAATGTGTTCTACCAACTGCGAATGTATATCATGGTGTAAACGGAACTGAAGCGCGTTCCTTGTTGCACTCAAGATAAAAGGCAAATTATTATATGATTATATTATAATGTACCGTATTAAATTGAAGCAATATATATATATATATATATATATATATATATATATATATATATATATATATATATATATATATATATATATATATTATTTTAAAATTAGGTAACGATGTCTTTGAAATACTAATTTTTGCATTATATGTAGACTGCTGAGCCGGTTTGTCAATATATAGAATGAGCAAATAAATTTAATTGACTTCTAAAGATAATCATTTGATACACATACAAAAGACCGACAAGTCGTTGACACCTACAGCTGCAACTGTGATTCGCCAAAGTAACCGTCGATGTCATTAGATTATACAAAATTCAAACATCAAAAAAACGCCGAAGCCGTCAACTGAGTCTCTATTAGGTAAATGACTAGAGATATTAGTGGCTCATAAAGAGAATTCAAGCCAGCTCTGAAAATATTAGCAACTGCACATACAATCGCAGTAAAGTAAACACAAATAAATTTATAAAAAAAAAAAAAAACATTTGCTGGAGCTTGTGCACATTCGGGTTGTATCTGCGTACTTGTTGCCTTCCCTTAGGCCAGACTTACGATTGGGGGCCTTAATGTGAACCGGTTAAGTGGGAATGCGAGAATGAAATGTAATTAAAAGAAATAAAAAAATGAAGATCGCCAAAGGCGAATGATTAGCAAAAAGTCATACACAAAGCTCAGCAAGCTAAAGTCACTCTAGATTCCGCTGAGGCTCGACAATCAGCGCTAAAGCTAAACAGGCCCAAAAGTTGCTTACTTACTAAATAAACAATTTGCGGGGGCAAACTCATCAGATGTGGGCATACAACATTTGCTTATGCATTCTTAATTATTCATATTCATTCACAATGGTGGCTTACTGAAGAGAGTTTAGGTCTAGTTGTACTTATGAAAGACGTCGGCTGAAGCAACGAACCCAAACTAGATTTGCACGAGAACTGTGAATCGCAGCAAAGCCTACTACTTAATAATCCATTAGCCAGTTTGTCTGGCTTTATTGGTAAGACTATAAAAATCCTACTCTTAAAGAAATCATAATTTCGACAGTCTTTTTTTGCTGGTGAAAGGAGTAGACTCACCCCTGAAGTATATCAGCGTGTTCCCTTATTTCGTTCACATATATCTGCAGCTCTGTCATCAGTATGATCTCCGTGCGCAGCAGTTGTTCCAGGCCGCTGGTTGAGCTGAAAAACTCCGCATGGGATGCCAGGATTTGCACTCCAAGTAATAAAAGTAAAGTGCCCGTCGACATCCTCATTTGGTCCTGATAGCTAAAATACTTAAATACGAATTGAGGCGTCTTGTGTCTTACAACTCGTGCTGTCTTTGCTTCGGCGCGTCGTTTAGAACTGTTCGGGCTCGATCTGCTTTCAAAAAAACAAACAGTCTTCGCAGTTCGTTAGTCTAGCAAAAGCTCGTGGCGTTGATGATGCTTACTGCTGAGCTTAAGCTTTTGTCGTGGCTCTTGGTCAAGTCAAGTTGTGGTCAAAGAACTGCCCTCGAGGCTCTGCCGTCAGGCTTGATTGGCGCACGTTGCCAGGTTATACAAAAAAGAACGCGAGTTCAATAAACCCAAAATTGTTCGCCTATCGCATAGGCCCTAATTGTGCACTAATTGTCTTTCAGTCAATCCGAGCGACTATCTTAGCAGCTCATATATCTTTCAATTTTTGTCTCAACTTTTCTCTTAGCTAATTACTTTCACTAAGCTGCTCACTAGAGAGTCGTCGCTTTGTCAACTGAAGCCGCTAATATGCAAATGAGACGCTAAAACTTTGCCCGTGAACTTGTTTATGCAAATTACCGGCAAAACTGAGCTCGACTCAATCAAGTCTTCGACTCACGGTTTGTTTTGAGTCAAATTCGTAGCACTCAACTACTCTAAGCGAGTTTTAACCCTATAAATACATGGACTGACGTTTCTGCTAGACTTTTCGAAGAGCTTTAGCTTAATCTGAAGCTCGTGATAAGTGAAGTAACACATTAAACAAAGCAGTTATAAATCAACAAGTTTATTTAATAATATCATAGCCCATCGAAACTTCATTGTCCCGATAAACATCACAAGGTCGAGCAAATGTCTGTGTAGCCTCATGTATCCAGATGTTGGCAACTATTCAAAATAGAGTTAGAAGATAAATATAAATGAAAATAAAATGTTTTTGATTATAACAAAATTTCACTAAACTAAAGTTTTTTCACTAATAAAAGTTAAGTTACATTTTCTTTCCATGGTTTATACAATTTCTTCAAATTTGTAACTATAAAATTCTGCTATAGGTTTTTCATTTGCCTAGAGACACGTGTGGATGACATCGAGTTAAATATTTAATATTATTATTAATAAAATATTAATACAAAATTAATATAATATTAATATAATATTAATACAATATTAATATAATATTAATATAATATTAATAATACAATTACAGTGTTATGTCGTGTAGTAAAGTTATATATTTACTAGATACCAGATATCCTAATGTTTGCTAGAAATGTATGCACACTCCATTAAGTATTTATAAGATATTTCGTTATATAAATAAAACTATCAATTTTTTATATCTCATATAATTTTAAAAAAAATTATTGTAAATTAAATATATCTCTCTTCAGTTTTTACTTGAAGATTCGAATGATTGAAAGCAATTTACAAAGCGAAATATATTTAAGCTGCATGCATATACTCTATAATGAAATTAATAAAATAAAATTGAATAAAATAAATTAAATATTTCGTTTTGTAAATACCCATGATAATTACTATTTAACATTTAGTTCACGTCTTTCTATGATATGCATTAGTAGGTACACTTAATTATTTAGCACCTTAAATAAATAATTATAATAATTATATAATATAGCTGATAAAATCAAAATGACATCGATTTAAGACTTGGCATTAGATTAATAGATTATAATACAATATGCATAACAATCTTAATTAACAATTGCTACAGATTGAATCGGGACTCTGGTTGTATTCTAGTCAACCACAGCCAATTAGCGCTCTTTAACCTATTTAATCTGTTTATCAGTCATAAAAAGCTGAATGAACTATTAAAAGTCGAAGCACTGGACTTTGGCGTTATATTTAATGGCATAAATACTAAACTGTTTGTCGGTTAGACAAAAGAATAATAACAGGTGATTAGAGTTTCTGTTGTCCCAATCTTGAGTTATATACCTGATTTGAATTGAATTAAAATTTGAAAGTTCTAAAACTTGAAAAACTGCCTGAGTTATCTTATCAGCGCCTATGATTTTCGGATTAATTTGTTTCATAACTATTTTGAAAGTCAATGTTGATGCAAATTATTATTTTAGGCAGTTACTCACTCCACTTGCTGCCTTTTAGGACTGGGCAGCCTGCGTGCTTGGTGCGATAGTCCTTGTCCGAGGAGCGATGCAAATTGTACCAAAACAAAATGTTGCCTAGCTGCGGGCGCACAGCAAAGTTGAGAAAGGGAAACGCCGTGGCACCACCCTGCTCCACATCCGATAGCTGCAGCGGTTCATAATATAAACATTTTGTACATGCGGTGGACTCATTGGGGCTTATGTTGCAAAGTCAACTTACATAAAATATGGCCGTGGCGATGCGATTGCCCTCGGCAGCAGGATAGTGGCGTGAATCACGGAAGAAGTCCCAGTGGGGCTCGTAGTGGCCGCCTACGCCGTAATTGGCCACCTGCAGTTGCTCACAGTAGGTCATGTCCAGGCCGGTGGCGTCGCCCACATCACGCAACATCCGCCCCATCATCGGGTGCGTGCTGTATGGCAGCCATGCGTTTTTGCTAACCCGGAATGCGGACTTCATGCGCTGCCCACCGGGCAGGGGATTAACTGTGGAGCGTTGCATGTGGGGCACAGCCATTGCTCGTAGCTCGCCCATTTGCTGTGGGGTGAGCATGTCGTGGTAGCTAACCACCAGTGGGTCGAGACTGTGCTCCTCCAGCTTAAGTGGTGCCAGCAGCCGATAGGCGTGACGCCCACGTGTGTAGCGACAGCGCAACCGACGCTGCTGGGCTGCAGAGGGGCCGACCTCGCCGCGACAGACCTTCTCGTAGTGGGTGAATTCCTGAGTGAGCTGTGTGTATCGAAATCCAAAATTAGTCGCATAACTACAAAGATAAATCGTGCTAAAGGTCCCACTCACTCTGTAGCCATCTGCTTGCCTTGGCTGCGCCCCGTCGTCGCCTTCGCCGTGCGCCAGGTTGGCGGCCTTATCACCCAGATGCCAATTCCGTATGCGCGACGGATCCAGCTCGAGCACACGCTGGCTCAGCTCGTATGCCGTGTCGAAGTCGCCTAAAATCGTTTGGTAAATATGCATGCAAGTCGGGCGAGTGGTAAGCGACTCTGCTCACCCATACGGAATAAACTCTGCGCCACCATTTCCATGTTATTCAGCAAGGTGGGCTCTGGGCTGGTGGGTGGTGGCTGGTGACGCCGCAATCGCTCCATGGACTCGCGCAGCCACACTTTCGTGTTGTTGTAGTCCTCCATTTCAAAGAGTTGTTGACCCAACACAAAGCAATCCTGCCAGCTCATGTCCGTGCTAAAAATAATGGCAGCACAAAAATCGAAATGAATATGAGTGCTTAGCTCGGCAGCGACACACGATTCACCACAAATAATGCCACGACGGGGCCGGAATACATGAGAGTGGGCGGCAAGCGAGACTATGGGCTTTATAGAATATAGATATTCTCTATCTATAAAAGCCACTTCACTTTCCCCGCAACTTAGTGAATCCGCTCCTGGCCACAGTTGAATAGTGTGAGTCTGTGTGTGTGTGTGTGTGTGTGTAGTACTCCTGTATTTTAAGCTTGACTGGTTATTGCTTATTTGGCTTGCCTCCCCTCCCCTCATCTGCCCACCCACTCATTCACTCACCCGTATTTGATGCCATTCAATATGCCGGCGGCCACTTGGGCAACATCCAATTTATAGGTGCTCTGCAGGCGAACTAATGCCAACGCCGCTCCGTCCACATCCTCCTGGCTGGGAAAGTTGAGGCCAAAGTGTTGTGTAATGTTGAAGCCTGAAATAATTCATTTGAGTTTCCGTTTACATCTTTTTACATATAGGCTGGATACGTACGCAGATGTGTGCTCATTTGGTGGACGCGACTGTCCACTTGTTGCCAGTCTGTATAGAGGCGCTTCATGAGGCGATAAATATTGACCGGATTGGTCAGATAGTTCTCCAGGCCTTTAGCAGCCAGTGCATGTTCCAACTTTATGGCCGACAGCTCTCTGTGGATCAGGTTGTGGATTTTGGCTTAGACGAGTTTCAAACTCTAATCATAAATCGAAAGCTACCAGTTTTGACGCTTTGCGGCCTCTGTCGTCATAGACATAAGAGCCCAAGGCAGCAGAACTTAATTAATTCTAATTTATTTGAGAATCGACGTGATTCCAAACATCAAACTTTTTCTATTATACGATCAAACGAAAGCGAAATGCTAAAAGCTAAACCGTAAGAGTTTGCCAATAGTTGTTTGAGCGGAAAATTCTGTATGGATATTTTATAGTATACTTATATAGTATATGATTATGGCTAGTTTATGATAAACTTGGATTACTGAACAATAAAACTGGAAGCTGATGACATTTATCTAACCCGAAGCTGATTAACATTTAATAAATAGTCAAAGCTAAAACCGAGAATATCAATAAGCATAACTTTAATTCCGCTCATCTGCTCACCTTTCGAGCTGTGTTAGGACACTTTTGGCCGCCTCCAGCTGAGAGCCCAAATCATTCATCAAAACGTGCTCCGTGTGCAGCAACTGCTCCAGGCCCGTAATTGAAGAGAAATAATCCGAAGCCTGGCCATAGCCCAGGCTGGCCAGCACCAATAGTGCCAGCATTCCAGTATTGATCCGCATCTTGGTTTCCTGATAGGTATATATATATATTTAAATGATATACTGTATGGGCAAATAGCAGCAGATATCTATGTTTGCCGTCTGCAGTGCCTCGCGTCTCACAACAAACTGATCGCCATCAGCGGCCGCAGCTCGGAGTGAACATCCCGATGAGAGATCAGTGAATAAAACCAGTGATGACAGACATTTTGGCACACGCGATTAGGAGATCGAATAGCCGCGACCACCAGGTGCTAACTACATAGAACACTATTTGCATAAACAATTGATGCGTGGCTCTGTCTACGTCTTTGTCTATGTCTATGTCGAGCTGAATGAGAAATAGGTATCGCTTTATGAGGCACTCTAATGAAGAGCATACGAGTTTCGTCGCGATTAAGCATGGTTTATGGCTTTGCCAAAGCTGATTTAGTGATGCTTATCATTAGCTCGTTTTCGTTTTCGCTGTTGATCGGCTCCGAGTTCTAGTTCTCTCTACTCACCACTGTCGCGGCGTAGCGTTGCCTTATTCGATGGCTTATTAATTCTGGCTAATTAAGAACGCGTTGTTTGATATTTAATAATGCAGTCGACAATAATCGATGTGACAGTGTTGGAAAGCATCGCACTGGCTATCAATAACACTTAAATATACCCAGTAAATTTTAGAGCAACAATTTTTGATTGGAATAAATTAAGAATTTAACAAAAAAAAAATATATATATATATTATAAAATAAATAACACATTATATAACATTAGAGTATTTGTTTTCTATTCTTCATAAATACTTAGTATATTTTGTTGTATTATATAATCAATCACCGGATGTCACATTGGCTTAAAATTAAGAAATTAAATGAATCAAGCGCTTCAAGCATATTTTATTGATTTTTGAAAACAAAAGCGAAAAACAGGGTATGTTGTTTAGTTAGTTTTTTTTTTTTTATTGAATTTCGTATTTATTAACGAGCAAGTAAAATTCATTATAAGTGCCATTGTTTGTTTTAATTTACATTTGATTTACACAGATATCTAGAACGCTTAGCATTCAAATTTGTGTTCGCATTTATGAGTTTCTAATATTGACTTTAACTATTTCCTGTTGCCAGAGGCCAGAAGGCAGCTGACCAAAACCTGACAAACGTTCAGTTCGAATGTTCATTATGAAAAGCTGCGATGCATGAATATTGAATTTGACGTGGTCTTTAATTAGCCAACGGCCACGCCCGCCAAACGGCCAACGCCATTAAATGACAGCTGAAAGTGCAAATGAAATTCAATAAAATGTCAGCTTTCAGTTTTTATTTTCATTTGCGGCAATTAGTGTTAAGATTAAAAGGCGCTTCAATCAGCAATATTTAACAGCTGTGAAATATAATGTGGATTAACTGAGCTGTGTCCACGCCGCTGGAAAAATAAAGAAAAGTAAACACATCTGTAGAGCTCATGCGGAAGTTGTTTTGCTGTCGAACTTACTCAGCTGTGTGCCCAGCAGCACCGGGCAGACCAGATGGCGGCTACGGTAATCTGGCCTCGCAGCCGTCGTAGCTGGATACTCATCTCGGCTGCGTAGACTCCAGTAGAGTAGCGAGCCCCTCGGGACGCACACGCTGAGCTCCAGTTGTGGGAAAACAACGGCGCCGCCCAACCTGGCCTCTTGCAGCTAATTGATGGGGTGGGGTTGATAATAGTCCAATTAGTGACATATTAGTTAATCATAGCATTTGAGTTACGCACATTGAGCAGAGCACGTGCCGCATGCTCCGATGTGTTTGATGGCTCCACTAGTGGTGTGATGTGCTCGTGGCTATGGCGACGTGCCTGCCACAGCTCTGGTCCAGCGCCGACAATGTCCAGTTGATTGTGGATGCCTCGCATCTTTCTCTGCGCCAGCTTAGTGAACTGCAAAGCCTCGAAGGCCATGCCCCCGGACTGCCGCCGGTGCGGCAGCTCATCCAGCATATCAATTAGCTGCTCAGTCTGCTGGGAGCTGAGTACATCATGATACAGCATGATGTATGGCTCCTCACTTAGTTGCTCCAAGCGTAGCATGCGCAGATTTGATACCTCTTGGCGGCACTTTGTGAAGCGGCTACCTGTTACGGGCTGCTGCGCGGCCGAACGGCACAGCTCATCAACAATCAGCTGCTCAACAGATTTTATGGACTTGAAATTAATTTAAAGCGGAATACATTCAACTTTGCTGTCTAACTATGGACATATATACAACTGGGAACAAACAAAGATAGAATCAAATTGCACAATTCTTGGTAAATCTGTTAAGTTATTAAATCTAAAATTAATTTCAGGCTGATATCATAGAGACTGATAGACCATACTATATATATATATATATATATATATATATATATATATATATATATATATATATATATATATATATATATATATATATATATATATATATATATATATATATATATATATATATATATATGACTATTAATTCCAACTATTATATTAAATGAGTTGAATCTGCCTCATGGCAGATTATTGTACACTGACTTTAAAACAATTTATTTAGAACCTAATACATATTATATGTACAATAATAGCTACACTATATACATTTTGTATACTCATTCGGCAAATGAAAGAATATTTTGATTCCGACATTCGAAACGGGTATACTGGTCTGATAATATCTGATTCACGATACGGCCACTAGGGGAGCGGTACCTTTTCTTGATATTCCAATAACCTTTTTATTTGAAATGCAAGAGTTTCATAGTAATTTAAATATGTTGGCTAACAAGGATTCTCTGTCAATGCTCCAAAAAAAGTAATGGCATATCAAAAAAGGTCTGAGCTCCATTAATTAACGTTTACGTTTTTTTAAATTCTTCTGAGAATTACCAAAAATTATATATAATTATTAATGAAAAAATATAATCTGATCAAATCTATATTTAGGTTTTTTTAAAGTTGGTAATAGAGTAATATTTAGTCGAAAGCACCCGACCGCAAAATTCCTACTGATTTTCGCTTTATCAAAATGCAAGTTGCCTAGACTCGAACAAAATAATGCAAAGTGCTTATTAATCGGCTTATTGTTTGCTTGTTTGCTTGTTTGCAGCATAAAATTTGAGAAATTTCGTTCACCTTTGCTTTCGGCTTTCTGCTCGGCACAAATTTCTCTGGACTTCCGTTTAAAGCTTGTTCTATCTTGGCTTTTGCTTTTTTCGCATTTTGGCTTGCGGGTCGCAGCAGCAACAATTGCTTGGCCGTTGCGAGCGCGCTCAAAAATTCACCTGATGCGAATACGGAATTTGTTGAAAAATACATAGAGTTTATGAATGCAAGAGAGATGCACCTGCCCGGTAATCCATATTGAGCGACGCCTCCAGTATTTGAATCTTAGCCCGTTCCTGCTCACTGGCCGCTGTTGTAGAGTTATGCTCAGCTGGCAGTTTTCCCATCGCCGTCTCCAGCCAGTGCTTGGCCACGGCATGGTCACCATTCCTCTCTGACTTGCGCGCTATTTCAAGGCAGTCACTCCACGACATGGTCGAGCTGTTCCAATCGAATCGCATGTATATTTTGTGCCTTGCATTTGTTTGCATATCTTTGAGCATACTTACCCCACCTTCAGGCCGTGAACTATGCCCAGGGAGAGGGTGGCTGGCTTGAGGTCGTACACTGATTGCAGTCGCAACAAATTGAGCAGAGCTGCCTCATAGTCCTCCTCGCTGGGCAACTGCAAATCCATTTTATAATCTGGAAGATTTGTGGCCAGCTTATGGGTGGCATTTGCTTGCTGCTGAAGCAGTGGCCAAACGCTCTGGAAACGCTTCAGTATGCTGAGTACATTCAGCGGATTGCCCATGTGCTCCTCCACTCGATTTCCCACCAGCTGATGTAGCTGCTCTATGGAGGCTGTCTCGCCTTTAATTACCTCCAGCTGTTGGTCTAAGGTATCGATATAGTCTCGCAGCGCGTTGATGAGCGAGGTCTCGGTGGTCAGCAGCCCCCTTAAATGCTCCTCACTGCCACCAGCCACAGCTCTTGGCCACATCAAAGCTAGCCAAAGTAGCCACAGCAATCGCTTTGCTGCTGCCGGCATTTGCATAATTAAGCGTGTGGGTTACTATTGTTTTTTCTATTCCAGTCCGGGTCAATGGCTGGCGAGTTCTTTATTCTATTTTTTGATATTCGCTATTAAATAATGCCTGCTTATGTCAGACCAAGCTCCTCTGCTCTAACGATGGACCACGCTGCTTGGCTGTTGTGGCTAAACTGAGACGAAGAAGATTTGCCCGGGCACGAGGAAGGTGCGAAAGATGCGAAAGGCAACATGTCTTAGGGAGTTACTCTTTTGCATATTCTGGAATTCTGCTATGATGGTGATATCTGTTCGCTGTTCTCTCAGCTTTGTTTGGTTCTGTTCGCAGCATCTATTGTAGTTAGAACAACGAGTCGAAAAGAAGTATTAAGTGAAGCCTGCAGCATACTTTTGTGTCTAACAAGTTCAGCTATAGCCCTAAGAATTTCTAAATTTACATTTAAAAGCTTAAATTCAATCAAGTTGTTTAGCTCTACATCTCTTTATATTTATTTTATAATATTTAAATAAAATAATAATAATGATAATAAAAAATAAAATTTATTTTTTTAGCATTTTTTTAATGTATTATTAGGCATACTAATTAATTCAAATGTCAAATTGCAATATTATAACCAAAAAAGTTACCTAACTCAGAGTAATTCAAGCATTCATATGAAAAGTTTAAATGCCATTTTAATTTGTTATTCACTCCCCAAGCAATATAAACCGATTTGTGATTTACGTAATTACTATTCATGTGTGTATTATGTTTCAGCCAATGCCGACTGCTGCCACAGATACTGAATATGCCAAAGAGCTTGCAGGCGTTGCCTTGGTTACTGCGTTAATTTCCTAATAGTCGTAATGCTCAAGTCAATTTCAAGGAATTAATTTCATCTGTCAGTGCGTCAATGATGCTTCGGAGAAGCACTTTCCAATTACGCCCTAATAAGCGTAATTAGCTCTTCCATTTGTCGCTTTTGCCTTTGTTACCTTCAGAGTCAATTTCACCAAGGTGCATTAACTGCACAGCTGTCAAGCATTTTCTCAATGATTTTCGCTTTGCTGTGCATCCTGCTGCCACTCAGTTGGTTTTCCCCTTCATTCGAACTGTTCATGTGTCTCTACAGCTTAAATGCGTTGGCAATGCAGTTAAAAATCTTTGAATGAGTGAACTTTTATTTGTATTTAAATCGAAATTTAACGTAGCCATAAAACGAACTTTAACTGACTAACTAGCAGTTTAACAAATTAGCAATATAGTTTGAAACGTATTAATTTAATTTTAATTTCTCATCACTCTCTGGACATTGAATCGAAGAGAAAAAAAAACATTTTAAAATCTGCGTTCAATCGGGGCAATTATTTATTCATGATATTCAATTATATTCAAATGAATGAAAAAATGTTTGCAGTTCTCTTACATATGTATATATATAAATCACGCATTTTTTCAGCTCTTTTCAGAGTTTTTCTCACATGACATAGTTGTTACATTTTCTGTATTTTGAATTTTTTTTATAAATTCATTTAAATGGAGTACGTCTGAAATATTCTCTTTCACGTACAGGAATGCATATACCAAGAGCAAAAATGAAAATTTTCTCTCTGATTTTTAATAGCTTACATTTCTCTGTTAAATATTTTCCTATTTATTATTTATTTAGCAATTTTTAATAACTTTTGCTACAAATCCAACGTATTTCATCTCTGCAGCAAAACCTTACTTTTATTTAACTTACTAAAAACAAACAAAAACATATTTAAATCCAACTAATTAATAACAATTTTAGTGACGAAACCAATTGCCATTAACACTCAAAGTCGTTTTCATCTATTTCCTTGCCTTCAACTAGCTTTATCATCTTTATGCGATCGAGTTGCAGTTCCTCCTCTAAAATGATTTTATTAGCGAGGGCTGCCTCGTTAGTTGGTTCCAGTTTTAGAATTTCGTTGTTAAGCTTATATGCCAGCTTGTAGTTGTCTAGCTTTGGATATACTTGCACCAGCTGTTCCAGAATGTCCTTCTTACTGACAGAGGCAAAAGTGGATGGCTCCCGAGTCGCAAGTTGTCGCGCTTGCTGCAGCCACTGAGCTGCATATTCGCAGCTCTCCAACTGATTCATGCTGACCCCAATGACGTAGCAATCGCTGGCGCTTAGCTTCACACTCAGGTCAAGGTCAGGTTTAGCTTTCAGCACGACTTTGTTGGCTAACTCTGCGGTGGCAATTCCCTCGCTCTCCTGCATATTTAATAGATTATCAGCAGCACTTAGGAGATCCTCATTTGTGGGCCATTTCAGCTTTTCCGCATTCCCATCACTGGGCACCTCATTGCTGTACGTACTGTTGGCTAACAATACATCAAGGATCTCGTGCTTCCAGGTGTTGGCGAACCGACTGATGACCAAGAATGAATTGATTGGATTGCCAAAGTGCTCCTCTGGATCATCCGAATGATTACTCAAATCGTCGATATTGCTCAAATAACTGTGCAATAAACATAAATTACTTTAAGTATTTTATCTAGACTTTGGAGTAAAATTTACCTTGTAATTGTCCCTTGCTGATTCTCCAGTTTGTCCAAATAGGATTCCAGCTGCTCTACCAAACGAGCCTCCACATCCAGGAAACTGAGTATTTCATTGCTGGGCTCAACACAGTTGGCCGAAGTGTAACCAAATTCCAAGCATCCCAATCCGAGCATCAACAGCACCGCAGTCACTCGACTCATTTCAACCACACTAAGTACCAAACGTTACTGTCTGACAGTAGCAGCTCTCGAGCTGACTAGGGTCTGCTCAAATATTTACACAGTTGCCTGCTGATGTCTGTTGGTTTATATTTTATGTAGTGCCAACATAACAATAATCAGGTAAGTTTGATAATAGTCGAATAGGCTAAGAATACTTAGGAGAAAAACCCAAAAGAGAGCAAACACAAAACACCTTTCGTTTCTGGCCATGATTAATGAGTTCTAAAATAAGTTTCTTAGATAATATATTCTTAGATATATATATTCGAAATTTATTTATTTTCGAAAAATCAATCAGATCGAAGATATTTGAATCTATCTCTTCACGATAAGATACAAATCCAGCGCAAAGCATCTAAGCCCGGCTAGAACGTAGATTCAAAACCAGTTAGTAGGCGCAATGAACTCAGACTTTCTTTGCCAAACAGGTTTGGCTTAATTAGTTATTGGCAACCGACTGAGGGCTGTTAGAAATTATGTAATCTGTGTATGGGAACCATGACCATGCATATGCCATCGATCGATTCATCAGCAGGCGGGGTCAATTGGCAAAGTCAGTTGACCGCGTGTCGTGGCTGAGAGCAGAGATGCGGCTAAAAATACATTCGTTTGGCCCACAAGGCAAGCTGGGCTGGGTGCTGGCTGTGTTGGCATTTCTTGGCTGTTGCGGTGCCCGGGCTGAGTTCTATTCCTCCATTCATGCAATGTCCAAGGTCTTTGGGTATGAGAGGCAAATGCTGCAGCACATGCAAAAATTCATAGCTGATAATGAGAGCAAATTGGATTTTCTGAGAGCGTAAGTTGCCCCTGGGTTGGCACTAATACAATTTGATGCAATTCAATCTGCAATGACAGGCGGCTGGACGAATTCGAGCGCGAGCGTAACGAAGCGGAGCTATCGGGCGTGACGTACTTCGAGAGTCCGCTGAACAAATATTTGCTGAGCAAACGTCTGACCCTGGACTGGGAGCGCATTGCAAATCTCATGGCTGCCACAACCGGAGCGAGTGGGTGTCCAATTCACTTACATGTTAACTTCATTAAGTATACGTTCCGTGTTCACTTCAATTACAGAGCCACTGCTACGCCTGCAGCGGCTGCGCCAGAAAGAGCACATGCCAAACGCTCGGGAACTGGAGGGAGCCATCGATGGATTGCTGCGTTTGCAATTCATTTATAGATTGCAGACCAAGCATGTGGCTGCCGGAGTCCTCGACGGTGTTTCCTATGGGTGAGCAAATAAATGGGAAATAAAAACAGAATTTGCTCTAATATCATTTACCACACGTTATCCTCGTTAAAGCACTCAACTAAACGCTCAACTCTGCTTGGACATTGCTCAACAGGCGGAGCGGGACGAGCATCTGCAGCTGGCACGCGCCTGGCTGCTTGAGGCCAACAATCGTCTCTCAAATAGCGATCGAGCTCAACTCCTGCCACTCATTGTGGGGCGGTTAGTCAAGCTGAAAGCCAAGCTAAGTGAGCACCGAGGCATTAATAATACTACAAATGTTGAACCAGGCAGTGAGAAGCCCTTGGATAACTATAAAGACTTGACGCAAGCCCAGCATCAAATTGATGAGCTGCTCGCTGATCCAGTGAAGGAACATGCCGTGAGTATAGAGCTGTACCTAGCTGACTCTGTCTTAACTATTCGAGTTTTTACCATGCGCCGTAGCCATTACCTGAGGATCTGATGAAGCTTCCCGACTTTGAGCTGTATCGCTACACCTGCAATGGACACATAAAGCCAACGCCGAGAGAGCTGCGTGAGCTGCGCTGTGGCTACATGACGGAGACGCATCCCTTTCTGCTCTTGGCGCCGCTGAAGGTCGAGGAGCTGAGCCACGATCCACTGCTTGTGGTCTACCACGATGTCATCTATCAGAGTGAAATCGATACGCTCGCAAGGCTATCCAAAAACAAAATTCAACGTGCCACAGTAACGGGCAACAACTCATCCGTGGTGTCCAATGCCCGCACCAGCCAATTCACCTTCATCCCCAAGACACGCCACAAGGTGCTGCGCACCATCGATCAACGTGTGGCCGATATGACAGATTTGCATATGGGTAAGCTTTAACTGAAAAGTATTATATAATATATATATATCCATTCAAATTGCAGACTTTGCGGAGGATCATCAACTGGCCAACTACGGCATAGGCGGCCACTATGCCCAGCATATGGACTGGTTCTATGCGAACGCTGTAAGCAGTATATATAATTTCTATATATGTTCTATAATTAAGTTATTTTCATCCCCTTTGACAGTTTGAGACCAAACAGGTGTCCAACTCTGAAATGGGCAATCGCATTGCCACCGTCTTATTCTATGTGAGTTGCTTTTTTGCCTTTGTCCGCTGAAAACCATATTTCTTTGTACTTGATAGCTCAGCGATGTGGAACAGGGTGGTGGCACCGCATTTCCCGTTATGAAGCAATTGCTAAAACCCAAGAAATATGCAGGTACGTGCAGCAGGCACTTGAACTGGGGCTGGCTAATGGTTTCTATTATGTTGCGAGAGTATAAATTAGAGTGAGCTCTGGAACTTCTTCTTCTTCTTCTTTCAAGCTAACATAATAAAAACTAAAAATAAAAAAAAAATTAAATATTATTCTGGAATTGTAGTATGGTATTCAAGGTTTTGATCCTTATCCAACCCCATTTGTAAACACGTAATTATATGTTCCTCAATTCCGCTAATTTCAGCCGCGTTTTGGTACAACCTGCATGCTTCGGGCGTGGGCGATGTGAGGACCATGCACGGCGCCTGTCCCATTATTGTGGGCTCTAAGTGGGGTAAGTGGAGAATCGTGTCGCGGCATTAAATCTCTATTAGTATAATTACCACGCTCTATTATTTATTATGTAGTGCTTAATCGCTGGATTCGTGAATTTGTGCAATCGGATCGCCGACCTTGCCACCTGTGGGACGACTCGCTGGCCACGGTTAGCCAGTTGCTAGAGCTAAGTAAAAGTCAAACGGAGTGAATTTCATATTACTTACTGATTTAGGTTTAAATACATAAAAATAAAATAAAGAAAAACTTCATATTGTTTTCGCGAAGCATCCTCAAATGAAGATACTTCTTTAAATAGTTGACTTTATTTGGATTTTTGTTTGCCATTTATACATTCATAATTCAGCTAAATTACATTGAACATTTATGTATTTGCATAGTTGCTAGTTTGAAGCGTTACATTACGCGTCAGACATGTGGGCCCACAAAAAAAAAACAAATGTGTCTTTGGCTTGCGCTCTACAAAGATTCTGTTTCGGTTACGAAATAGCTAAATCTTCACTGGTTTTTCCATTTTAAATTTTCATTAAATTTCATTCTTGTTCAATAATATGTGTGTATTTGAGTAAATTCAATATGATTTCAAAACATTTATATAATGTAGCTGGCAAAGTTTAATTTACGCTCATATTTATTTTGATATTCATTTGTATAACATTTAAGAATTGCTTCACACATATTAAAAACAACAATGCATCAAAACATTTATATATATATATATTTTTTTTTATATTTTTTAGCTAATTTTTTTTTAGAAGTCTTTGAGTGACTTTTCTTTGTTTCATAAATAAATAAAATAGTTTAGTTGTTTAGTTTTGCTTGCAAATTTTAGATTTGCATATTAAAGGACACCAAGTGAAAGTTTTTTTTTTTGGTTTTTTTTTAGTTTTTTTTGTTTTTTTTTTTTGTTTGTTTTTGTTTTTTTTTTTTGACTATGCAGTTTTACTTTTGTATATATAGGTCTTAAATTCGCTTTTGTGGTAGGGTTTTTTTTTAACTTTTTCTCGTTTGATAAGTTCTGTATGGTGGGCATTTTGATGCTAGGTTTAGTCATAGTTATCAATTTTTGTTTTTAGTGCACTGGTAAACACTTCCAAAGGGATTGTCTTTTAGGGACATACAAACATCAATAGACATATAGTTGTAGATAAATATATTCATTATATAGTGTGTGCTTGTGTTGTATATGTTCGTCTGTTAGACTCTTTAACCACTGAAAAATACATTTAAAATTTGACTAATTTCTTTCAAGTGATTTCACTTAATCTTAATTTTAATCTCTTGTCGCTCTCGTGCCCTGTGTTTATTGAAATTACAGTTTCTTCTATATATAATTACCATTTTTCATATTTTTTATACATCTATAAACATTTATATAATTATGTTGCAACGCTATAATTCACATCAATATATGTACTATGCCTGTATATAGAACATGTACGCCTTTATATTTGTATATATGTATGTAAGTAGAGTTGGTTAATAATATTTGGTAATTCGCGTAACTTCGCTTTTCAATGCTCCACGCTCATTGGATATATATGTATGTCTGCTCTTAGGTATTCTATTTGCTTTGCTCAATAATGTTTGTAATTGGAATATGTATTATTCAAACTCACATCAAGATATATTGCCCGCGGAGGGGCTAAAAATATGCATATAATTTATTTAGCTCGGCTCCTTCCAATTTGATCGCATTGCTTCGATAATCATCATGTCATCAGCTTCTCTCCCCACATTCTCCGAATGCCGTTTAGATCTCGTAGTTGCGGAATTTATTAGCCACATCAGTGTTCTCAGTGCCCCACTCGGCCTTGCGGTTGCCATAGTAGAGAGCGGCTCCACCTTCGGATGCCCGACGATGAGCTGGGTTCGGGGAGGCGGCAGTGAGGCCGCCGCTGCTGCAGCTAGCACCTCCCAAACCAGCTCCGGCTCCGGCGCCGGCCTCTGGCAACATGCGATCCTTGGTCTTAGGTGTGGCCCAATGCATGGACTTTGATTGAATGAAAAGCAATTGGCCATTAATCGAAATTTCTTGTGCAGTTACGCAACTACTGTCGGAGCCAGTGCATCTGGTTTGATTTGTGTATTTACATCAAAAATCGATTTGAATTTGTGCTCTGAACGGAGACTCAGATGCATTGGCTCCGCATTCGCATGCACGGCGTACACTTAGAACACTTTGGATGAAGAGGCACATTGAAAAAATACCATAAAATACGTAAAAACAGGAGATGCTCAGGCGACCAGAATCAGGCTTTAGACTGGGAGTTTAAATCAAAGTTTGTTGATAGTTAAATTTAAGACACATTTTCGGTTTTATTGAATCTGAGGTCTGGTTTTCCGGTGTGCCGTCTGAATCTTCCAAGCAAATGGAAAACTAACTCAAAATATAGCAATCAAATGGAAAGCTAACCGCGATGGCTACTAGTCCAGTGCATTCAGTTTGAAGCCAAATCGAACATTTGCTTGCAACCGCAAAACCAAAATGCAACCAGCCGACGACCCACAGCCCATTTATGGCAGCCCCCATCACCTTGCCACAGCTAATTAGCCATGCCGACGTCAGCCCCCTGTCAACTTTGATGAATGCGTGACAATTTCCTACGGAAATTGTCATAAAGCAAGCGTGTAATGCGCCAATTAATCAAATTTAAATTTCAATAATGAGAATGCGCATGCAAATGCACTCGTATCCCATTACTAATTCCATTACCACAAACACAATTCAAATTGAAGACCGGCGGAGTAGATAAATAAGCTAAAGTCTACTAAAAACTCCGTTTGAAAACTAAAAAAAAATCATTAAATTAAATGGTTAATCAATATAGATATTACTTTTAATATTAATATTAGTTTTATGGTAATGGTAGTTCTGAGTTTTTTTAATAAATCTTTAATTTACTAGCCTTAATTATCAATTTCTCTTTGCCTGGATTAAGAGTATATTAAATGACTTGCTAAAACTCGAGCCTCAGTTCAATACCTATATATATATGTGTATATATATGTACCTATATATATATGTATATATATATATATATATATATATATATATATATATATATATATATATATACAAAACATAGTCTGTCCCTTTTCACATCATTACCTATAAATATTATATATACATATATATAACAGTGTGTATAGCCTGGCCTCAGTCATTGTTATTTGCAGAAGAGCAAATCGTTCGAAAGGATAACAGACACGTTGGAGCGAGACTGCTGATGCTAATGCTAGTCACATACAATGTGAACAACTGTAATTTTTCCACTTTATAAATAAAACATAAACAGACGGCACACACGTGGAGGGAAAACACAGGTCCTCAATTGTCTACTGTTATTTTTGGGGATTGAAGTTTACTTCTCTGTTTCGGTATATTCCTGGCCCATACGCATACCTCTTTATCCACCTTCTCGGCAATTGTGTATCTTCTCACCTGGCCGACGTGCTCCTTCATGCCCAGCCACTGCTTGTAGCTCATCGAGATGCCGCTGTTGCGCCACTTGTCGTATATGGCACGCTTCTCCGGATCGCACAAGGTCTCCTTGGCCTCCTGCAATCGGAGAATTTCCAAAATGATTTTTGATTTGTTTATTTACATTAGTTGATTTAAGTCTAATTTGTTAAAGCCCAAAACAAATAGCAGTTGGGTCTTCCCCTGTTAAATGGGGTTTGGCCTTCGTCGTTTACCTTTGGTTGCAAAATAATCAATTTATGTAGTATACTTATTAGCATGACTGTGATTAACAAACAAACACACAGACACACACCCCCACACACATGTGAATTACACGCTCAAGTGGCTTTGATAGCCTATCTGGGTTGATACCAGTAGACATCAATTTGTATGCCAAAGCAGTCTGCTGGCGGCCAATGCATAAACAAAGACTACACACACGAAGAGACACCCAGACACACACACAAGGAAAATTACACACAGAGGCATAGCGCCTCTGAGATTTTATTGCTACGATTCCTACGTGATAATCAATTATTTTACTACTCATTGGCTATGTGGGTCAGCAAGCAAGGTTTTCCAGCCTCGTCAGCTGCTGGCTGCTTTATTTCTCTTCAATTAATTTTGCCCCGTGGCTCTAATTCTTATTGCCAAAATGAAATTAAAATTTGGCTCAACTCAAGTTGGCCAAAACCATATCGAAAATAGCGAGGATTCTTGCTCTGAAATAAAATGGGGAATGTCAACAAAATTTATGGGAGCTTATATACGTTGCTTGAAATTAATTTCATTTTCAGAATATATGTATGTGTATATAGGCCATAAAATGTATTTTGGTTATAATCATCTTATTTTATACAAGGCTTACAGATGATTTTGCAAAATTCAATACACAGAATTTGCAGAATTCAATCGTATATGTATATGTATATATATTTCTGCACCAATCATAACGACCTGTACTAATGCTCTCAGCAGCCATCTCACTCTAACTCAGTAAACACCAAATACTACGTTCAGCAACAGCTGTGTTTGTCTCTTTCTCTCTCATGGAGTGACCGTTTGTGGATACAGGACTGAGAGAAGAGTGCAACATAGACGCAAAGTTCACTCGGATAATACAAGCACGCAGCTTCCCACCAACACCACTCTGCAAAAGTAATCTAATGTGCAACTAGGAAAACAGACTCTGCCTATAACTTGACAGTCTCACGTCATATTATATTATGAATATGACATATGTATGTATTATATCTGATTGAATATACAAATTGCTGTTTATATTGTGCTGCATAGATTAGATTTGCATTATGTTATCTTTGGCAAATATTTGGAATAAATGCAATTTATTCTAATCAGCAAATACTTGATGCAAACCAGACAGTTTTTGCATGCAGCTTTCAACACGAATTTCAATTTGATGAATTTTATGAAGTGATTTAAATGTTTTTAATTAAGAAATTGCAAATTCAAACAATACTTTAAAACAGTTGCTTTTGAAACTAATTTGAAAAATATACGGAAACATGTTCAAGGCGAATTCGTGCTTATTTGAATCTGAACATTTCACTTGAAATACTTTATAGCCGCCATCAGCGTTTGTTTTACGGCTTTGTCGTTATAGCAGCCATAAAAAAGGTTCCCAGCCAAACACCAAAGGCAAACAAACACAGAGCAACAAACGCGCACACACTCACAGGGAGGGAGAGAGAGAGAGAGGAAGAGGAAGCTTTACAAGCTGCAAATTTTATTTGCCTTTTATGGGAAGTTTGAGCGCTGAACCCAGTTTCACAACTATCATGCATGGAAGAAGACATGCGCTCGACTTGTTGCCGTTGCCTTTGCCGTTGCCCAAACACGTTACATGTTTTATTGTCGCCGTAGCTGACAGGACTCTAATGAGCGGTGGCAGAACAAGGACGAGCGCACGGCAACTGTTTGGCTAAGTTAATGTAGTTCCCTACTCGGTGTAGGCGGCTAACAATAGCCGCATAAACAGACATGCATACGCACATTAACATATTAACATATCTATGTATATGCATATGTTTATTTTTATGATGCTCTGCTGCTCCGCCTCGAACCAGCGCAAAATCAATAATCCTTTTCAAAATAGTCGCCACATATACCCATATATAGGGCAGACTCGCACGTAATTTATTTTATCTACTTGCAAAGTGCTCGCGATCTCTGAAGCTTTTTGTTATGTGTAAAATTCAATTTGAGGTTGAGTGTAAATGAGTGTGCTTCGAGCTATTCAATTGTGTGTGCTTGCACATGTGGGTGAGAGAGGGTGTATGTGTGTGTGTGTTTATATGTGTGCAAGTTTTGTGCTTTGTTCCATGTGGTTTCGAGCATTCGCCAACTGTCAGCCAACCATTTTGCATGCCCCACGCACATTTCTCTTGTTAACTTATGAGTGTGTGTGTGAGTGATTGGGTGTGCGTGTGTGTGTGTGTGTGTTTAGTTTTTTTTATTACGCTAACTGAGGGGCTATGTTTTATAATTTATGTGTGCAGAGAGACTGAGAGGGAGTAGATCAACAATGCTTTCAGCTTTCCTAATGCAAAAAAACAACTCGAGTCGAAGCTTTCAACTTAAATAAATTACCCTCGGGGCGCTCAAGTCTTTTGCCTCCCCTCGCCCACCTGGCGGTACTTTATTAAATATGTAAAATGTTTGCATTTTTGTTGACGGGCAAATGTTCCTTTGTCGCTGCTTACCTTTAGCTGCTGGAACTTGGCCTCTGCCTCCCTGTCGCCGCTGTTCTTGTCAGGATGATACTGAAGTGCCAGTGCCTTGTACTCGGCCTGGATTTGCTCCGGCTGCGGGGGAAGATAGAAAACAAAGCAAATTAAGTAAATTGCAATGAAAAATTCTCTTTGCAGTAAATTAACTAAGCACTTTGTGGCATTAAGTCTGAGAAGGGTCGCCCACGTAACCCACCCGCATTACATAATATCAAAATGTTGTGACATGCTGATTTTCCGCTATTCCCCAGGTGAGCGTAAAGATGAGAGCGAAGATGATGATGATTACGGTGATATGTCGATACTGAACAAGCGCCCTGGCGCCGCCAAGGACAGCTGAAACAGGACGCCGAGCAGGTGCAACCGCACGACAGGTAAAGCTGTCAGCGGCAAACAAAGCTTTTGCACGACAACACATTAGAATCAAAGCATCTTCAATGGGGCGGAAGCGATAAGTCCCAGTGACAATAACAAGCAAACATCTACGTGATGTTGCCACAGCGAAATTGTTTGCCGGAAAATGTCAGGTGAAAATGTAAACCGCTAAGTGTAATAGCATCGCGGTGGCAAAACAGATTCTCGGGGGCTTGCAACTCGACCCAAATTGCGAGAAAATTGAGACCAAAAAATAGCACTTGCCTCAAAGGATGCCTAGCTTTTGACTCTGCCACAACCTTGACAACTGATCCCGCCCACGCCTCGCATTAGCGCCAAGGCTGTGCGAGCAATTGAAATTAATTAAGCCAAAGTGTTTGCTCTGACAGCGGCCAGGAGCAACAAGTTGCTGTCGGGCAATATTTTGCGACAGACAGCAGTTATCCGGCTGCCGTTGGTCGAGTTTGGCGGCTGACAGGACCCGACAGTTGTCATCGCAACCCAAACAACAAAAGCGCATTATACTCCGAGTGGAATGGCGGTGGAGCGGGCGGGTGGTTGTGCGGTGCCCGGACACTCAATTTTCAAAACAAAAGCCTCTTGTTGAGCCTTGTTGTTTCGCGCCGTTGTTGATGGAAATGGCTTTGCATGCACAATAACCGACATTCACAATGAACGCGGACCAACAGTTACCCCCAGCAGCTTAGTCAGCCAGCCAACCAGTTAGCCAGCCAGCTAGTCAGCTCCATTCATAATGCTATTACTTTACGCCGCATGTTTATGTTCTATTGTCAGCATAAAATATTGACGTTCTATATATATATATATATATATATATAAATATATACATATTTACATATATATATATATATATATATATATATATATATATATATATATATATATATATATATATATATATATATATATATATATGTATATATTTATATACATATTTTTGATTGCTATTAAAATCTCCAATTTTGTATGCGAAGCTAACGGCAACGAGGCGCGTAATTAATTTCAACGCTATTTTACTCAGGCAGCAGACTGCAGTGTGAAAACACGTGAAAAGAAATGTTATTCAGAATCAAGCAGGCAAGGACACTCGTACTCGCGTAAGATACGCCCACAATTAACTTAATGAATCTCTGACAGATATGCACAGAGGCATTTGTTTGCATTTCTGCGTAATGTCTGTCTGTGGGTATGTGTATGTGGGATTCTATGGGGATGCGTGTGTGTATGTGGGGGGGTGACATTGCAAACAATGATGGGAATTCGATACTAAATACACACACACACACACACACACAGAGAGAGAGAGAGAAACACACGCATACAAAATTCAGCTGTGTCACAAACTGATACGTTGACATTTTGTTATTTTCGCTGTCTATTCACAAATTTTGAAATTTTATCAAAAACGATGCATAACAGCACAAAGTACCCTTCAGAACTACCCTCTCTCCCTCTCTCTCTCTCGTCATTTTCAGTTACAATAACTATAGCATCAGTTTCTCAATGAGTCATGAGCACAATATATGCAAATAGGAGAAACAGAAACATTGGCTATGGAATTATCGAGGGGTTTGCTGCTGCAATCGAGTGTGCGAATTGCATAATGCAATTAAAGTGAACCAATTAGAATTGAATTGATCAATTAGTATGCATTGCAGTTAAATTAACTACGAGCCGAATTTCCATTTGATTGTTCCGCGGCTACGTTGCCGAGAAATGCAAATGAGCGTCAAGACCTCAGTCCAATTGTTCCACAGATACAAATTTGAGGCGCTTTTCACAATAAAAGCCAATAAATATGCATATGTCAACATTTGTGCATGCATGTGTGAATGTATATATAAGTATATCTATATATATATATATATCTTATAAACATGTAGAATAAAGAGTGGCCGTGACATATGCAAATGTTCATAGGAGCATCGCATAGGTTTATCTGGACCAGCAATGATCGGCTCGTCAGTGCGAGAATAGTAAGCATTCAGCACATCTGAGCTGAGTGCTTCTAGTTTTTACTGTTTATTATAGTAAATTGTTAAAATTTGGTGTAAAATTTGATAATTGAATAACATATAAATAAATAATAATAAAATAAAAAAATAAATTAATATAAAATGTAATAATATACATATACATGAATTCACTTCACATCTGTCTTAATGAAAGAAAAACACAAATTGTTTATTTTTTCAATGTTTAGTTTACAGGTTCGTATAGATAAAGATACAGAGAGAAACAGAAAGCGAGAGAGAGAAAGAGAGAGAGAGAGAGAGAGAGTGAGAGAAAAAACAGAGAGAGGGAAACAGAGTGACAGAGAGAGAGAGAGAGAGAGAGAGAGAGAGAGAGAGAGAGAGAGACTGATAAAGAACATATGATGATTACCTGCTTGTTTACTGTTAATTATAAGGAACGAGTCGCAAACAAATAATAAATTAATTAATAAAGCTATAATAAATTAATCTGCATGAGATATATTTTAAAATAATTGAAATGGAAATTTTAAATGATATATGATTTAAATGATAAATGATATATATTATAATCACATATATATATATACATATATATATATATATATATATATATATATATATATATATATATATATATATATATATATATATATATATATATATACATGTGATATATAACATATAATATTATAATATCTAAAATATATTTTAAAATTATTAGAAAATATTATAATAAATATTTGTAATTATAATCAAATATAAATAATATATTTTATAGTATCTAAAATTTCCATAACATCAGTCATAATACATTTTATAATAAAGTATCAATAATAATATATTCAAAATTTATTTTCTTTAGTTTTTACTTCAAGATTTCCATATGACTTGACTTGAAGTAAATAATATTTTTCAAATGATTCTATGGATAAGATAAAACTGACAGACTGAAAGAAATATGCACATTGTACACACATAGAAAATAACATTTCGGAATGCTGTCTGTAAGCCTCAACCTATAAGTTACTTATAATAATAATAATAATAACAATAATAATAAACAAGCTCAGGCTACAAAGCCCAATTCAATTGAAAATGAAAATTCTTGAATACAAATTGAAATCCTTCGAAATAGCTTAGAGAACTGGAGCTGATTTGTTTTCGGCAACAAGGAACCTTTTTATTTTGGAGGAAACTACAAATTTTCATATTAATGAGATCCGTTTCCCAGTAGACACTTTGCCATTGGCGCACACAGCGTCACCCTCATCATGAGTGATGCTTAGCTAGGGGAGCTCGTGCATAATTCAATAGATGGCTCAACATGATGCAATCGACAGCTTGAGAAATTGCCAACATTAAAATGTTTACAGGTGGAAAAAGAACGGAAAACGTCAAAACATTTTTCATGCTATTGAATTCGATTAGGCCTCAGTCTGGCAAAGTTACCTTCATGCGTGCTTTCAAATTTTTATTGAAATTTTGTGAACTAGAAAATCTGGCAGCCTCAAGCGTGTGCCAAGGCATTCATACAGCGAAATTCCATTAGGCCAGCCAGAGCTTTAGCTTCGGGCTGAACAGGTAATGAATGCGATTAAAAGGGTTTGGATGTCAACGGCGGCAGACGAGGCATCCACATGTGAGGCGAGTAAGCCTAATGACAAAGATCTTGTCAGCCCGTTGACAGGCGCCAGCCTGAAGTTGAAACTCAAAATAATTGCCAGGCTTAACTGAGGCAGACGCAAACTTTTAGCAGAGATAAGTGAAGGACTCAGGCTGTCAGTGAAAAGTTTGCCACATTCCACAGAGCAACAGTTTTTACCCAGTTACAGTTGCAGGCATCCGTGTGGTTGAGCATTTAATTGCCAAGTGGCAGCCACTAAGTTGTAGCTCAAAGCTGCTGCCGCATTCAATTCTTTTAATCTGGCACGTTTCTGAATCTGAATGCGAGACGTAATTGAAACTAATTCTCAAAGCAAATGCCCCGACGAGCTCAAAGCCAAGTCGGCAAACGTCAACTTGTATTTGATTTCATTTATATCTGCATCTTTATCTAGCTTTATTTATCTAAGACTGGTTGCCAGCCTCATCCTCGCCACGACTCATGCTGAAGCTCTCGCACCTAATTCAATTAAGTCCAAATTAAATTTTTGGCTAAACTTTAATGGGGATGCTGAGCCAGGCGAATGTTTGGATTTGCTGCTCAGCTCATTAGCAACTTGGTTAATTATTGGCTTTAATTAAACTTTCGACTTACCGACGAGGTCTCATCGCAGTGGAGCAGAACGTAAAAGTCCTCGTTGGGACTGCGTTTATAGTTGATGATGGCATCTACAGCGCTCATTGTCAGGAAGTTTTATGCGGCGAGGTGCGATTAAACTGAATAGAAAAACGAGATTAAACATGAATATTATTAAAACAACAAAATCTTAGCTTCAATATTTTATTGCAGTGTTTATATAGTGTTTGGCTGCATAAAAAATACAATAATAATGTGTTAATATTCTCACACAGCTACAGCTTTCTCCCTCTGTTTACTATAGTATTTATTTGCTCCAAATATAGCTCTGATTCATTGACAAACAATAACAAATATCAGGCTTTGGCTTTGCCTCGCCAAACACGTTTAAGAAAACCTAAAGCCGCAACAGCTGACCTTCGAGTCGAAGCAAATAAGTGAAGAACAATTAACGGCTAAAACAAGTTAAATAATAAATAACGAAATTCAGTTAGTCGGCCTTCTTGAGCTTGGTTTTTGTGCTCTGTTTGGGCCACTTTCACTCCGCATCGAGATGCTCAACACTTGGCTACGCCACACACTTAAGACGCCGTACTAAAGTTTTTGTCTCTTGCTTCGCGCTCTCGCAATCAAAACAATTCTACAGAGGAGGATTGAATGACGCTGCGGGGCAATGAGACGGGTCCAAGGTGTGATTGTCACTGCACATAGCGCTCTCTCTTTCTCTCCCTCTCACTCGCACTCTCACTCTCACTCTCACTTGCTCTCTCCCTATCTCTCTCTGTTGCCCTCACTCGCTGTCTCTGTCTCTATCATATTCACTCTATTCACTTTTAAACAATGTTGACTGTTATTTAGTTATATTCTGGTTTCATTACTTTTAAGAGCGCTCACGATGTTGCTGGCAAGACGTCGAAGTCCAAACTGAATCGACTGGCAACGGCTGGGGCTGTGGTTGGCTCGGCTTGGCCTACGCACTGGAAGAGCTTGTGTCTGTCTCCAGTGAGAGGCGCCGTCTCAGCAGCTTGCGCTCACCGAAAGTTTCCGACACGCACCCAGGCACCCGGCGAACTTAAAGCACCTTTGACTTTTTGACCGCCTCCCATGTGCGTTGATAAGCGCGGGCTTCTCTTATTCAAATGTCGGAAGCTCCGTGAGCATTACGTGTTCCGTGCTCAAGAACTGGTTTGCTCGGGGCTGACGTTGGGTTATACCTAATTGATAACTGTGAGTCAGTACCTGGGGTAATGCACCGAAGTCTGTCAAAACCCCCATTGAATTTCAGAGAATTTCAGAGTGTTTGCATTGGCTGAGCTTTCAAGCTCGGGCACTTCCAGTGGCGCAGCTTTTGCATAACCGTATGCATGCTGAGTGCTTGGCTAAGCTATAAAAGCTTCGTTACAGCTTTAGCCATAAACGCTGTTTTATAGCACTTTGAATCGCCAACGGAAACTTGTTGATTTGCCCTTGGAACCAAACCAAATAATCAAATTGGACTCCTCCAAATTGTCAAACAGTTTTCCCATGAGGAAATGGCACATTTTGAGCTCTGCGAAAGCTAGTTAAGACTCATCAATCTGCGGTCATTGGAATTGGAATGCGTGTGGGAAGCAGGCCTCGTTCGAATGACGGCAAATCACTTTTCAAATTAAAAGAAGCAGCCAAGTGTGGAAAATACGAAGACATCTCTGTGGCAAACGGAATTGAAAATGTAAACTGTTGCATGCTTTTAGGTGGCCAGCAAAAGTTTTCATAGATTCGGAGCTATCGTGGCTGTCGCCCCCAGCCAATGGGCAGCCCAAAAAATAATTTCCGCCCATAAATCATCATAATGGTTGGCCAAAGGCCCAGCATATGGAGCCGACCAAAAAGGTGGTAGGCAAACGAAATGAAGATGAAACAGATTGACAGCCAGCATAGAACCAGGAGTTGACAGCGACCCACGCACGTTTCCCGGCTTACTCGTTGCGTGAGTCTGTATACGTAAGTGTGTGTGAGTCTATGACGTGCACAAATTGAACACACGCACACACATAAAAAATAGAGAAAGTAACAGAGAGAGAGGGAGAGAGAGAGAGAGAAAGACTAAACGAAACGTTTTAATTAGACAAAAGAGCTAGGCAACTATTTATTTTCATTTCTATTTGCCAGGCTAGCAGCATCGCCTCTGGCAAAGATACACACAGAACGAATCGAAGCAGCAGCCAAATCCAGAAGGCACAGACAGCTCCAGCAAGCTGCGACTGCCGACTGCCGGCTGTGTCTGTGTCCATTTGTATTGAAATTGAAATCCCTTGCTAACTGCATTGCGCTTCAGTTAAAGGCAAAATCGCAGCTCAAACAATTCGCCTGGCCACGAAACTGTTTTTCAATTTGGCCAGTATATTTGTTTGCCAATTGCATGTGTGTCTTTCAAATAGAGCTGAACGGCACTCCAGCATCTGAAGATAGTTTGAGCAAGCTCAAAATAAAATAAATAAGTGCAATAAAAAATAAATATCAGAGAAAGAAATATTTACGAAATGAAAAGACAAATATATGTACTTATACATTATATTGATAAATATTTTAATAAAAATTAATTTAAAATTAAATACAATAAAATATATATATTAATGTTGATAGATATTATAAAAAATAAATTTAAAGATATATATATATATATATATATATATATATATATATATTACATTATTATTGATAAATATTTTAATAAAAATTAATCTAAAATTAAATGCAATACAATATACATATTAATGTTGATAGATATTATAAAAAATAAATTTAAAGATATTTATATTATATTATTATTGTTAAATATTTTAATAAAAATTAATTAATTAATTAAAAACTGCATGCCGCCAAAAAAAATCAATACATCTGTATTTATTGATAAATATTTCATTAAAAATAATTTTTTAATATTTTATTCAAATAAAAATTCAAATTGTAATCAAAAGTGGAAGATAACATGACTAGTAGATATGCTCTGTTAAGACGGGCATATTAGTGCACAAGTGAAGACTTATGCACTCCCATTATGCTCTGCACATATATATAGTATCTATAGGAATGTAAAATATAGAATAGAATTGCCAATAATACCATGTCTCTAGTCTCATTTGCCAAACAATGTCTCCCTTTAGTTGGAGTCGAATATAGCATAAGCCCTTTTCACTTTCTGAACACGTAAAATATCTAATAAATATGAAGAGCCAACCATGCGTGGAACTTTACAAAACTTTCCCATAGAATTCGACTCTCGCATAATTCCAAAGACTGCAATATTTTACAGTACAATACAGTTTCCTGCAGTCGACGACAGTGATTCGTTCTCTGTTTTGCATCATTCAATTCAATTGGCAAAAGTTTTTTATCTCAGGGAAATTGGCAATGTGCTGGGTGCACATGAGTCTAACAAAGCTACTGCCAGGGCAGGGCCAGGCAGGGCCAGGCAGGGCATTGAGGCGACAGCATCTGTTCCTTATGGCGTCGCCTTGGTCTGTTCCTGGGCTGGTCTGCTCCTAGGTCAGCGCAAGTCAACGACACTTGCCAGGGCGAGGAACGACTGCTTGCCGTTTTCATAATAAAAAGTACTTCAATTACTCTGTGCAATTTACAACTGTGTAACTGCGTGAGATAAACAGAATAAGCCAGGCCAGGCAGTGCAAGGGGCGGGAGGCAACGCTGCATCCTTCACTTGAGCGAGTTTTTCTTTATGTTTTCTCCATTTTTTTTTTTTTTTTTTTTTTGCTTTTTTTTGCAATGTCTTTCCTTTGTTTTATTACCCATTTTGCGTTCCTCACCCTGTGTCTGCCCTATAATTTATTTATGAATCTGCTTTATTATTAAAGATTTTCCGTATATTTTCCGGCTGTGACGCGTTGGCGTCAATCCACAACCCGCTGTGGCTTGCCTGTTGACAAAGAAATTACTTATTAATCATATTTGAGCGCTGATTTTACGTCATCAGCTAACAGCCAACAGCTGTTGGCGGCTCCTCATTATCCTTATCCTTTATCATTACCCTTTGCCTGTTGCGCTGTAATCTGCGGAAAGTTGTCGCTTTGACAGATCTGCCCACAATGTAGACTCAATTAGAGCTGCTCGAGACAAGTAGTATAATCAGTGATGTATCTGATTTCACACACAGCCAGCTCTAGCTGTATCTGTATCTGCATCTGTGTATGCAGATGGCTGTATGTATGTGTCGTCTTGTATTGCTTGGGCGACCAGAAAGACATTTGTCGAGCATTAATTTTAGAATATTTCTTGTCTTGCGTTTATTCGGCGCTTTGTTTGCATAGCGAGGCGAGGCAGTTGTCTTTCATATATCTTTTAGTCGATTTTACAGGAAGTTCGCACTGCCACATGATGAATGAAAAACTCGCTGCTCACGGTAGTTCTGCCAAACGCCCGGACACCCTGTACGCAACTGCAACTCAGCTCAGCTGTCGAACGCCGGGCGAACCAAATGTCGCTGGGCCAAACGGCCAGACAGTCAGAGACCGTAAAAGCGGCAGCAGCAGAGACAAAGGTAGAGCAACAACAGGCACGAGCAATGGCCCAGTCCCACTCCCAGTCCCCCAACAAGCTGTTTATAATATGTAATTTTAGTTTCAAATGCTCTGGCTACGGCTCTCATCAATTTAGTTAAAGTACAAAAAAAAAAATCTTATTTTAAGAAATTCTAAAAATGCAGTAAAAAATAAATTAAAAATTATGAAAAGTGAAAAAAAATTAATATAAATAGAAAAATTAATTTATTAATTATGAAAACTATAAAGAATAAAATATACATAGCAAAATTAATTATTTATAATAATTTTTTTTTATTTACAATTCTATAATTCAATTCCTTTGATCAAGTTTGAACTTGACTGTATTAGACCTGAAATAAAAATCTATTTTCAGCCCTTGGGCAATTGAAATTGCCAAATAAATAAAACTCAGCTGAACTTAAAATTATTTTTATTGAATTGTTTACTAAATAAACATATCAACAATATCCTAGCGCAAGGGTATTTATGTGTCGGCGCTGGCTCTCTTTGCTTGGCAGAGGGACGGGGGGTGGTGGGTGCGTACAAAAATAGCGCCAACAACGCACATCGAAAGGGGGAGGTGGTCGGGGGGCAGTTACAGATTTGACATGCGTCACGGCTCACGCCTCGGCCGGCGGCACTAATTGCAGTATTTTCAGAAATTTCGAATTTCATTTCAGATTTGGCTTTAGCACTTGCAGCAGCAAAACAATTAGCAAACCGCCCGAGCAGCAGCTGCTCGCCCAAAATATTGAATTGAACGTCAACATTTAAATCAGAATTCAGAGCGACCTGCCGCAGCAGCAGCAGCAGCAGCAGCAGCAGCAGCAGCGCCAGCAGCCAACGTCAGAGATGCCAAAGAGCGGCCACTGACTATAGCTGGCCTGCTCGCACTCGCGTCTGCCTGCGACTCTTCTGGTAATCCCGACTAGTTGGGCATCTCGCTCGCCGGGAAAAGCACCAAATACACAGACGCACACACACACACAAATGGACTTGTATATTAATATACACACATAGATGCAGACACATAGACAGCTCATGTCCAACTAGCTGTATGTATTGTATTTGGTATTTTGGTCGCTCTCCGGCGACGGCAACGGCAACGGCAACGGCAGCGGCAACGGTTCCGGTGCCAGGCCAGACGGCGAGCAGTGCCATCGATCGGGACAGAAGCCTCAGAATCGTGTAATTTGCCTCGTGCGTTGTCGCTGGGCGCTGCTCGCTGATTATTTTCAATTTATTGCTGCACAACTGAAACAAACTGAATTTTCTCGAATTATGCGTTTTTAATTGTACAACAAGAAATTCATTTTGTTTCATTTCTGCAATTTGTCTCGCGTCCGTTCTGCCAGGTTGCGTTGTTGTCACCAGCTCTGTCCCTGCTGTCGTTGTCGATGTCGTTGTCGTTGTTGTCTTCCTTTTCCGTTGTTCATTGTTCGTTGTTCGTTGTTCGTTGTTGTCGCGTGTTTCGTTGTCGCTGGCTGAGCGTTCACTCTCGCAGTGTCAAACACAGCCAGCGCCAGTGATCATCTCTAGAAGCATTCAAGCTCTCAATATACGAGTCCCAGGTTCCAATGCAATAAACGTTTTCGTATCGTGATTGTAAGCCTAAACTCAATTCAGATCGTGATCGTGGACGTGAACGTGATAGTGAACGTTTGTAGTGATTATTGTCTGAAAAATTTCAGTTGTTTATATAATAACCCAGAGCGGGCCACGAGCACATACAAGAGGAAAAAATACAAGAAAATATTCATTTCTGCTTGATTTTCTTTCAGGCCAAACAAGTTGAGAAATTCTCTATTGTGTGTCTGTGCTGCCCTAGTGTGCGTGTCGGTGGGCCGCTATAGTCGCAATAGTTTAAAAGAAAAGAGAAATAAATATAAGTAAAACGAGCCAAGTGAAAGTGACCCTAAAACAAAAGCGAAAGATACTGAAAGCAGTGAAAACCTTTGAGATAAGCACAATCAATTAGCAAACATGTCGGACAATGAGGAGGTTGTTGGTGCCGCCGAGGAACAGACCACGGCTAGCCCCGATTCGGTGTCCGCTGCCGATGAGGACAGCAAGACCAGTGTCGTTACCGAACGCACCGAGGAGGTGATACCCGGCGAAAGTGAGAAAATGGTCACCGAAACCATTGATGAGGACGGCGATGTAGTCGAGGAGACAACCGAAGTAACCCGCAAGACCGTCAAGCGCACCATGAAGATAACTGAGGTGAGTGCTAGAAAATATATGTACTACGTATACCAGGGCTGGATCAGTGCTGGCAATAACCAAAACATGTCAAAATTCTTTATTTACTTATATACGAAATCATTTTTCACTGTGTGTGCGTCTTAACAAATTGTTTATATAGCCGTAGAAATGCCATAAATCACGATAGCATATATACAATGGCCGAATATATACGAAATACATGCACGTATATATCTCTTGCTGATCTGTGTGTGTGCCCAGTATATGATATATATCTGGTTCGGACACACTTTATATAGGCGACGACGCCTGGCACAAAATCACAAATTTTGCAGCTGTTTGATTTCAGCGCAAATTACGAATATAAAACAAAAAAAAAAATCAAAAATTATTGTTAAGCACAAATCACTTAATGCGCTGTGATAGCTGCCAAGAAAGCAAAAGAAAAATAAAAAAAAACTATAATAAAAATTAAAAACAAATCGCAACAAAAAATTATTCAAATGAAATGCAATAAATTCTGCGTTGCCTAGCAAAAGTCGCAAAAAATTGAGGTTTCCGTGTCTTGCGGTCTGGCGCACAGGCAGCCAGCAGAGTCGGGGGCATTGCAATTAATTGCAACAAATATTGTTGCACAAACTACAAATTGCATTTCCGGTTTGGCGCGGCAGCGACGCGTGCGGCCAGCGCTATGCACCGCTATCTTGACTCTATATAGGTCGCCTCAATTGATTTCAGCCGTTGGCCAGCTCTGACGCCGTTTTATGATCGTCTGCGCGTTGTTTTTGCTCGCATTTTATGTGGCCCAAATTAAATTTGCATTTCCAACTTTTCGCTTGGGGGCTGATTTGACATTTTGTCCTTTGACGTTGCCAAAGAGCCAAATGTAAAGCGAAATTGAAGGGGATGCGCAGCGTAACGTGAGCAGCGCCCATGGTGCAATGACACTAGCTGAAAGCCGAGCTGATGGCCTAAGCTGAGTATTAGCAGCTTTTATAGAAGCAGCAAAGCAAACTTTAGTTTGCAAAGCTTTTCTTAGACCTAAGCTTCACTAAGTATTGTGCACTTAGTATTACCTGTTATTTTAAGGCGCTTTAACTATTATGAAACTCTAAAGTTTTATTTTTAATTAGTAATTTTTTTAAGAGCTCGGTAAACTTTATAATGAATCTGTTGCTTAAAAGCAACTGATTTGCTTGTTGCTTGCTCATGTGCATCAATTTCAGCGTGTCTCCCATGCCGTTGAGAGTGTGCGTGTGTGTGTGTGTGTGTGTGTTTTGGCCCAGCCGCAGGTCAGCTAATTGTGTTACGTGTGTCCGTTTGCGAGCGTGCTTCGGCACATGTCCTTAATGAGGCACGTGGTCTTTTTGTCATTTTTATAGCTGGCCGCTGGGCGTCTGGCAACCGCATGGGTACGTGACTCCGGCAAAGCTTAAATTGAGAATGCAAAATGTGTTTAATGAGCAGCATATGAGATTTGACGCAAGCCATTAATTTTACAGTTGACTTAGCCGTAGTTCTGGCAGTTGGCTCCGGTAATTTGCTAATGGATTCATGTAGTTAGCAAAATTGATATTGATGCAGTTAGCAGAATAGATTAGGAAATATTCGTGGCACCCACAGCCAGCGACCAATGAGCCATGCCAATTAGTGCAGCAGGGTGTGAACGATCACACAGCCCTATGTAGATAGACGAACGGACGGACAGACGGACGGGCAGGCGCACAGTTGGATATTTGGTCAAACACATTAATGGGATTTTCGCTGGCTCAAAGCCCAACCACAGCACATATATGCACATGTGGTCAATGTTTGGTTAACTTGGCTTTGCCTGACTAGATACCAGCGTTATATTGTCGGAATCTGTGCAACCACGATAGTGGCTGACCCTGGCCCGTTGCCTCAACCCCCTGCTGCTGGGCCGTAGCCCTATGTGTCGGTCGCATTGACAGCTGTCAGCGATGCTGGCGCCTCAAAAGAGACCGCACAAACTGACTCACACGCGTCATCACAGGCACACACACACACACATACACCCATACACATACAATTACATATGAGCTAGGCATATTTATGTGGAACGTATTCTTCACATGGTTATGGCATTTAGGTGTGACAAAACGAGTCAAAAACAATTCAATGTCATGTTGCGGCCACTTGATTTTCATTCATTTGTTGCAGCTCTCCCAAGGCAGCAGCCGCCCATTGCGCATACGACGCGTTCGCCCAGCTAGCTCCGGTTCTACTTGATTTTGGTCAGCTATTTATGCGCTTGGCGTTTGTTTTTCGTTTCGTTTCGTTTCGTTTCGTGGCGTTCGTTCCTTTGAATTTATTTATTTGGTTGCTTTTTGCTGAGCAAACAATTTATAATTTTAATGCACACACGCACAGCATATGTGACTGTGTGTGTGAGTGCGTGTGAGTGTTAACTGAATATAATCTAAATATGTTTATATAATTGAAAAGCAAACGCGAAAACATCAAGCAAAACATAGCCATAGTCAAAGTATGCCACTGCGTCAGGGCGGAGCGGGTCCGGCGGGGGCGTGACATATACAAACTGTTCATATGTTCATCAGTATATATATGCGCACATAAATATATATATACGAGCATGTGTGCGTGCGTGTTAGTGGTATATAAATACTGCTGCCAAATTGCTGAACGCACTGGGCCCACTGGGCGTATGATAAACGTGCCATTTATTTTGGCAGTCGGCCGCTGTTTAACTTTTGAGCAGCGCAATTTTAGCACGATATGCGTCGAACGTGAGCATTGTTTGTTGCTATTGTACTTGGCATAAATCAGTTTTATGAGTGGCATATCTCTTGTAATTTACAAGCACTTCTCATAAGCTGCGCCGGCAGCTGCCCAGCACAGATTTATTTGCTAATGCCTGAAAGCAAATCTCTGAAATGCTTTTGATTTTAATTTTGACCTGCCGCAACGGAAACTTTGCCGCAAAGAGTTTACTTTATAAGTTGTTGTTACAAGCCCAACAAGAACAAGAATACGAACAAGAACGAGAGCAATATCAATGCCAGCTCAACTGGGCAAACAAATAATTTCATTGGCTTCCATAAACTTCCGCCGCCCCGCTGGCGGATATACAATTGATATTTACTTATTTCAATTACATTTTCTGTATGCGGCGTATAAAACTCAAAATACAAATTCAATTTACAAAATGTTTTGCGTAGTTTTGCAAGTTGCCAACCGTCCAAGTCTCTCAGCCCACCCGCTGCCATTTTGGCTACATGTAATAATCCTACGCCTCTGACCGAAACCCACAAACAGACCAGAATCCATCTGCAGATGGGGCCATGCAACCCTCTGTCTTCAGTCTCTCGTCTGGTCTCTGCTCTTCGGTGCGCCGACCGTTGTCTGCCCTCGTCATCGTTGTCTTTTGGCAAATCAATGAGGAAATTTGCCAATTGGGTAAATTCAACGCATTGTAGGCAACAGCTTGGCCTGCCAGCTGTTGAGAATGTCTGACATCGGCAAATGCAAATGCAAATGGGTCGAATCGCAATTAACTAACCCGTCCTAAAAACAGGCGAAAACGCTTACGCCCCAACGCTCCAAATGGTAACGGAAATTGTCCAAATGTGAGCGAAGAGTATTGAAATGGCTAGAATTAACAAATGGTTACATCAAATTATAGCGAGCAGCCCACGCCAACTAGCCGACTATCCCATACACTGCACTAGGTGCAATCAATTTTAACAAAGAAACCTAATTTCAATTTAATTTTATTTGAAAGTTTTTTGAAAGAGTTTATTTAATATATATAAGAGGATTTATTATCATTTTATATTTTACAAACATATCTTTTGAACTAATTGAACAATAAATAATTTAAAATAATATTCCCACAAACAATAAAAACAATATATATATATATATATATATATATATATATATATATATATATATATATATATATATATATATATATATATATATATATATATACATATACATATATATATGTATATATATATAAATAATATTAAGCATAAATTAAATTGAATTTAATTTGAAATTTGTTTGAAAGGGGTTTATTATATATAAATAAAAGTATTATCATTTTATATTTTAAATATATATTTATCTTGACAATATCAAAAATTATATTCCCACATTATTTTTGCTCATTAAAAAAAATAATATATAAATACAATATTAACTTAAACCTCGACTAACTCTATTTACTCATCGCATGCAAATTGTGGTTGTGTCAATAATTTCTACACTTTTATTTACCTATGGCTTTACCTGGTTGCAATATTGGCTATTCCCCAACAGTAAAAGAAAAACATTTAATTCTGATACCCAATGAATGGAAATAAACAATTTAAAAGCAAATTACATCGGCTTCGACTGGGCCTGAAATTAAGCAAGAAGCTCTCTCCAAATAGGCACATTGAAGTAGGGGAATTGATACAACACAATTATCCTTTACAATTTAATTTAAAGGAATTGAAAAACTTAAAGCGACAACGGCACAGCGTGAGGGAGTTAATTAAAAAGAGTGCATGTTTGGAAATGGAATTTACACTTTCGATTTCTGGTGTTTGTTTGCTTCATTAATTATTTGCCATATGTTTTCGGCCAGGTTTGTTGTTGATTACACACCGACCATTTGCATAACCCAATTAATAATTTAAGGCTAACGGACGGCTGCTTATTTGTACAAAGCAATGCGTGATTTGCTGCCCGGCACATCGTAAATAAATAATCCCCATTAATATTCATATTCGCGGTTTTCACGCTCAGTCGCGGCTTCTGCTATCGACATTTAATCCAGCTCATAATTCACTCGCGGCACTTGACACTTTCCCGCTTCAAATCTGCGTGTTGGCTGTGGCGCGCGTTATTCTTTTCTTTTTACCTCATGAAATTTGGCTCGCTGTGGAGCGGCAATGATAGCGACACAATAGCTTCATCACTTGTCAGAGTCAGACTTGTTTGGTCTCTTAACACATTTGCCCGATACTCTGAACGGCTGCAGTTAACCGTATATAAATTAAATTATTTTTCATAATCAAACTGATTTATGAATACGATTACTTATATGAAAACTGTTCTCTTCTTTTTCAACCCGAATTGAATAAATGGGAAAATAAAATGAAATTTATTTGATAATGTAACTATGAATTATGAACATATATATTTCTTAGAGGGCTTGTAGAAAAAAATTAAATAAAGTAGAAATGTTATTCAAATTAAATTAAGTAAATGTGCTTGAACTCAAAAATAGTATGGCTGAGATATAGATCTCTTAACTTCTTAGAGCTAATAAAATGCATTTATATAATAATATTTAATAACAAATACTTCATATTAAGCTGGCTTTCAACTAAGATAGTAGAAAATAGCATTATAATGTTCGTTGAAAAATGGCGCTGAATAAAATTATTTTGTTTTCTAAATTTAGTCTCAAGTTTCTATAAATGGATAAAGGAAGCGTGCCACAACTTTTAGCTTCTTGTTTGTGTTGTTTATGTAGTCCCTAAATGTAAGTCTCTTGTCTGGTGTCATGCCCCAGTAGCTGACATACGCTGCCCACATTGAGAGCTAATATTTTCTCACAAATTGTCAATTTATAAGTTTTTGGCAGGGCGATTTCTTAAAGTTCTCAAGCTTTGGCTACCAATTCCCCCCCAGTCAATGGCATTTCTGCCATTTCCTTGCCACAAACCAAAAAAATGCTAAGCAGCTGTCTTAAATATTAACAGATATGCCAAAAATTTGTCAACACAAAACAAAGCGATAGAAATCGAAAGTTGCGATGCACTTGGCCAGGGCCCACAGCCCCAAGTCGCTATCCCCCCTTCTATATATAGTTGTGTGTATGTAATTTATTTGGTTTTCGTAATGCGCATTGCAATTTATTTGGCTACAGATCCCGTAAAGAATAAAAGGCACTCGAAAGCAGAAATGTTGATTGAACTGCAGCACTTTGATTGCATTTCGATGTTGCCTCAATTTCAGTTGCATTACACGACTCAAAAACAAAAGGCGCAGCGCGAACCAAATAAACACATACACGAAGTAAATTCGGTCATATTCAAAAGCTATTGATTTATTGCTGGAATGGCACTAATGGAGGCGGGCCAGTCAGCTAAATAAATAGATTAGTTTTTATGCGAATTTTCTGTGCGCATTTTGCGTAGTTTGTGACGCGCGGCCGACAAACTCTCGGTTAGTGTGTACGTGCGTGTGTGTGTGTGTGTGTGTGTATCTGTGCCTGTGTGTGAGTGCGGGTAAGCAAGCAGAAAGAAATACAAAATATATATATATATATTGTAAAATTACAATACAAAAATAAATAAATAATCCGCCTGATATCTGCCATCGATCGCGAATTGCGCAACGATTGCCAATCGGAATCTTTTTTGCAAAGCGGATTAGACCAAGTTCCAGAGGCAATTGGCAGACATGGCTATACTAGATGGAAAGGTAAGCTGCTCATCCTGTTAGACAAATTGATAGCCCAATAAGCCGTTGTTGGGTCTATAGCAACAATTTTGCATTGATCCCTCCAAAATAAGTAAACAATTTTGCTAACATGCCCGAAGGAAGGTCTTCACACACAAAACCCATTGTTGGCTCAGGCATGTGTTCGAGCATGGGTGTGCGTGCGTGTGTGTGTGTGTGTGTGGGTATAGGTGGGAAAATCACTTGTCAATCTTTTATGTAAAAAGCTGACGCCAAAGTATCTGTCACCTGCTCCGCTCGTAAAATTTTGTCGCATGCTTCCGTTTTCTTTGCACTTAATTGTGTCTGCTGCTCAGTCGTAGTCGCAGTCGCTGCTGACGTTGACGCTGACGCTGTTGCCGATGCGGTTGTTGTGCGTGTGTGGTTCAAGGTGAATTGCCGTCGACGTCAAAGTCGAAGTCTCTGCCAACACTTCAACGCATCTTTCAATCGCATTTGCCACCCGCCCGCGTGTTGTTCTCAACCCGTTGAGAAAAATAAAAAACAAGCTAAAAGTTAACAAAAAAAAAAAATTAAAGTAGCACGGCTACTTATGCTGTACAACTAGCAAATACTCTATAAAAATATTCAATATGCCTTAGAGAGTACAATTATTATATCACCCATGGAAACCAACACGTGCAACGCGTCGTATGCGCAATAAAGTTGTTAATCTAATTCCTATTAAAGTTCAGCTGTTTATGCCCTCACTTAAGACCCCAAATACCCTGAGTTACCCTTTTCCGATGCTCGGGTATAAATACAAGTTTTGCCACTGCCAAGGACTTGTGTCGCCTTCACTTTGACTTTGCCTCTAGCTCGGGCTGTGGCTGTTGATGTTTTCTTCTCTTCTCTTCTTTTCTTTTCTTTTTTTTGGCTACGGGTTATTTTCTGCTACGTATTTTTCACTTAATAAAATTGTTTTTATTCGCTGCGCTTGCTTTTCAGCTGGTTTTCAATATGCTTAAAAATAAACGACTACAGCCTCACCCCTTACACGCCCGCAACGAACCCATCGAGACGCTTCCATTGTGCGAAAACTGCAATCGATACACTTTTATCTGCCTACTATCCGGCTTCTGTTGTTGTATCTATTCGGGTTGCTGCCTGGCCTGTGGCTTATTAGCAATTTATCTGAGCTGGGATTCCGAATATATCCCCGTTGTTGTCCTGCTGCTTATCCTGAAATCGATAGCTGAGCTGATACTGCAGGCCCCACGTCGGCCCGAACCAAATAATTGTTTTCTGGCTAAGCAGCTTAGACGACTGCCTTAGCCTGCAGCCTAAATCAGCTTAATGCATGCATTGTTATTATTGTTCAAATTAATTATGGGAAAACTAAATTGATTTGCATTTGCTTTGCCAGTGGCTCTGACCTGCCTGTCTAAAGAGTTAATTTGAAGCGATTGTATTCGATATATCTCCTGTCCACAGACAGGCAGCAGTTACTCTGCTGCAGTTGTCAGAAGCATTTTGCAACTATTTAAATCATGTGCTGCGCTATTTCCCCATTCTCTGCAATCGCACTCCTGTAATCAATCAGTGTGTAGCGAAACATGTAAAAAAAAATAAAAAAAAGAGAAAAAGCTCAACAAAACTAACAACATGACACGACGCTGACAACAGAACTGCGCTCGCAGGCGAAACACAAAACAAATCACAGAAAACACACACACACACACATGCACACATCAATAGACATGCATATGTACACAATATCACAATACATCAAACCATGCTCCAAAGACTTTCAATTTATTTTCACTAAAACGTTTTCGTGCGGTGCCGCCTCCGCTTGGCTCTGTTGGTTTTGCAATGGCCAACGAAAATAAAATAATGTTTGGCTAACATGGCGTATGCGCATCGAGCTGAAATTCAATGAAATGTCCCAGCAACTGCAACGCGAATCGATTGCCACATGCATCTCTAATTAGTTGACTGGCCCACGGAACATGTCCACAACTCGCCGAGAACGACAGCAATCAGAGAGCAGCAGGCAGCAGTCACTGGGCAGCTGGTGACGCGCTAATCCCGGAAGTGCGCAGCGACATTTAAATCGAAATGCGAACGGCTGCCTATAACTCGATTGCTTAATCTGGGCGACTGACTCTGCTGTCGCTGTGGCACTGTTCTGGCTAACTCGACCGTTTAACACTGCGTATGATTAATATGCTGCACGTATGCCCGCCGCCCTCTCACGCCATTAGCCGGGGCGCCCCATTAGAAATGCATATAAATTGAGGCACACATAAAAATGTCGTGCGGCCAAGTCGATCCGTAAATCAACGGGCCATTAGAACCAGCAACTACAACAGCCAGCCAAGTTGTTAGATATTAATTTATACTATTTAATATCTCTCTGGTACACATGTATCTAATATGTATTTGAGTGCTGCAGCAGTCAAAGGCAACTTATAATAGATCATCAAATTTCAAACTCGAATTTTAAAATATTTATCTGATCACATTATTTTGACTTTTGATTTTATTATTTTGATTTGTATGAAGAATTTTCCTTTTATTTTCACTCTTCTCTCTTTCTCTTTCTCTTTAATTCTTATTTCTATTTTTTGGTACTTTTCCTTGTTGACAATTTCAATCAAATTTAATTATATATCCAAGAATATATCAATTATATTTTTTTATTCTATTGTAATCTTTATATATACATATGTAATACAATTTATTCGTCTGCTCTTTATATCTGATTTTTTTATTATCTTAACTTTTATATTAATATTTGTTAAAATGTTGCTTTTTTTTTATTATCATTTTATATTTATTTATTTTTTAATTATTATTTTTCACATAATTTAGCATATACTCAAATTAATTATAATTTATTCATCTGCTTTTCTTTTCACTTTTTTTATTTCTTTAATTTTTTTAATATTTATATTTATTATAATTTATTCATTTGGTTTTTATTTGTCTTTTTCATTTGAATAACTTTTTAATAGTCATGCATGTATATATGTATTTATATATATTCCATATATTTATACATATATAAATTCTATACATTATATTATATTATATATTATATAAATTATATATATATATATATATATATATATATATATATATATATATATATATATATATATATATATATATATATATATATCAATGAACAGTTATGTAACTTTTCCAAATGGATTTGCTTGTCTTCAAATGGTGCTTATGCATAGCCGTCAGCCCCTTAGACTGCATGCCCTTAACTCAGACGCTTGTTTGTTAGTCTTTGCATATAGAAATGTCTTGACAAGATTTTCTATAAATACATATTTCATATTTTTTTTCAATTTTTCTATTTCTCTACAAATTCATATGGCGACCCCAGTCGAGGCGAAATTCTTTAGAAACATTTCTTTTTTCTGTTGTGATTTTCCTTTTTTTTCTACTTGGCTGGTATTTGATGTTTTGATGAGATGCTCGCTCTCTTTGGTTATTTAAATTATAACCTACATAATGTTAATGGCTAAGAAAGAAATATATAATTAAATAATATTTATGGGGCGTGGACAGGCACATGGCCAAACATGCACGAGGTAAAGGGGAGACTCTGTGCGGTTGGATGAGCTCGAAGCAGTCCTTTGTGATACAATGCATGACATTAAATGAAATGAAAATGTTTTCTCATTCAAATGAAAAACAACATGTTTATTGTTATTTTTTCCACGCATCGCGCAACTAATTGCAGTGCAATCAATGTTTTCAATGCTACAATTCCATATGATGTACTGTAATTCAATTACAAATATTTCATTGTTTATTATTGCTGACAGACGTGCAGTAATATGACATAAAAACAGTTTCCTATAAAGCAAATGCACCGAGCGCACTTGATTTGTTGTTCACAGCTTGTACGTGGGGCACTTTCAATTGAATACTATTTATAACAATTGCCGTTTATATACAAGTTTTTAATAACACTCGTAGAAAATTACCTTGAAAGCAGCACGGCCATTCAGAACGAAACCATGAATAAGACGAGTCGGTCGAGAAGAAGCAAATATAATGCCAAAAAGACGGCAAACGGCTAAAGGCAAACGAAGCAACAAGCAAAAGAAGAGCAGCAACAGTTTTCTCACTCTTCCAATGGCCACTCGGGGAGCAGCAGGTGTGTCTGTGTGTGTGCGTGTGTCAAAGAGCTAATTAGTGTACTGGGAAGAGCAATTCAGAAGCTGCTCTGAGGTGCTCTTAGTTGCCGCCACCTGTGAGAGTACCTGTGCGTCTGTCCGTGTTTGTGTGTGTGTGTGCGTGAATGTGTGTATTGGTGTAAAACACCTTCAGCGCGACAATGTCAATGATCATTTCTGACATGAAAGCGTGGGCGTGGCGCAGCTGCCTGCCAAGAGAACAGAAACTCACCACACCATCCACTGTGAAGTGGCTGTAAAACTGTGCGCTTATGTTGGACAGCGCAGGTATATTCGCAGGTAAATTAGATAAAAATAATATATAGTCGCAGTGCTCAGACGAGGTCAAAGTACTTTCGTTCCCCGTCTGCATTTGTTTACAAACAACTATTTTTACAACAACTCACAGCAGGCGAAGGGGGCGACCGAAGTCATCGAATGGAAGCCGTTGCCCTCGGGCCGGATACGCCAATAAATGGAGAAAAAAAGCTTTTCACATCGCTCGAATATTAACGCCTGCGGGCCAATCTTGTTGTTTCTGAATGCAACTGAAAAGCAAATAAGTTGGCATATTGATCTGGACCAAATAGCTGCTGACCCCAAAAAAAAAGCAAAATATATGAAATTGCTTTAGGCCAGTTTGTGCTGCACTGCCGCATATCATGTGCTCATAAATAATCTCAAAGGTAGTTTTTTGAAAAACTACAGTTCAAATTGGCCCTGAGCGAAAAGTTGATGAAAATTGAATTTGCCTTTGACAGCCTAGATATCTCTCCTAGAGCACTTCGTGGGCACTGCATACCCTGCATAAGTAAAAAGAAATATCTGGGATATGCATTTCTTCTAGACTGTTTTATACGCCACAGGCAGCAGTTGCCCCGAGCAGCATTCAAATTCGAAATTATTTCGATTTTGTTAGCGCTGCTGCTTTGGCTTTGTTGCGTTGGCTATAAATAATATTTTATTTCTTTCTTTTTTTGGAACGTTTTTCAACGCGTTATATTTAGCAGGCGTTGAGCCTACATTCGTTTGTTGTTGTTTATTTCTTGTGCAGCAGCTGTAAAAGAGCAGACGCGAATAGGCAACGGCAGCAGCAGCAGCACCAGCAGCCGCCGCCGCCGCAGGGGGGAGGGCGTTGGCTTCACCATTTATTCTTCCAACTTGAGACGAAACTTTTGTGTAAACTTGGCGAGCGAAAATAAACAATTAATTATACGGCTTAAGGGACGAGCAGTCAGCAGTCCAGGATTTAGGGTTCAGGTCTAGCCCCAAGCCCCCAACGCCTTGTCAATGCAATTTCAAATTTTATATTAATTGAAAGACAACAACTCGCTTTAAATAATTTAGCAGACATGGGCAGTCCCAAGGCCAGAATAATTGAATTTATTAATAAAAAACAATTAACACAATAATAAATAGGATTTTGGGAGTGCAAAAGCTGGGCAGGCATTGCCTTATTTATTTATTCTTTATAAATATTCGTATGAATATGTGTATGAATATTCATTCATATATATACAGTTGTTTCTTTAAGATTGATGCATATTTTGCGAACAAGAAAAAACAATTCCACATGTTGTCTACATAAATAAATATAAGCAAACCAGCGAAGCACCTTCACTATTGATTTTTGCTTTAGCTTCGCTAGACTGAAATAAACGAATTTACTTTGTATATTAATTAGAAAAATGTCAAGTTGTTGCGAACGGGTAAAGTTGAATGTTTTAATTGGTTTTCTGTTGGCCATGCACGGGCATCCGTTGCACTCTGACAGTTTGACAAGCTCCATTGACACAGAGCCAAAGACTCACATCCGCATCCCCAGTGGCTGCATGGCCATGGCAGATTTAGAAGGCAAATCGATGGGAACAATTAGCGCTGAGCAGCGAGCTGGCCAAGACAGGTCGCGCACAGGCCGCCAGCTGCAGCGCAAATTGTGAGCATTTAGAATGACAAGCGGCAGCAACGATTTACGATGTTCCCATCGAAATTGGCAATATTTGTGATAATTATGGAGACGGCTATGGCTGTTAGATATGTGCACATATATGTGTGCAGATATAGGTGAGCAGATGAGTTGCGCTATAATTAGACCGTGTGACAAATAGGCGAGCAAAGCTCGCAACGCAATAAACTGTTCACGCGACAAGGTTGTCCGCTGTACGGTGACAGGCGCCGCGTGATTTACTTACAGCAAAGCAGCAGCAAAATAAAAACAACATTAAGATATTTACGCAGAATTTGCTTACCAATGCGCTGCACACACAAAGGTGAGAAACAAAGGCCAAGAACAGCGCAGCTGGCCAGCTGCATGCTAGATGCTAGATGCTAGATGCCGGAGGCGATCCGGGAGCGGGGGCCAGCAGAGGCTGGAAGCTGTAAACGACAGCCAAATCCTAGCGTCAGTTCAGTTCATTTCGGATCAGTTCAGTTGAGTGCCACGCGCAGCACATAACGCACGGAGCCGATGGCAAGCGAGTCTTTGCGGCTAGACATATAAAATCACAATCACATTTTTTTCATATTTTTCTTATTTTTTAATGCCCGTCGAAATTTGTTTTTCGTGTTGCCATTTTGCGCGCGGCCAAGAAAGAAAATGTTAAGGAATTCGCTATAATTTCTCAAGCGAGTGTGGTCAACAAATATTCACCTGTTTGCCTATTCGCAAGTTCGTTGAAAGCCAATTTTTTTCCACTCTCTAGCGGCGTAGCCAGCCGCTGCTCCCCCCCTGAATACAAACGTTCACATTACGCATACGTCGCGTTGACGGCCTGCAAAAAAAAAAAAAAAAAAAAAAAAATAAGCAAAAAATACGATATAAGAAAACGAATAATAATAATATAAAGAAGAACCCAAAATGTAAAGCGGCAAATATTTTTGCTCACACATTTTCAAAGTGTATAATTTAAAGTGGCTATACACACTCGCTCGCATATACATATATTCAAATGGGTGCGTGTGTGTGTGTGTGTCTCTGTGAGGCATTTCATTTTTAAGATTATGAGCAAATTGTGTTAGTCTGCCGCTGCGTCCCCGCGGCAACATTAAGTGTTGATTGTGTGCGCCGCTCTATTAGCGGCTGCCTCTCGCCAGGCTGGCCCCCTGGCCGCACCGCCGCGAACACAGACGCCCCCACCCTGCATAGTCCTCGGGCTGGCTGCTTGGCTGGCTGACTGCCGCAGCTGAAAATCAAGCAAACTCAGTTCGTTGTGAGCGCGAGCGCGTCTGCTGCTGCTGCTGCTATTGTGGACTGCCTGCCAGCCTGCCTGATGGCCCAGTTGAATTTTTAGCATTTCAAATTTGCATGCATATGAAGGCGATAAAACCACACAATAACACTGCATATACTCTACAACTGGTATACAACAAAGCAACAATAACAACAACAACAATAACAACAACAACAACAACAAAACAATACGCCCACGCGTTATCAAAAAATGCTAAAACAAAAATCCAAAATACACGTACCAAAAACAACTACAACAAGTGCAGTTCGACAACAACAATGAAACACAACCGCAGCAAAAAAATCTACATATACAAACATAAATACCCAACACACACACAAACAACATAAAAAACAGTGCACTACAGAAAATCAATAACAAAAAAGCAGAAAACTCAAACAACATTTAACAATGATATCAAACGTTAAATGAAAACACATGAACAATGCATTCGAAGCTGGTCAGCGGAAAAGCCTTTAGCAATTTTGTTTTTAAGCCAGCCAAACGTGTCTCTACATTTTACAACACAATTTTGAAAGTTTTTTTTTTTTTGTGTATTTTTTTATTGCTTTTTGTATACTCCATTTCTATTTCCTTTTAAGAGTAACGGGCTGTCGAGCTCATTTGGCCACCTGCTCGCTTGTCTTTCATTTTGGCCAACTTTGTGAGTTGGGCGCACATAAATAGTTTTCGAGTTAAATGGCAAATGGGAATTCCACAAATAGAAATTGCTTTCAACTATTGAGGGAGTGTGCACGTGTGCGTGTGCGTGTGTGTGTGTGTGTGTGTGTGTGTGTGGGTGTGCAGAGCCACAATGTCCGGTGGTACTTAAGTATCATTAAGCATCTCCCGATGGGCTGCGAGTTGCTTTGATTCGGTTTAAACTTGGCCATCAAATCTACAGACCACAAGCTCTTATTGAAATGGCATTTTTATTGAATAGAAACACAAGTTCTGTTTTGAAGTTTACGATCTGTGTTCCATTTCAATATTTTCCCTTAATAACACTCGTGTCCGCTTTTATGTGTGGCCATAAGTTTTAATGTTAGTTGTAATAAATTGAAAAAGTTTATTTATATTTTCTTTCCATACTTTCATTAATTATATCTATGCATATTATGCAAACAATTCATTTATTTAATAACAAAACGAAATTGTTGGCCAAAATAAGCCTCAAGGCAGCAGCAACAATAAATTAAAAGTCGAATCAGCAGAATGCGTTATATTTTTCATATATTTGTGATGCTCACGCAGATATTTTGAGAAATATCGCATCGAATTAATATCATAACGTGTTTCCAGTGAAAATGAGTGAAAGCGAAATGAAAAAAGTGTCCATATAAATTGAGTAAATAATACAGAAAAAGAAGACGAAGAGAAGAAGAAGAAGCGAATTGGAAGTCGAAAAGTTTTTCGTGTGCAAGTGCCAAAGAAATTCCTGAGAGCCATGAAATAAACTCACAAATTAACAAAAGCACACAGGCAAACGCGTATTTTGGAAGGTTCAAGATAAGCATAAGGATAAGGATAACACTTGTCACCTCTCAGGATTAAAACACAAACATAAACACTCTACAATATGGCAGACACTGCCAATGACACGAGCGGCAACGACAATGACGTCATTGAGGAAGAGGAGACTACAACGACGAAGAAAACTTCGCAATGGCGCAAAACGCGCACCACCAAGGTGAGAGGAGTCATAAATGCGAGGGTGGTTCAATAAGTGTGTGTGAACTTTCCTAAATATGCAAACTATTTTATATTTTGTATCTTGAATGAAATGAGATTGAAATGTATAAAATGAGGGGACTCTGAAATAGAAAATTTAGATAATTATAGTGAATATTTCCTAAGTAATAATTAGTATTTTAGTGTTAACTCTATAAGCCAATATTTATTTATTTTTGTTTAGTCCATTTGCTTAAATCCTGAGCTATTGTATATATATTGAATATAGATATATGTATAACAATAGAATTTAAGAAGATATAAATTATATTGTACAAGGAAAATAGTTTCTTTGTGCAAAATTAATAAATGAAAAACTAAAAAAAAATGTTCTTAAGCAAGTTCATGAGCAGTAGAAAGCAGTTTGCCGAGTTTTGGATATTTTCCCTTGCAAAATAAATAAAAAACTCATTTTGTATGCATAAATATCATAAAGATAAAAATATTTCTTAACTCGCCCTCGCCCTCGCTATTGTGTTCATGCGTACATGTCTATATGCGTGAGTGTGAGTCAGTGTGAGTAGCTATTTAGATGCGTCAAGTAATGAGAGGCAGTCGCATGACCAGCGTACGTACGCCCACTTCATTCAACATTTGAAGCTGACAAATGCGACAGATTGAAAGTTGCCAAATGGACGCCGGACACAGATGTCGAAAGCGGCGTCTCCCGATTTGCTGCCGAGCAAACAAAGGCGAATAGCGCCGAATTCCTCGAGTTTGGCCAAAATAAAATGAAAAATATATATTTTCTTTATAAATACGTTGCGAAAAAGAGCAAAACACAAACATATCGCAGCTCGCACAAAGATATATATTTCGAGGGATACTTTTGGAAGCTGCTGCTAATTAGGCGAAGCACTTTGTTGTGCTTTGCACTTGATTAACTTTTAATGCGGCTAAAAATAAACTGCGCGCTTTGGACATTAATCAACTGTCGTGCCACAACTTACAGCTCGCAGCTCACAGCTCAGAGAGCGAACTATGTTAAATTCTGCTGGCGGGCTCACTTCTAATGCTATGCACATACATTCGTTCAAGCACAAAAGGGTTTGGTCCTTCAAAAAAAAAAAAAAAAAAAGAAGAAATAGAATAAAACTGACGCCCTTAAAACACTTTCAGCCATAGCTTGGCCAACAGAGGCAAAGCAAACGGCGTTAGAAAGTTTCCAGGTCAGTGAGTTTCCATTGCAAGCTGAGACGGAGCCAGAGATGGAGCTATAGCTAAAGGATAAACATAAGCACACAATGGGCGGGCGGCACATTGATTATATTCAGCCACATGGGACCCAATCTGTGGTAGCTGCTATACGACAACGAGTTGCTGGGCGCATAAATTACTTCAACTAACAGTAAGAGAAGCAGCAGGGGAAACAGCAGCAGCAACAGCTACTTAAGCATCCTTAAGCCGCACTCACCTGTCGCAGGCGGGCGCACCTGCAATCAATCAAGCTGTAAAGTATTTATTAAACGTTATTATGAGGTTTACCAGAGATATTGCTTATATACATACGTGAGAGCATACACACACACACACACATATAGCCACAGCCACCCACACACACACACACAGAGAGAGGTATTTTTTAATAGCTTCATTGTTTCTCTTAACAGGATTTCATTTCACTTAATATACCAACCCAGTGGCATGCATTACGTTTAAGCGCCCACATACATACAATACATATTTATATGTATACATGTATGTATGTGTGAGTACTTATGTGTATATATCTATAAAAGCTACAGCTGCCAGTTGGCATTACCTGCTCTTACCTTCCACCTCACACCGCCCCATTACCATGTGCATCATTACTGGGTTTTATTGTTGTTGCTGCTGGGGCACACTTGTTAACCCGACGTTTGGATTTGCCCGGTGGCATTTTGGCGCTGGCTTCAAATGAAGCCAGAGAGCAAGCATTGACGTTCCTGGCCTCAACAACTGCCAGGTAGTTCAGTTTTCGCCAGGATTTTTCATGGCAGCAATCAAGCTGGCTACAAAGGCTATCACTGTGCAGAGTTTCCGCACCGGCGCCCCATTTCCCGTTCCGTCTTCATTTTTCCTTTCGTTTTTTTTTTCCTAACATTTCATTCTCCTGCATTTGCTGGGCTGTTGTTCCTGCTATGTGCGACTATTTCGGCTGAAATTCTGACTTTTAGCTGTTTTCATTTTTGTTTCCATTTTTTTTTTCTTTATTTATTATTTTTTTTTTTGTTAATTTCACTGCCAGTTTTATTATTTCATGCGATTTGAGACTCGTTATTTCTCACTCTGTCCCGCTCACTCTCCCTCTCTCTCTTTCTCCTGCTCACTATGTCTCAGTGTCTGCTCTAATTTAATGTGTGTTAAACTAGGCAATTTTATCTTTTAATTAAAACTGACGCGTCTGCTCCTTTTACTTTTTTTCCATGGATAACAGGCACACGCACATATATATACTTACACAGACTCACACATACACTGATACCCACACCCACACACATAGCGGTACATTAATTAAGCATTGTATTTTTCACATGCCACATGCCAAGGCCGGCGAAAAAGTTAAAACCTCAACATTTGTTTTATTTGGCTGACTCGCATAAAATATTCGCTGCCCTCAAGTGGAACATGGCCGTAGCGAAAGGGGCGTAGCAATGCCACTCATTTTGCACAATTAAGCTGCAAAAGGCTGCTCATGGCCGCCAGCGGCATGCCCCGGGGTCCAGGGTTCAGCAAAGGCTAATTGATTTGAAGCTTTTTGGCCTTTGCTTGAGAATCGGGTGCCAGCTGATGCGAATTGCGGCAATGAAGCAAGCAATCAGTGGTTAACATGGCCATATTAAAGATATTGCCCAAGATAAAGCACAACATTCTCCGATGATTTTTAAATTTGATATAATATTGAAAGTAAATTGAATCAAAATTGACTAAATTAATTTTATATTAGAGACCAGACTGTGCTAGAATTAATTAAAATTTAATGTAATTTAATTAAAATAATGACAAAATATAATAATAATAAAATAAATTAAGTTAATTATAATTATATTTATTTTTCTTTCTTCGTTTGTTTTTTATTTATTAATTTGACAGTGTTTTTTTTTAATATAATATTTAATAATTTAATTTGTATTTATTATAATTCATGAATTTTCTTTAAATTTTTCTATTTCTCAAAAAATGCCGTCAAAAATAAATTTTAATTTTCAGTTTAAAAATATACTATACAAAAACAGAATATTTTACGAAAATAATTTCCCCATAGAATGGTTCATGGTAGATAGGATATGTCAAATCGCAAATGCTCTGTCAGTGAATAATTACACTTAAAGCCTTTAAGGCAATCAGATTAAGTCTTACAAAATGTTGTATGTATTTTTACCACTTGAGAACTTAATTCCACATATCTCTATAAATAATATATAGCGCTTCGATATGTGATTCATGCTAGTTTTATATATTGAATATTTTATTTAGCAATAAATCAAGTAATTAAGTTTTGCATGATCTAGGTACATAGTATACAATGTATATATGCATATAAATATATATCTGTTTGAATTTCCAAATAAGTTTCTAACGTCTCTTTTCTCTCTCTCTCTTCTCTTTTATTCTCCTAGGTAAGCAATGCAAAATGATAGGTAAACACACTCTGCTTCTACATATATGAATTCGTAGTAAGTAATAGTTATATTATTTTTACTAAATTTCACCATCAGTGTGTGCTCTTTGTTCCAACATAATTTGCTCTTTATTGTATATAATTTTTTTTTGTCTTATTCTTGTATTTACTTGTCAAGTTAACAACCATTGAAGAGAGCAAATAGATCGAAAATACAACACGCAACACACACACACACACACATGTGCTGTGTGTCTTTGTGTGTGTGTGAGTGCCTGTGTATGAACAAGCAGTTATAAATAATTTCTGGCAAAAAATCAGCAATTTTTCCGTTGATCTCCAAGTATAGCGCGTTGGCACCGAGCCAAAGCGAATTGCGCATACGCCGTGTGGCTCGCCCGAACATTTGTGTATGGGTAGCTCTAGCTGTATGCGTGTGCGTACTGGTATTGGTGCTCAATTGCGCTAGCTGGCTGGCTGGCGCTCTGGAGCTCATGCTGCTCTCGCTGCTCTTAAGAGTGTGTGCTAAGAGTATGAGCCAGCCAGGCCAAGAAAACTCAACTCGAACAGAAAACAGAAAATAAACAATATGATTTTTCTTTCTGCCTGCTGGCATCTTTATGGTTCGTTGTTTATTTCTGTTGTTTTGGTGCTGGTTTTGCAGCTAGTTGGCCAAAAGACTTATTGCATCTGCGAGGGGTACTTAAGACACTGTCGCCTGTCGCCAGCAACATTGACAGCCTTGTGCATTAAATCAAAATATTCGAAGCTAATGTCGCTGCTCGACTGCCCAAGTTGCCCAGTTGCCCACTGGCTGTCCAAGCTGCCAAATTGTTTTGTCACATTTTCGTCAGCTGTGCACAGCTCTTTCGCTCTCGCTCTCTCTCATTAATTTACGTCTAATTAGTTATGATTTTCGGGATGGTTTCAATTGTGCGCAACACAACAAGGACGTGACTTTGGCAAAGAACTTGCCCGAAGAGCCGCCCGTCACAGATCAAAGTGAAAATGTCACAAAATCAACGAGCGCAAATAAATATTCGAAATTCATTTGTCTTATATATACATACATGTATATTCATATACATATATATCTGTATATATGGTATATATATATATATATAGTACACCGATAATTAGTTTGCTTCAGCACTCTTCACTCACATTTACAGCTGCTGCGGCACTGAGAAATTGACTGTCAGGCATTTTAAGCGATTCTCAATTATACATACGCAGCAGTAAATATACAAACTGAGGCACATATATATATATATATATATACATTTTTCGGCATTCACTTCTTGACCAAATTTGGTAAAGAGGCGGCATCGATGCGACTCGCCGCCCTTGCAGCGCCTTCGGCCGTGCAGTTTAACTCGCTGCAATAAACACAAAATGTGCAAAACAATAACAAAAAAGCCATTTGGAGGCTTTATAGTGATTGTTGTTGTTGTTGCTGCTGCTTCTGCTCCTCCTCCTCCAGCTGTTGCTGCTGCTGCGGCTGCTCCTGGTGTTATTGTTGGCCATGTCGTTGTACTTGTAAAGCTCAGACAGCTTGGCATAATAAAAACAAACCAAAGACGTGGTCCAAGTTGCAGGCTGCGGGGGTTGGCCGAACGACAGTTCGCTTGTTGCACAGCTTTCTTTGCATTTGGCCCAATGCCAAAAGTTACCACAACGGTTGGATTTTGAGCACAGACCATGTTCTGGGTGTGACACAAAGGCGTCGGACTGCAGGCTCGCACGGCTTGTTGTGCTCAATTTAAGACCGCTTGTCCCACAACCGCTAAATGGAAAATTTACTGAATTGCTGCCGCTGCTGCTGTTGTGGTTAAAGGCCTTGACTGGCCTTTAACACTTCATTTTAAATGCAAGGCGCAAATAATGGGATGACCAATGGTATTTATGGAATGACCGAGAAATGATTGAAAAGAGCACCAAGATTTGTTTACAACCAGGTCATTGGCGGCTTGACAGCACTCGGACTTGTTCTTTGTTTCCGTTGGGCCATTAAACCACAGAAGTATTGAGCTGACAGCATGCCATTTCGCAATTAGTGAACAAAAATCCCAAACTTGATATCCGCTTTAACATTTTGTATTAAATAAATTGCTTTTATGTTCAAGTCCTTTGCCTTAAATCATGAGTCGACTTCTGAAATATATTCATGAGTTTTATAAAACAACTTAGCTCTTACAGAACATATTTCTCCTCAAATATTTTTATTTACTTGTATATCTAGAGTGGTTTGCTGCAAACCAAAAATGGTCAAATAAATGCAACGTTTGTACATTTTGCGTTAACCTCTTTTTATACCCTTTAAAAGTTGAGAATGAATAAAATGGGTGTATTGTTTATGGTGGAAAAGTTTGATGAAATATTTGACAAAAAGTTATTTGGATAGTTATTTATATATATAGGGCTATTATATTATATTATATAGGGCTATTAATTAATTTATAATTTAAGGATACAAATATGAAATAATGAAACGATTACTTAGTAAATACCACACCCCTTGACCTTTCTGTTGCTATTTGTTGCTGTAAGCTAAAGACTTTGAAGCAGCAACTCTAGGGTATCTTCAAGTCGACATATACTACTAAAGCAGTTTTACTTGCTCTCTTTATTTTTTGAATATTCTCACTGCATAAATTGTTAGCATGGCACAGAGTAGCTTCATTTTATAAAAATTATGTGATGCATTTTTCATCACTGCGGCTGAAGTTGCAACCACTTAAAAAGCCATCTCTCGAATTTACGTTAACCCAGCTTGGCATCACGAAATAAGCAAAATTAAGAGGTGTTCGTGGAGTGCTAAAATGCTGAATATAAATGCATAATAAATGAATTTATTTTATATTTTTTAAATAAATATTTTGTTATTCAATGTTGAAGTGACTTTACACATAATTTGAAATGAAACAATTTTTTGAGCTATTTTGTTTATTGAATTGTTAAACATTTATTTGATTCATATGTAATTCGATATTAATCGATATTCGTTTAAATAATTTGATTTTCCTTGTTCAACTCTAGCTACACATACAGTAAATCATGTCACATGCCATTCTTTAAGCCTTATTTACTAACATTATCCCATTTATAGATACTAAAAGGTGTATATACGATAGCTAAAACTATTATTGTTCGAATGTACGCGTTATGTAATTATAATTGAATACAATTCAATAAAAATGTTTGATTCTAATTTAATTCATTTTAGTTTTTTTTTTTCATTTATTTATTTATTTATTTGTTTTTTATTATTATTATTTAGCTCGGTTAATACGGTTTTGATTATTCAGTAGTATCATTTGAAATGTTCTTACGATATGAATGCAATCCTTTTTACTATGTAAATTAAATGAAAACCTTTTTAAATTCTTCAAAAATAAATTCAGCTAGTGCGAGGATGAGAGAAAAATTCTGAAAGGTGGCTTGGGTAACAATCTGAAAAAGTAATTTAATTTAATATAAAAGTTTTAGGAAACTTTGCTATGCTCATACTAAAATATAAATTCTTTGGCTAACATGAAACTTTAATTTCCATTTGGTCAAACAGACAGCTATCAATTAGGCACAAACGCACACACATTCACTGAAGCGAACTGCAAATTATTAGAAAAATTTGGCAACATTTTGAAAGTTTTTGAAGTGAAACCCTTCGCCAAGCCATGAGCATATCAATTTGAATGTTTGCCTAGCCAAGGCCCCCCATGCTCGCCCACTGGGCAAGCCTATTGTAATGTCTCTCAGCGAATGAGGTCAAGTGTGTATATGGCTCTCAAGTGCTCAAGGCGGCATGAGGGGCTCGACTCAAGCGGCCCAAAGAAAACAATAAACTGTGCGCAGTGCCAAAAAAAAAAAAAAAAAAAAAAAAACAAACAAACAAAAACAAAAGAATATCAAGACTAAAGCACTAAAAAACGATGAAGGCCCGCAAATGTGTGTGAGCTGGAAATCAATACTAACTAAAGCCATTTGCCACGCCCCAATGCATTTGTGACGCCTCATTGCGGCTGTAGCATGCCGAGTCGCGCCCTGAAAAGTAGGCAACACAAAATGTTTAAAGCACTCGCTTAAATTAATAATTATTGTATTATCAGATATTCTTTAGATGGCATAATGAGCACAGCGAAACGAACTGAACTGAACTGAACTGAACTGAATGCAAAGTGCAATGTGAATACATTTTTCTTCCATTCATTTTTCCTTTCGTTTTTCTTTGGGTTTCAACGAAGCCTGAACTTTGCGCGTGCGATGCTCACTTTTAGCGCTGCTCCACTCTGGCTTATTGTGTCGCAAAGTTTCATTGTGCTGGAGTGTATTGTGCATTCGTGACAGCGCTCCCAAGACTACCGTTACTAATTAGCGCGCAACCCAGTTAATCAGCTTCTGCCGGAGTATTATCCCCGACTCAGTGGGGCACGGGCAGGCAGCCAGCTAACAGCAGCCTGTTGGCTGGCAAACGAGTTTTCTTTGATTTTTACCTTTAAGTTTTTCTTTTTTTCCTTTTTTTTTTTTGTTAGAGTGGCGCTCATTAAATGCCAGCTGGCAATGCTTGACTTGTGGCCCCCAGGAACCCTAGACAAATATAATCTCGTTGCGCTCGGCCCTCTGGCCGGGCGTTGGCTGGCGCTGGAATGCGTAAACGTTGACGATTAACTGCGCCATGAATATAAAGCAAAATAAAACGATTAGAACTAAATATAGAAAGATATCTCGCAACATGGCGGGCCCCTCGAGCACTCGCTCTGTGGTTTTTAGCAGTATCACTGCTTTTTCGTCCTCTATCCGTCGCTTCGGCGACTGTTGAGCCACTGAGCTACTGCGCTACTGAGCTGGCTGTGCTGGCTCCTCCTTAGCTGCGTCTGGTGGCTGCTTGGTCTCGTGTGTAGTTAGCGAGCTAGGCGGCACTCAGCCAAGAAGCGAACTCTTCAGATTGCATCTACCCTCTCGTTGGGTGCGTTCTCTTGCTGTGGTGCGGTGTGGTCTGCTGTGGTTGTGTGGCTTTCGTTGTGGGTGGACCTGGTCGTCTCATTGCCTTATTGCCTCATTGCTGTGCATGACGCCCGTGCCAAAGGCAGCAGCTGTAAGTCAAGATACGGGAAAAGCTGAAATATTAGAATGTCTGTATGTATGTAGGTACATAAGTCACAGTCTCATACACTAGAGACTGCATTCACAATGCCTGTCCGTCTGTAAAACAGAATCTTTCATACCTTAAAACACGCACACTCTCATATGCACACACACGCATGGCTCGGCCCAACAACTTGAACAGTTACCCACTCCCTTGGCGGCTGCATTCAGAACATTATACGCCGAGCCGCGTCGTGCCGCGCTCTGCTCGCGTCAACTGTCAGACTATGCCGTGGGGGAATTTACATTTAACACGCGAGCGGACAAGACAGCTGGCAAGAAAAAATCATCAGCATGGCAAAGATTTCTGACATGCAGCCGCGCACACATGTTGCATAATTGCGTTTCATGTTGCCAGCTGAAGCCGCATTTATAGTCGCATTTGTGCTGCATGTTGCTCAATATGTTCCTCAATGGGCACCAGCTTGGCAGTAAAAAGTTTCTTCTGCTTCAGCCATCTAAAGGGCCCATGGAAGTGGGCGGAGGCAGAGCGGAAGCGGCTGCCTGCAGTATTGTTGATGCGCCAACAATGAGTAAGAAAGCGCACATGCAAATGCATCAGGACAAATGGAAATTATAAAGAAAATGTATGCAAACGAAATTTAATACACATACAAATTGCGGTAACAGGACTTGGAGCGGAAAAGCTCCAATTGCTTACTATTTTTTAATGAAATTGTTCACACAAGCGAACGAGAGTAAAAGCGGCG